>JAODKK010000047.1:4165254-4189743 GCA_026774405.1 Petrocephalus microphthalmus | reverse complement strand
GGGGGTGTTATGGCTAAGTAAATGCCATTCCTAAATTGTCTTTAGCATGTGAGTGTGCGCCCTGCAATAGATTGACATCCCCTTGAGGAAGTTCCCCACCTCGTGCCCATACTTCCAGAGCTTACTACAACCCTGCACTGGATTAGTGGCTAAGCAAGATGAATGGGCATTATGGGAGTTTTACTTACACAAACATGTACTGAGTGCAGAGCTAAAAATGATGGTTCAGAGAGATAACCAATCAGATCTTGAGTTGGATGTCAGACCAACTAATCAGACGTCTTGGTCCCGCCACCTCCAGTTGCTTGGACCTGCCTCCTCTGTAATCTGATTAGTTATCTCTCTGAACCAATCATTTTTCACTCTGCCTTCAGAACCTTTTCCTTTTGTATGAGTAAAACTCCCACGAGCAATCTGAGCATGTCACACTTCTTTAATCAGATTAATATGATTTATACTGCATTATCTGATCTCACAAACGCAGGCAGGACCACGCCATTTTAAACAAGGTTTGTTTGTGATATTAATGATACTAAGATTGGTGCCATTTTTGTAGGAGCACTTCTCCAGGGCGCTTTGCAGATGAGCTGGGGCCCGCTTAAAACGGCAGGTACATTAGCGCCGCGATGGACACATTTGTACGCTGCAAACATACTGGGAAAGCACCATCGAGAAGCAGAAAAGCCGCAGCCAGCTGACTAACCAGGGGCCATTAAACATACCTTTGTCCTGAAAGAATACAATTATGCCTTTTAAAGGGATGTATAATGTTTCACTCTTCGAGGAAATCAGCTGAGCATTTTCCAAATAAAACATCAAGGCTCCATCCGCCTGATCCCCAATTATCTCATAAGATGGGTCAGATTTTTGCAGCAGGCAAACAGTCCTTTATCCACTGTAATATGAACATATATGTCTCTCTCCAGTGCTATGTCTCTAGATAATTTAGAATGTGTTCTCTCAGCTGTCACTCATATCCAGGTAAACTTTAACAAAAACTGTTATCATTTCCTTCCTCATTTTACAACAGTGATGCATTTCATTCAATTTTTACAAGATATTATGGCCCTTTAGTGGGTCTGAATGTGATTTAAAATGCACTTCTCCAATTCACCGATGATATACGCACGGAGACCACATGACAATAGTATCTGGGGCTGCTAGCTGTCCTCTTATTTAATTGTGATGCTCTCCAGTGCCAGCGAGAAGCTTCGTTTCCCTTCCGCCGCACTTCCATAGCCCTCAGCCCAGCTGGCCCTAATCCTTCTTGTGGGCGAAGGCAATGGAAAAGCTGGTCGAACCGAATTCACGGGGAGGAGGGTGCAGACAGCGCGGAACCAAAGAGGATCTAGACCAAGAGGGGAGGGTGGATCCTGTCCACAGACCCAAACATGCTCTGCATGATACTGGCATTTAGCATTTTGCAGTCTGCTTATATGTGTTCTATTGGAATCATTACACTGAATTATTAGTCTACCAAAGAGCTTTCAAACATTTATGGCATTTAGCTGACGCTCTTTATCCAGAGTGTCTTACATTGCCCAATTACAGGGAATTACAGTCTCCACGGAGCAACTTGGGGTTAAGGGTCTTGCTGAAGGACCCACTGGTGGTAGAACACAACAGGGTTTGAACCGGCGACCTCTTAGTCTATAACCAAAGCCTCATAAAACCAGGCCACCGCCCTCAAACATCAGCTTTCGAGCAAAATCTACTGTTTTACAGTCATCCCGAAGTTGAGAGTCATAGAAACGAGACGTCGAATAAATTGCTCGCTTGTCTTCAGTTTATGAAGAACTGTTTCAAACCTCCCTGCCGTGACTCAGTGTGCAAGTTCCTGCTATCATGCCTTGGAGATCCCACGTGATTATTCATTCTGGCCATGCAGCAAACGCCTTACGGATTCCTGTGCTCGGCGCCGCGGCCTCAGTACCCCTGGGGGATGCCACTGCGAAGGAGTCGAGGAGCAGCTACGGTGGTTTTCCAGAAACTCGTAACCGGTTTTAAGCACAACCTGCCTCAGGCAATTATGGTGACACGGGCCGGGACATGACAGCACAACAGCGGAACACGATACGTCTGGTTCTAAGCGATACAGTGCAGCAGAACTTTTATTATCATTATACTGCATGGCTCCTTGTTTCTATAGATACACGGGAAAGATCTTGAGGCGATTATACGGTTTATCGCTGGCGAACCGCTCTTTGGTCCATCAACAGAGGAATCAATGTAATCTTTGTTCCTTTGATTTTGCTACGTTTAGAACAGAATCTTAGTAAGACGCTTTCAAAACCTGAACAAGCGAAACATGCAGGCAGGTGTGCGCCATATACTGACGCGATATATCGCCACATCTCCAGCTGAAGTCATTGGCCCGTTTAATCAAGGTTTTATTTACACGTGTTGCCACATAGGCACTGTCACTGGGGCTGTACCCTAAAGGGTCTTGTACCTTTTAAGATACAGAAATGGACTATGAGGAACCATTGAGGGTACATTAATGTTGTTTGAACCTTAGGGATGTTCCCCAGAATACGTATCTTACCTTAAATTAGACTAAAAGGTACATTTACCTACAGCTAAAGTACAATCGGCCTGAGGGTACAGCCTGTGACAAGCAGAGGTATAAATCGGTACTGTTTTTTTCTCACAGAGTTTACTCAATAAATACACAGAAGTTACCAATAGAAAGAGGTGACCAGATCCTTCTATGCTGTAATATAATATTATGTTTTAGATATTGGCTGCCCTTAATGACATATTAACTCAACCTGTGTTTGGCCTCTAAAGGCTTGACCAAACTTAAAAGGTGTGTATAAATCTAGATTAACTACTGTTGCTCACCTTTACTTAAATACAGGAACATGTTTAGTATAAGCCCTGGGTCGTCCAGGTAAACTACTGTGTTATTCATTTATTCATTTATGCGTTTGTTTGTATGCTTTGTATATGCTGCATATAACAAAAAATTCCCTCTAGAGGAAACGGGGAAATATGAGGCATTTTGATGCAATGTGCAGTGGGGTATTTTTAGAATAACCGCAGAAGTCATCATCCGAGTACTGCACGTTGTGGGAGGACATCTTGGAGACAGAGCTAAGTTTGACAGTCCTCTGAGGAATGTGTTATTCCTAAAGGAGTCGGTAGGGAGTCTATGGGAACAGACTGAGTACACAGGGAGCTCACGCCGGGTCCCGTGGTCCCAAGGCGCACCAAAGAGTCAGAGCTTCTATTACCTTTCCTCATCAGGGAAGCGAGTGGGCCATCCCAGCACCAAGTTAAAAAGATTTCTCCAACAGGATGATAAAACAACGGCGATCAAAGCTAATGCCCTCATAATTCAGCGGCTGGTTTATTTTTAACAAAAAAAAACTGACAAATGTTACAAAATATGTCATGCAATCTTTATAGATTTGATAAGATACAGATAGATGGAGCGTGCGCATAATTTGAGACACACAAATCAATTGTGCCTTCTAGTGGTGATTTCAAAAAAGTCTTTTATTAACCTGAATTAATTTAGATGGCTTTTAAATGATATGTTTTCTATATTTTGCATATATATTTTTAATTAAAACAACCTTTACAGAATGACAAATTCTGGGATCCCTACTGTCTGTATTCATGACCAACAAATTTTGCATAGGTAAGAAGCAAGAAATCCTGAACTCTTTACTTACGATAGAAGACATATTCTGTGTAACTGGACCAGATCTTGTCCTCTGTGTATTGATTGACAAACGATGCAGTAACCGAGGAGTTACAGGCGACCATCTGGAATCCGCACTCGGAAAGCATGTCAAATGCTCTCTCTAGGTGTTTGAACTTAAGGTAAAACCGGGATGTGTATCGATCCGGCGTCCGGTCCGGATCTCGGCTTTCGTTCAAGGTTTCCCCGAAGACTTCTTTGGCTAAGGCGATTCTGCCGGAGATCAGAATCCTGGGCACTCTTCTGAATTTCGCGTCCCGCTGGCTCTCCCGGTTCAGGGTGCAGGAGCCGCGGTACCCGACCGTGATGAACCCATACCTGCGGTCGCCCCCACCTAAGGACGGGGCGCACATTTTTTGGTCGCTGCCTTGGGAGATGTCATCGATGTCGCTATGGAAATAGTCATCCGGACTTTGCTTGAAGTACTCGGGGGTTAGGATCTTAACCAGCTCCGGTAGCTGATAGTATTCCGCTTCTCGTTTCAGCCTACCCCTCTCTGGAAAGTGGTCAGGAAGGACGATCTGCTTGTCTCTAAGATAATCCAATACATAGCGGAACAGAAAGCCATCCCTGTCGATAAAGTAGCGCCCTTTGGGATCTCGAGCCAGATCCTTTAAATTGTCTTTTTTGGAAGAGAATATCTTGCCAAGCAATGAATTGGGCGAGCTGATTAGGGTGGCATGACGGGTGTAGTAGACCTGTCCGCCGACGTTCAGCTCCACGACGTCGGGGAAGGAGGTGGCAGCAGACCCCTGATCTTTGTTTTGCGGCTGGGATCTGCTGTTACCGCTCAGTGCCATTATTTCAGTCATGCATGCAAATGCCTTCAAAGCAAAAGTCGCGTCTGATGCTTGCCCGGGGTCCAAAAAGTGAATTTAGTATTTAATCACTGACCGATTTCCATTAAAAAATAGCTGGCATCCCCGAACACCATACCACTATTTAAATACCTAATCCGAAAGTCAGAATTATATTCAACCAAAGATGTATATTAAAGCTATACTGTTCTACAAAATGGTTATATTTTCTTTTACCAATCAGCAAAATTACGAGTTAAATATAGGCTGACAAATCCCATTTGCTCAATATAAAGAACAGTCAAATCGTTAAGCGATACAAAAATCTAGGTTACTTCAAAATATGATGCAGAAACGTATAAAGCCTTTGCACCGGGCTCCTTGGCTCTTCTGTCCGTGGATGGTTGTAGATGGAAAGCGGAGGGATGCTCGGCCAGTTTTACTCTGAAATATTACCCTAAATAGCATGACACGGTAATCCGCAACATTATCACGCCCAGGATTTATTAAACACTGTCAACACTGTTGGCACAACGAAAACAGATCTCACCCCAGTCTCAATGAAATTAAAAAAACATCACTGGATATTACATTATTCCTGCAAAAGTTCACAGCAACTTAAGTAATCCGTGGAGGGGGGTGCAGCCTATATCGGCTTTGTCAGTAGTTTATTTCAACTTCTTCGGCTAAAGAATAATGCATGACGACCCGGTCCGAGATAACTTGAGAGATGAAGCACCAAGTCGGCTCTCTGGATGGATGTCGGACACTTCATCTGTCTCCGCTGGAGTTGCTTTGCATCGCCTCCCCCACCAAGCCTTTATTTCCAGTGCAACGATTAAAACGGCTTTAGAAAGGCGGTGCTGTCAGCCGGCTTTAGTTGGAGCAGCTGCAGGGATCCTTGCGATGTCTTGCGAGAAGGGGGTAGCAGCACAGTAAAAAAAAAACGTCTCTGCTGATGTTGTTTCAGCGGTGCAGGGATAAACCGTCACGCGGAATAAAGCCTTACATCATCTTAAAGGAAAACACCATCTGCAATTTCGCATGCTCTCCTCGTCCAACGCAGTTCACCATTTGAACTTTTTCCAGCCTGCAGAATCTTTAATCAGAACAGATGTTGAAAGAGCATTCTTAAGTCCCCACCGATCGCAAATTCTATATATTTCAAATTCCGACCGTGCATGTCAGTATCGTACGCCAAAAGACACCGACTCCTGTCACATGCTGTCAGGCGCCTACTGGTTTCAGGACCATGGACAGAGACTGGCGATTTCGAAATATCTGCTTTTATCAATGATGCGAAGCTTGTCAAAGTGCCAGTTGTTTTTAGGTTTGCAAATCACTGAAAGGGTACATTGAATTATTCTCTTTAGCCCTTTTCCACCACTGATAGCCGAAAACTGTTTTTATTTAACTACTTAGTTGACTTCTCATCGGTTCTATAACGATAATTTTGCGATCGCCCGGATTTCAAGCTGCCTCGTCTGCTTTGTTAATATGATATAAGCATCATCGCCTGGGTGGACAAATATAATTAGGTATATAGCTAATAGTCAAACTCTTGAAGAGGTGATATCTATCCATCCATCCATCTCCCATCTGTGTTTCCAGTACAGTTCCACAGGGGGAGTTCTGGAGCCTATCATCGCCAACAGGGCAAAGGTGCACCCTGGACAGGGGAATGGGATCTGAGCCCCAAACCTGGAGGTGTGAGCTGAGATCTTCAGTTTCTTACAGGGCAGCTTCCAAAGGAAATTCAAAATAAATAATATATCCAATGTGTCGTATATCTAGTTCTGAAATAAGCTGATGTGTAGCAATCACCTATTTGTGCATTTAATAGGCTTGTATATGAAAGATGACGCATTTACTTGCCTTTAATACAAACTGCTAGGCTGGTAAAAATGGCAAGTGTTTATATCTATTAGAAAGCATTTAATGTATTAACAAATATTGAAATGTGCATGGTGGTGAGTTACGTAAGAACAGCATCAGTATAAAAACCACATGCGCTGTGCGACCATAAGCCGTAGACAAGCCATAGCTATTGCTGACTCCTGTATCCATCAACAAACAACAGCGGCATAATGAGCGTTCATATAGAGGAGGTCCGTGACTTTGAACCCGGCACCGCCACAGAATGGCATCTTTCCAACAAATCTGTTCGCCGAATTTCTGCCCCGATTGAGCTGCCCTGCTCAACCTCAAGTGGAGTGAGTGTGAAGTGGGAACATCTGGGAGCGGGTTCAGCCGTGAAGAGGCCGGCCACACCAGCTCACAGATGGGCACCCGATCACCCAGCATCAATACCCAACCTGAACGGCGGTAAATCCCAACATGTCCAACATCCAATGGTGAGCCTTCTCAGAAGAGTGCAGGCTATTGTAGTAACAAAAGGTGGACCATCTTCATGTTTAAAATTCATTGTTTTGGAATGAGATGTTAGACCAGGTTGAGTCCACCAACTTTGGCCATATAGTGTAGGACTGCTGCCCTGCTGGTGTTTCAGCGTCTCAGCTAGAAAGCAGGACCAGTAACTACCCCTTAGTTATACATCTCGTTCAGAAGCACTTATTGTCAGCCGCGGACGGCGACGCGCACTTGTCTGCTACTTAATCACAAGCCGTTTGTCATCTGAAGGAAAGCCACTCGCCGCGTCAGCCCGGAGCCGCGATGCTCAATCCTGCCCCTCGAGTCTGATTCAGAGATAATGAAAAAAGTCGGGATTCTCCAAAAGCTTCGGTCGTTCTCCCGTGTTCTTCTTCAGAGACTCTGCAAACCCTTGCGCAGACATTTGTAAGTAGGCCACTGCTGTAATCATAAATACATGCATGATGACTTTTCCCCATCCACTGCCTTTTAAAGCAATATAGCCAGCCAGTTATCTTTTCATTACGGCGGGATTTATTGCAGGGGGAGACTTGAACTAATTGCTCACAGGCTTGCTTTAGCAAATGGCATTACAGATCGCTGCTTAGCATTCACCACGATATGCTTTCCTGCTCTCCATTCTTTTTTACTTCACTCGTCCAGGATAGCCACATCTCAGCTAGTTCTCATCAACATGTCTCCAAAGCAGTGGTCCAGAAAAGCACATCGGCGAGAGATGCCTCTCTCTGAGATGGATGTGAAAATACTCTGGGCCGGGCCTCCCCTCTGAGATCTTTTGTTTTAGTTAAACTGAATACACTGCTATGCTTCACCCAGGCTTGTCAGGACCCCACTTTAGAAATAATTACCTTTCTCACAAAGCCATAGCCCCAGGGACGTAGGGAAACAGTTCAAAGGGCTCCCGAGAACCTCAGAGTTTGGGATTGGGTTTTAATCTTTCATCAGCGTGGTAGTGGGCTCCATTTTGGCCCACTGCATCTCTGCCTAGGCTGTTCTCAGCCTCTGCTGAAGTCATGCGGATAATTTTAAAATCTGATGATCATAGGGGAGCACGTATTGAAAGAAATTTAGTAAATTAGATGTTTGGTCCTACTTGTTTAGCCATTGTCACACTGGATGAATATCTCCCTAACTCCCCCCAGATTTTGTCGCTTTGTCAAGTAACAATGCTGCCACAGTTTCGGATTTAGAATTTAGTTGGACTGAGAAGCCATGTGAGGCTTATTTGGGCAAACTCTCACTACAGTATAGAATCCATATTAATTCAGTTAAATGGCTATATCACACATGGGGTGGCATGGTGGTGTGGTGGTTAACACTGTTGCCTCACACCTCTGGGACCAGGGTTCAGGTCTCTGCCCAGGTTCCATGTGTGTGCAGATACCATGTTCTCCCTTCCTCTGGTTTCCCCCCACAGTCCAAAAACATGCTGAGGCTAATTGTAGTTACTAAGTTGCCCATAGATGTGTGAGTGTGCCCTGTCCTGGGTTGTTCCCCACCTTGTAGCTTCCGGGATAGGCTCTGGACCCCCTGTGACCCAGAAGGATAAGCGGATTCAGAAAATGGATGGATGGGCTGCATCACATGTTCCATGTAACTGATTATATAATGACTAAATTAAGTTATTCCACAAGCTTCAAAATTTGGGGCTATGTATCTCCTAGACTTGCTGGCACTGAACAAGCCTCATGTACTCTATGCTCAATTAATCAGAGGTAACTTTGATAATCAGGGATTTTTTATTTTTGCCATACGCCCACTGCACTGCAGAAAAACACACAAAAGGAGCATATATTATAGTATCTTTGGCCATAATGACTGTAGTAGACTAGCAGCAAAAAAGAAATGTTATCAGCGGTTGTGTGGAAACTGAACAGCTGCATTGAGTTGTGTTCTTCCTAGTACTGGTCTAAAGCTGCTCTTTTGGACAGAGATGCATTTTGCCTGCTAAAGTAGGTCTCCTTCTCTCCTGGGATGCATGCGGGGGCTGTTTTAACATAGAGCCCAGTGCACATTAAGGGCTTGGCAGACAGGCCTGGATATGAACTAAGTGACACAGCCAGACTGGTAAAGACCTCATAGTACTTATCCCCCTATCATCGGCTTTTGGGAAGCGGGGGCTGGCCCATTATCCCGAGGCTTTGATTATGGGCTGAATGAGAGTCCCGACCCAGTGCATTTGCTGAATCTAAAGCTGAAACAGAGACCAAAAATGCAAGCTAAAAGCTATTGTGGTATATCTTATGGTATTACCATTGCCACTGCTCTGCGTGTGTGTTATATATATGTATGACGTTGTGGGGACCAAATGTGATAAGAACCTTCTATTTTGACGTTTTTGGGACTGGAATCCAAAACTAAATATACAAAGTCTTGTATTTTGTTTGGTTACTTGGTGAGGGCTGGGTAGGGGTTAAGGTTGTCATTGTTGGGATTAGGGTTGTTCTTGTTGAAATGAATGGACTGTCCCCACAAAGATATGAATACAAAGGTGGGCGTGTCATGCTTTCCATTGTTTACAACAGACAAGCACACAGACGTCAGTACAGGGGCAGGGCTGGTCAGCTTCTATATAAGTATAACATTGCTATGCTGTGCTATGTTTCCTAAAAGGTTTACTTTAATTATTTAATTAACCTTCATTTTAAATTCTGCTTGAAAAGGCTCTGCTTCTCCTCAGCACCAGAAAAAAAAAAACAATCCAGAAATAATCAGTCACTGATGTCGCCTTCTGCTTAGATGCTGGTACTTACTGGAAAACCTCAGATTACATTCAAGGACACCGAAGTCCTTTAGTGGTATAAAGCATCTATTCTTGGCAAAAAAAGACCGATATGCAGGCCAAAGCCTTTTAGCATGTGACACATACATGGGATATCAGCTTGCCAGATCAGATGGTGTTTGATGCTGTTTGCCAGGGTAGAGCAGTCCATAGTGTGGGGATGATTTTTCCAGACAGTATTTAATTACAGACCCACAAGATTTTTGGCTTTGCAGATGAAATGCAGTATATTTGTTTCTCGAATATTCTCTGTGCATTTCCAAGGTGCCAGATCCTCCCTGCTTTACAGATAGATTGCATGCCATCCCTTTGCATTAGTGAATTTAACACTGACCCTGTTGATTTTGCATATTATTTAAACAAGGTGTTGCTAAGCAGCATCTTTTGCCAGAAGAGCCAGCGTAGCGGATTTTGGCGCCGTCATTCTCCCTCTCGTTGCTTGAAGCCGTTTCCGTGTTCCTTTCGCAACATAAGCGTGCTGTAGGAGGGAAATTGCTACAACGCCTGGGACTCAATAGCACCCAAACTTAAAGGCTTCATTTAATAAACAGCATGCATAGGAATGCACCTTTAAGGGCACAAAAGTAAGATGCCAACACGTCAACAACCCAGCGAGCTCCGTCCTCAGTCCCTGACGTCTCTGAGACCTGGAGGCCTAAAAAACCCCTTCCAACATGGTGGCTAACGCTGGATACTGCATAGACCCACAGCACGGGTCGGTTCATTTTCCGTCGGTTCCAAGCAATGGATATTTAGAACGTCTATTGCAGAAACAAAACATAAAGATATGAGAACCAACAGCAAATTTTGGCCACTTGCGATCCCTATATGCGCTCTTAGAAAAAAGGGTTCCATAGAACCATATAGAACCATAGGGGCTCTAACCCTAGGAAATAGAACCATTTCCTTAAAAGATTTTGCACACGAGAGGATATAGAACCTTTTGAGGGTGCCATATATGTACCAAGCAATAGAAGCCTTACTGGTTCAATATGGAACCCTTTGTTTTAAGAGTGAAAAATAGGGCTAGGGGAATGTGACTCCAAAAACTTAGCAATAGGACGAACTATTTTCTTCTACCGAACTCCACACACCGACTGCATCACTGCACGGACGATATCGCCAAGATGCTTATGCGCAGTGATGCCATTGATGTGTGGAGTTTAGTAAAAGAAGATTTCCACGGCCGGTATCTCCAACACTAGGCAGCTCCCAGCAGACTGACCTAGATGGATGGATAGCACTAAAGCCCCTCTAAAACACATCTATTTCAGTTTTAGGGTGAACTGGCTCTTTAAGTTAGAAGTAATGATTGTCCATTAAGAGTTCAGGTAAGGAGCATTCCAATGGGCCAATCGTGACTTCTGGCTTAAGTTAACACGGCTAACTGAGAATTTCTGTTTAGGGACGCACCTCCCTGAATTGCCTTGTGAAAGCGCCCAGGAATGCATGGGGCCACGCCTAAAAAATAGCATGATCGAATCCCCAGCCTCCTCCTCTCTGGATTTTCTTTCTCTGATGGGATTCAGGAAAAGCACAAGCCAGGCGTGTCTCTTCGGCGGTTAGTGCAGCCAGCTGAACGGCAGCTGCGCAGCATTTTGGATAAACAAACGTGGCAAAAAAACTAAAATAGAACAAGTGACGGGCATACAGAGCACAGCGCACACGACGCCTTGTTCTGCCCTCCAAATGGGCGGTCCTACCGTGACGTCACTCGAAACTATGAATGAACGGCCAAGGCAAACCTTCCTAGCCAAACACAACCCCCTGATTCCATCATGCCGATCATGAACTCGCAAGACTTCTTTCAATAGATCCTTACCGAATATATATACTTAAACAGAGCTTTGCATTAATAACTAAGAATCTTTCCGCCTCTTGCCTGTTAATTAAGCCAATTATGTTCATATCGGTGAGATATATGATAACGATATAAGGATTTATAGCCACCTGTCATGTTTTGCGGCACATGTTTTGGAAACGAATCACATGTGACAATCCGCTGTGATTTTATAACCAGTAAAGTGTCACTCAAACCGGAACGTCCGGCCGGGTTTGCATTCTGTCGAGGGGAATATTATTGCACAAAGACGGAAGATTGAGAATGCGTTAAGGTTGCACTGGGAGCGCTTTGGTTATTCCCCTTAAAGCCGAGAGACGGGTCACTTGTCAGCGTGCGCATCTCCAGCAGAATAAACGGGGGGTGGGAAGCCGCTCAAGCGCCCGGCTCTTGTTTTCCTGACAGCTTTGCCTCCTTCGACTTTCAATTAACCATAACAGAGTCGAAACACTATAAGAGGATGCGCTCTGCTACCCCACACACCGATTATCTTAGTTTCTCGTTTGCCTGACACGTTGACATTATATTTCCCAGTTTAAACGGCAACACGTTTTAAATATACCCCCTTTAACACTGAGCGTGTGACTAAAATTTAATTAATCGTACTGAGAAAAAGGACGGATGGACGGTACACTAAAAGGCTGTGTAATCCTCTCATGTACCCCAGCAAAGGGGAAAGAATTAACCATACATTTGAGCATGGTAATTACCACAGCATAGCAATTCAGTGACCTAGATTCACTGTATTCCCTGACAGATTTCACTTTTCTCTCATTAGGCAGATAATCGGAAGCCGCTAGAAGTTATAAAATGATTGCTTGTTAAATTGCTTGGACACAAAATTGGCATCGTCCTATGATGCAAAGATAATGACGACAAGGCGGAGATTTGTCAAAAATCACATTTGTGCGGAATTTTATACGCAGTCTTCTTTAATTTTATATGCAGAAAAGCATTTTACAGCATCCACCGTCCCACAGAGTCATATTCGCAACCAACTGAGATATCATAACGGGGCCGATTGCATAACATTTTCATATTTCCTAAAGGATTCTGGGAAATTAAAAGGAAGACAAGAACACATTATGAAACAACTTTCCTCTAAAACCCTTATATCCAAACTGACGAAGTCTACATATTACCAGAATATGTCTTGTTCAGAATATGCTTACTGACTGAAGTTTTGAGTCAACTACCATTTGGGGTACCATTGTCCTAAGAGATCAAATATAACTGTGGAATAAAGTCTAGAAACTTAGAGTGAAACAAAGTGATTTGTATCAAAGTGTGTGGCTTAGTGGGCTTACAGTAGATGTTCTTGCAATCAGAAGGTTTGGGTTCAAATCCTGTATTGGCCAAATGTTTTCACCATTGCCTCCTTGAGCAAGGCCTGACTGATCCTGCTCTGGGCAGAGGTGGCCACTAAATAAATTAATTGCAAAATAATTCAAGTTTATATGGGCAAGGCCTGGCATGGTGGTGCAGTGGTTAGCACTGTCGCCTCACACCTCTGGGTTTGAGTCTCTGCCATGGCTCCATGTGTGTGGAGTTTGCATGTTCTCCCCGTGTCATTGTGGGCTTTCCTCCAGGTACTCTGGATTCCCTCCATAGTCCAAATACATGCTTCGGTGAATTGCCCATTGGTGATTGGTGTGTGACTGTGCCCTGTGATGGGTTTGCGCCCCACCCTGGATTGATCCCTACCTTGCACCCGTAGCCTCCTGGGATAGGCTCTGGACCCCCCGTGACCCTGAATAGGACAAGCGGTTACAGAAAATGGATGGATAGATATATGGACGATTGCTACAGGCAGCAGCAAGCTGTGCTTACACCTACAGCGAATAAATGAATTAATTTACTGGGCCCTTCATTTATTCCTACCTCTGATACTTGCATAGTAGCTCGTAAGATTTGCTGGGTCACAGATTAAACGAATATCGTGATGCCGCACGTGCTGCTCAGTCCCTAGAAAGTCAGCGCCTCCTTTTCAAGTCAAGAGCAAGTGCACATCTCTGCCACAAAGCCACGCACCAGCACTCCTGATTCCTCACAGCCGCACACTTACTGCAGAACACATTTATGGGCAACTCTGAGTGTGACTGTTCACGATACTGTGGCAAGAAACCAAGGCACAGTCAGTTGGCAAGGGATATGGAGAGAGTGTTTTTTTTCATTTCTTTTTACATTAAATCTCATTGTTGCATCTTCCTACCTACTACCTACAAGCAGGCGAGACTCTATGCTGTACTTAAAGTCTTTATGTCCTGATATATTTTATTGAACTTTTCCTTTGCCAGTAATGAGTAACGAGTTGCATTTAAATGGCTTATTTTTTTGGCAGAAGTTATTCCTTTCAAAAGCCAGTCTTGTGGAATGTAGTGGTCTCTCGAGTTCACTGTCACGCACGTTTTTTTTGCTTTGGTCTATAGATACCAATTGATCTGATACACTCTGACAAAAGGAAACATTGTTCCTTGCTATAGCTCCCAGAAATTTGCCTTGGCCAGTGTTATAATACACCACAAAAGATATCCCATATCAGTGACCTACCTATCCACCTGACCTTAGGGGATTGAGTCCCAACTGGTTATATTTCTTTTTTGCATGGAAACCTGAACCCTGCATAAAAATGCATTCTAAACTGAGGATTCAGCAGATGAGTCAAATTTAGCTCCTGCAAATTTTGTCATAAGGTGCCCTTTATTTATTACACGATGTCCAATATGTCTGGAAAAAAAATTGGACGGGTATTGTAAAAAAATAACCGTAATGAGACTTACAGGACACGGACTGGCGTTCCATCCAGGGTGTCCCCTGCCGTGTGTCCTATGCATTCTGGGATATCTTCCAGGCTCCGTGTCATCCTGTACTGAATAAGCGGTTTGAAGATGGATGGATGGCTGGTGATCTGGCTTCCAAAGCAGCAAGTATGGTTTTTATGGAATCTACAGTGATTTAGCTCTTTAGAATGATGAAGTCTAACGCATTAAAGCTGGGCTTAATTTTGGAAAGGAACTTGCAAGAAGCATATGTTGCTTTTATATATGTTTTGAGTCCTTAAAATTTTTAAATTATCTTTTAAATATTTATAGACTGTCACTAATGTATGCAAACTGCAATGATGGGTACTTGTCATTTTTAATTTATAACAAATAGTGATAATGTAATTATTGTTCGTCTATCTTAATATCTAATAAACTGCTGATTTTCTGGAAGTAGCCGTGAACTTTAATCAGTAACTTATGTGCACGCTGACCTTATAAATGTTGGCTGCCGTGTGCCCTTTCGAAGTTCCTCAGGATAACATGGTTTTGTATGAAGAAACCATAAAGAATTCACAAGGGCCATGGAAGAACTTATTTTGTAAAGCAGATCAAGAGTCAATGTAATAGTCCACACAAGAATCGAACCCAATCGAATTTGAGGTTTTTTTCCCCTGCATTTGTCATACCATGCAATACTAAAACAAAACTCAAGGGGACACTGTGTTTGCTGTTGCAAGAGTAGGGTGACCCACATGACCCGGAAAAGGTACATTCTCCTTCGCGATTGAGAGGCAGTACTATGAATTTTCATAGTAATAGTCGCATTGGCACTACTTTAGATAATTTTGGTTTCTAGTACCGATAAATAGAAACTTATAAAACCGGTCCGTGGAATTAAAGGTGTTAGATTTTTGTCGGCGTAGAGTTAATTACCTTTCCTTATTCATCATTGACGGCTTCATTATAACTGGAGAGCAGTCCGGTGCAAAGCAGGGGGTTTTGGTTAAATCGGGTTTCAAATTTATATGTATGATATAAATGTCAATGTTATGCCAGTGTTATAAGACATTCACGGGATTCGCCGTGAAATTCCCATCACATTTATAATTTCTGTCATATAACAAATTTCGCTTACTTATAAGTTTGGCCGTTTAATGAATGTAAATTAAATAATTTGCAGTATTGCAATGCAGGCGGGTGTGTGCGGTAGGGCGTGAATCAATTTCTTTCGATGAGCTGAAACTAATAAAACGTGTAATTCCCATACTGCCTCGAATTAAAGTCGAGGATTATAGCCTCTAAGATGCATTTAATGTGTTGAAGTACTTTGCTAGTCAATGATCTTGAAAATGCCGTTAGATTCCCTGCGCCTGCGTCCTTCTGGCTAATATGAAATTCATAATGGGCGGAAATTAACTTAATTTTTCATAGCGTTATAAGGACGATCCAGAAACGTGATTCAAACGTGCTTTATTAAGCCTGTTTTCTTCCGGGTAATGGAAAGTCCCGGGCAACTGAAGACTTAAAACTCTAGCACTACAATACGTTGAAACATTTATACAACCAAAAATAATGTGTGTTG
Source organism: Petrocephalus microphthalmus (assembly GCA_026774405.1). Classification (NCBI taxonomy): domain Eukaryota; kingdom Metazoa; phylum Chordata; class Actinopteri; order Osteoglossiformes; family Mormyridae; genus Petrocephalus; species Petrocephalus microphthalmus. The sequence goes on along the minus strand of JAODKK010000047.1, from coordinate 4,173,877 downwards.
CTTGTTTTCTTGGGCACGGACGCACGGAGCTGAGTTGGCTGGAGTTATGTATTGGATTGTTCTTGCGTAAGCCATTTTGGTTTAAACAAAAGCGAAGAAATTAAGTAATCCTGCTTGTTATAAATGAATACGAAAAGGAGATGGCTGGATCCACATACCCCTCTTGTTCTGAAACCGAAAAGATAAAAATGACACACGAGTCTGTATTAGCACCTTGAAACAAATTAAGTACTATAAGAATTTTACCTGCATGTACATATAGGATGTGTTTTTATTTTAAATTATGATCTGTTCTTATTGTCTTGTATATTTTACCGCACCCTGCAGGAGGTCCGCAAGTCAGAATTTTATTGCACTATGCATATTTGGCAGTAAATCGGTCAGACTCGGTGTATCAGTTGCACGCTGAGATGTCCTTTGGTCACCGTCCAGCAGCCCTGCTACATGGTAAAGCTGTGTCTGCCAGCGTGCGCGAAGACCTTGCGGAGGGCGCCCCCTGCTGCCGGGTTACGTTACCCGCAAGGCGGGGGGGCGTCGTGCTTTATACGGAACAGAAGCACGTGTGCGACCCGCAATCCTAAACGAGTCGTTTTCATTTAACGACGTACCGTAGGCTTTTATGGACGTCTTGGCAGGATTAGTTGCCAGGTGCGGTATGCATTATTTAAAGTTATCATGCATAGCTATTAAAATTAAATGTTTTCTACTTAAAGTTATACGACCGCTTTTTTTTTTTTAAAACAAAACCATGTACATGAAGTATTTTATCCTAAAAGCGAAAGAAAGATATACGATCGGGTTATTTTAATCATATTTGCGGCCCTTCGGTATAGTCTGCGGTGATCAGTCATGAGTATTTCCTGAAAGGTTTGTCGTAATTGTTTCTTGGCAGAGCTGTGAGTGCACTTTGGTGGTAATGTGTGTGTGTGTTGGGGGGGGGGGGGGCGGTGATGGTGCAGCCACCCACCGAGGCAGCAGATGGCAGCCTGACAAGTGAGACTGACCTGGCCTGAGCAGTTGGTACCCCGTGTGACCTTCAGAGCCGTACCACTGCTGGTCAGCGCGGCCCTGGTAACCACACCTACTGAAAGCTCTTCAGAGAGGGAAGCAGGCAGTCCATTTGAATAAAACGGCGAGCTTTACACCAGGTGCTTCGTGGTTTCATCTGCTCTTCCTGTGATCAGGTGGCCGCGCACAGTCGGCAGCGCGGCTTCACAGTTGCTCTCGGGACTACCTGACCTTGCTCTCTCAGATGTACATCGCTCCCTTTGCATAACAGCATCTGCTAAATGAAGGTATTTGGCCTGTTACTTAAGCCTAAATCAAAGGGTAGGAGATGTAAGCTCCGGAGCGAGCGAGGGATGGAACAAAGTGGACGAAGCCGCTCTCTGTTTCACGCCCTCCTTTTTCATCTAAATGCGAGATTTCCAGCTTTCATTCCTCACTAAACGTCTCTCCCGGCGTGCCTGATGGGCAGGGTGCTGCCCGGCGTCTCGCTTCCGTGCGCGGCCACCATACTGGCAGACCCCGCGCTCCATCCCTCCCGTCTGCCTCAGCTGTGCAGCCACCCCCACCGTGGCGGACGCCCGGGGCTGCGAATGCTGTCATTGAGCCGTAAGACAGCAGGCTGCCTAGTAAAACCGCACCTGTCACAGACAGACAGACAGGCGGGCTGGCTGGCTTACAGGGAAAGTGGCTTTGATCTGAAATATCACAGTCCCTGATACTACCATGGCGGCATTAGCCTAGTAAAAAAATGTCTTGTCTTTTAGACACAGATTTTATAGGTAAATCTTTCAAAAATCATTAATTTAAATGGAAAGAGGAAACACTATGGAGAAGTGCTTTCTGCTCCGCAGAGGCCTAGTATGACTCATAATAATAACAAAGATGCTTTATTTGCTGTTTGCTCAAGCACAGTGGAATGCTCCTTTTCACATATCCCATCATGCACTGCTTTCAAACCACACACACACAATATATACAACTGAAATCAAAACTTGGCATCCAAGCATTGGCTTGGGCTATTTATCCTACACCCCTGGAGCATTTCAGGGGCCTAACTATGATGTGACAGTTGATCCAAGGCCAGGATTCAAACCAGCAACCTTTTGATTGCACAACCACGCACCGCCTCCTTAAACTGGCCACACTCTGCCCCGTGTACCCGGGTACATTTTCTGATCCGAATGCAGTTGGTGTGCAAGTAGTGAAAAAATAGTTAAAAGGTAACTTTTGGGTGGCCTCCTCCCACCTCCTCACAATGGATTCCGAGCCCCGAGGGTGCTGGTGGGACTTTTGACAGCCCACCTCCATTGTGGATAGACTCGGCCCAGCCAACATTACCGGGTGTCAGTGCGATAGCTCTATTCCATTGCTCTCTCCCGGATCTTGGTGCCCTCCTGCAAAGACCTTCCCAATCTCCACCTTCTGGGTCTCCACCGTGTCCCTGATACCCTTTGGCTGTTTTTCATTCCTCCTGCTTTGTTTAGTTTCAGACGGGTCGCTGTTAGCTTTGGAAAACTTCTCTGTAGGCGGAGTTACCTGGGAAAGCGGTGTATTTTTGTCACAGACCCACAGGGAAGTGGGGGCTGATGCAGTAAACTGTTGATCGAGGAGGAGGAGAGATACCTGTCTGTCTGCTCAGTCTATTTTAAGCTCTGACTCATGCACAGAGATATGAGTTTGTTTTGTTATCTGGAATGCAGTAGCGAGGCAGCTTTTCATTTTTATTCACTTCCTTATGAGCTCAGCGGTGATATGCATCCTGGGCTTTTCAGGATGTGACCCATGTGGTGATGGTCATGTGACACCATGTGTGGTCATGTGACATGGCCGTGATGTGGTTACTTGTGTTTCTGGGGCATTCACATAATTCGGTTAAATACTGACTTTAAGACCTCTTTTTAATTTATCTTTCCTTAGTTTATCTCTCATTCCAGATACACTATTGGTGTTCTCTTGGTAACCTGACATCCCATTCTTTATTATTATTATTATTATTATTAGTGTTGTTGTTGATGATAATAACATTATTATTATGTTATTATCAATATTATTATGTTTTCACTTAAAGTTTAAAATACATTTTTTTATAAAGAATTGAATATTTCACAAAAGTAATACAAAGGTCGTGCACAAAATATATTTTCCTGTTATTAATATTTAGTGCCTTTTGGTATCTTTGCGCGTTACCGCTTCCGCCGGGATTTTTCAGCCACAAGGTTGCCCGAGAAGACGCCGTTTCCATTTTGCCATAAACGTTTCCGTGTAATAGCCGGTGTCCCTTTACTGGCGTAAATCCGAGCTCGTCGAAAATGGCCTAAATGCAGCCCTCGAAGTTGACTGTATAGACAGGAAGGTCAGGGAGTGCCCGCTGGATCGTTTTCCTCTTCGGAGAGAGATTATTGTATCCCAAAGCATCACGGCGAAGCCCTGTGGGGGCAGTTAGAAGAATAAGACAATAACAAGCGCCCTTATAATAAAAGGTCGTAATGAGGGCGCTGAGATCCGGTTTAATCCCTGCTATTCACCGTTACATCGCGATACACTACACAGCAGTCATATTGCGATAACGAATGTAATTTATTTTACATAATATATGTAATTGGACCATTACAAATAAGCAGTTACTTTTGTTATAGTTTAGCTACTTTTATATAATTCCAGTTTAACAGCGCCTAGGTGTTCTGTTGTCCGATATATGACGACCAACTTGGAAATAAAAGTATCTGCCCTTTGGGGGGCAGTGTTGAGTCAAGCAGTACCCGTCCACACTCGGAGACGGATCGTTAAGCTTACTGCTTAATATCGCGTTTAATTTAAAAATTCGTCAGGAATGTGGCGCTATAACATTTATAAATTACTTTCTGGCAGCTAAGCCAGGGAAGAAGGGATGCCTCTATATTTAAAAACCAACTGTTTTTTTTTTTTTTGCATTTGGTTAGGCAGTTACCAGTATAAATAGCCCCCATCGTTTGGTACTGCAGGAAAGCCCAGTGAAGTGGTGCGAGACCACGGAAGAAATAATATTATCTGTTCTTGACAGCTCGGGAGCATGCACCATAAGGCTTTTATTTACATGCATTTATGGCTAATTTTCTCCATGTATAGTAAATTGGTTACATCCAGTTTCGCTGGCGCCACCTTCAGCTCTGACACGCCAGGATGTAACAGTTTCTTGGTTAATTTGTGAATATAAATAGCATTTTTTGAGTGTCTTTTCTGTGGTACTTTTCATTACACGGCTGTCAGGGGGTGTACGAGCTACGCTCTACATGGCTGTCAGGTCCAGTGTGACGGTCTTTTCGGTTACATAAGACCACAAGACTTGGGAACTTGAGATTTTTCTGTCTGCTGCATGTTCTCCCCCAAGGCCCTGGCTGTGGTGCCCCCCCAGCGCAGCCTTGGTTGGGGGGGGGGCTCACACACCTACGATCTTGCCAAGTTGCCAAATGTTTATTTTCTTCTGAGGCTTTCGTGGGCAGTGCGGGACCTTAGTGACTCCACCACTGCGGCCGCCCCCGTCGTCCTGCCGCTCGGAAACCCGGAGGTTCGACGCGAATAAGGGTTGAAGGTGGGGGAAGTTGTTGGTGGGGTAAGGGGGGTAGAGTTCAAAGCCAAAAAAAAAAAGCGAGGTCTCATTCAAAGTGGGAGCGGTGCTCTATATAGAATGCCTTTCCTCTGTTGGTGTGACCGACTTTCTTCCTCTGTGGGATTTCCGTGGTAGGAAGGGTTATCGGGGAGCGATGCGAATTTGCATAGTGCATACTGTCTGCCGCTAACAGTGTATGGGGTATTTGCATGGTGAGTCACTGCACACTGGCATCCTGTTCTGGGTGCAGCCAGATTTGGGTACCGTCTCCAGTTGCCCTTGTGACCTACTCTTGCCGCGTTGTTTGTGTAGGGAAGGTAAATTCACAGGCCAAAATGTGTCTGTGTGTAAACGTATATCGGAAAAAACAAAGCTGGTGGTACAGTCATATTTGCAAGCGTATGTTCCTGCTCTAGTCACTCGTTCCACATGCTAAGGGTTGATGGTACTGGTTTAGTGGACCTAACGTTCACACTGGCCCCCGATAACTGAGGGGACAGATGTCAGCCCTGGGATTTCTGCAAATGTTATTTCATTGTCATTGAGCTAATGGTCACCGCTTCCGATTCAGCCAGAGGAGGGATGCAAAGGTGAGTCTCGTCGATGGAGGTGTTCGGGCCCTTGTGACCTTCATGTCGTCCATCTGAGATTACAGTTGGACTTCTTCACGGTGTGACCTGCTGTTCCTCTAGTGCAGTGTCTCCCAACCCGGCCCTCATGGACCCACAGACCATGGGTCCATGCTCCCTCCCAGTTCCTTCACGGAGCAAAAACGTGGACTGTCTGGCATGAAGTTTGGAGAGAGCAAAATCATGGACTGACTGTAGCTCCACAAGGACCTGACTGGGAAACACTGCTCTAGTGTTTCCTGTTTCTCGTGTTCATTCAGTGGTCTCTGATTCGTTTCACACTCCCGGGCAGAGGTGGGTAACCCAGGTCCAGAGTAAAAATCCAGACCAGGATTTTGTTTCAACCAACTAGTTGAGCACTCTGTGTCTGAGACTCTTAGTGTTTAACTGGCTGGTTGGAACAAAATCCTGGTCTGGATTTTTACTCTGAATTACCGACCACTGCTCCTGGGATGGGAAACGCCTGCAGTTAGGGACTGCTGGGTCAGCTGATGCTTGTAGCAACAGCTGAGACTTTTGCTAAAGTTTTCGTCGTTATAAAAGGTATTCCAGGTTAGAAGCTGCCTCCAAGCAGGACGCCCTCTGCTGTCACCTTGTGGGAATGCCGCCCTGTCTTTCGATTGATACGAGCGTGCGATATTTTTGACGAGGCCTTGCCGTGACTTTGATCTCTAATAAACTGTAATGTGTTCTGAGGGGGAGCTAATTGTGCGGTGGCTTTGCATGCTGTATCGGACAGCTTGTACAGCCAACATTTCATTAGCATTTTGCTTATTTTGCTGATAAGTGACCGCCAGCAGCCTAATGAATTGGCAATGGCCAGCACCCCCTTGGGAGGCTTTTGGAGAATACGAACCCAGTGCTATCAAAGCGAATGGACTTCACTTTGAGAGGTGTGGTCTCGCTTGGAAATCGTTAGCGTCTTTCCAAACTGACTCCAAAGCAATGATTGAGAGGCATATGAAAAGATGGACAAACGGATGGGATCTATTATTTTCTGGGTTTGTCGCCCCCTGTTGGTAGCTGTAATGCTCAGCATGCAGTACTGTTTGTTTTCCCCAGTGATTGTGTTGATCACTGAGCATGACCTTGAAGGTGAGGCACACCTCCCCCAACGTCACACAGATAGTAGTGGCTTATAAGATATAGTGCAGAGTGATAAGAGATAATAAATGTAATTCCTTTACAGGGCCCTTCATTGCTGGTTTAACAACATGCTCCACGAATAATGCCCACAGGAAGACAAGAGCAGCAGACTAACCCAAAGGGAAATAAAGTTGGGGAGGGGGGGACCCGAAGCAGCCATTAAGTTAAAGAGTCAGGGCCCAACTGCAGGACCTGCTGTTTGAGGGCCTCAAGAAAGCTGGCTGATTTTCAAGTCCCTACAACTTCCAAAAAAGGTTCGACTCAGATGAGTAGACATACCCTCTCCGTTAAGGTCCGCAAGCTTTCCGGTCATAAGGAAACTCGCAATTGCCAACCTTGACTCTCAGCTGCACACGTCTGCCATTGCGTCCGATCTTCTGTGTTGCTGTGGTGCAGTGAAGGCCTCTGGAATCCATGCCCTGCTTGACTATTTCACCAAGCGAGGTGCCGGCAACTTCCATACTCAAAAGGAAATGACATCATCGTTTCCTCCCGGGCGACCTGGCTTACCGTGGGCAGAACATCATAATTCATGTTTGCTTAATGCCACGGTCATCATTTCTGGGTGGGCACTGCATTTCTGTACTCCCCAATGCTCACACGGTTTGTTATCCATCTGAACAGCAATGAAATGGTATCAGTTGAATGTTTCTGGGCTGAAACTCCTAGTTTGCTCTAATAGTCGGCTCTAATTTGAGCTGTTCTTTAAAGGGGAGTGTAAGTCAAGGTAAAGAAGGTCAACTATGTAAGCGTTACCCTCTCGAGCTTGTCTGAAAGGCTCAGTGCCTTCTTCCCTGTAATCCGCATAGAGCCTTAATGTAATGTAATGAAAACTCTGCCAGACAGGGATTCTTAATTAGGGCAGCACTAGAATCCTACATTATATTCCGGTTGCCAGTTCTGCAATGCGCTTTCCCCTAATCCTTCCTTCATCTGGCCCATTACCCGGCTATAAGGGGAAGGGATGAATTTAAATAAGGCTTTGGCAACCCGCTCACTGCATTCCGTCAGTCTGAAAATGACGGTGTTTGCTTCTGTTCTGTTTTTTTCCACATCAAAATATGCCTGGAATTTTATATAAGTTATACCATTTCAATGTATGTTTGACAGTTTAGTGGTTTTTAGCTGCCAGTGCTCATAGTTATGTTTCAAAGACATGTTGATTTTTGCATTTAGATATGGATCCATTTTCTAGAAATGGGGCATGCTTTGTATTAACTCTGGCAATTATAAGGAAATTGTCTTTTGAATGAATTCTTTCAGAACTCGTTTGAACCGCCGCACTAGGTGTCCTCATGGCCTTTCGTTATTCTCTTTATAGATACATGCCATCTACAGTCTTGAGAGTTTGAGATGTGGGTTATTGTGTGTTGTGAGCTACCACTAATAGGCTGAATTCACATTTAAGGGTGTTTACACATCTGCTACTCTGACCAGGATAAGCAGTTGATGGATGGATGGATGGTTATATATGAGGCTCTGCAAGGCCCTCTCTTTCTCCATCTCCCAGGGCTGCGGTACTTTGCACCACTTTGATCTCTCCTCCAGCATTCTGAAAATACCGGCATCCAGCATTCTTATGGTTTATACTCCGCACATTGCTTGCAGTTTAGGACATAATCAGTGTGACAGGTTCTTTACAGGAACCATCCACACCGGGGGGAACTTTCTCGGCATCACAAGGTCACCTAGGATACTAACTCAAATCCTCGGTTAGCTCCTAACTTCAGGGTGCAGGTGTCCCTGCATCCTTACACAGGAGTAGTGGCTGGCGTATCATGCCAGGGTACACCACGAATGTTAAATGAAATGACACTTTATTTTCCATCTATACAAGTTTGAGTACAGGGACGCTGCCATACTAGCTTCCACATATCCCAGCTCCGCATTGAGACACACACAGAGCAAAGCTTGGGGTCAGACCGCAGGGTGATGTAATGTATCTGGCACCGTGGGGGCATTTCTGAGGGTTTATGGGCCTTGCCCTGTGGCCCATTGGGCACGTGACTATTCTGCCAAGGCCAGGGCTAAACCTGGCAAACATCTGATCGCATTCACGGAGGCTTAACCCACTGAACCACACAGGCACTTAAAACCTGCCTCACAGACATTCAGGCTGTTTGATAAGTCATCTGTTGTACCAAGGGCATAACTTTGGTTTGAACATTGGGGGGTGAGGTCTTCACATGCTCGGTCACGCCTGTCGTTTACTCTCAGTCCTTTCTCGGACTCGGGCCCGCTGCCAGCGACTTTC
>JAODKK010000047.1:4154300-4165154 GCA_026774405.1 Petrocephalus microphthalmus | reverse complement strand
GGGAGGGGGAGGTTGTATTAGCCAGTTTTGATTAGTGTGCGGGGGGTTACAACCCCCCATCTACCCCATAATTTACATACATGTGTCGTATAATCAGCGAACGAAGCAAAGTATTAACATTACCGTTGTGTGATAGGCGTAATAACGTGTGAAGTGATTCATGATCATTGTTGACACACTGCATCGAAACCTCCGAATTTAACCCACATGTGACATAGCAGTGGGCAGCTAATTTAGCACCCGGGGAGCAGTGTTTGGGGGTGGTACCTTGCTGGTAAGGGAATCAAACCAGCAACCTCTCAGTCACTAGTGCACTTCCCAAACCATCAGGCCACCGCTGCCGCATTTAGAAAACTCTGTGCAGATGCCCGTACGGTTCTTTGAAACCTAAAAAGTACGCGATCCTGTTCTCACGACGGTACAAGGCGTGCCTGTAATTATAATGCACTCATTAGCATTAATATCGCTTGTTGTTTTGTGCATTTGGAGCGCAATTGATTAAAATTTGTCTAAACTATTAAATGCAGCAATTCCTCTGGTTTGACCCGAAGGTGATTTCTTTCACGGCATATGCTTAGTGCTGGAAAGCTGTGAAATTAAAAAAAAAAAGTCATTATAGAGCTGAAAATGAAGAAACTGTGTTGAGCGTCCTTTGGTGAAATGCACTGATTGATGCTGCATTCGGTCATAATTATGTGACTTAAATACATATTTTACTGCTGAACAAGACTCACTTAGTATCAGATTCACTTAGTACCTTTTTGCCTTAGATGAGCGATAACTAAATATAGACGAACCAAGGGTCCTGTAGTTAACTCCATCCATCTTCTGTAACCTCTTGTCCTATTCAGGGTCATGGGGGTGTCCAGAGCCTGTGGGCACAAGGCAGGGAACAACCCAGGATGGGGCACCAACCTACCACAGAGCACACTCACAAAGGCAATTTGGGAACTCCAGTTCACCTTCAGTTCATCTTTTTGGACTGTGGCAGGCTGGAGGAAACCCCACAACAACATGGGGAGAACATGCAAGCTCCACTAACATAGAACCCTGGCGGAAACCCGATCGGCAATAGTGCTAACCACAGCACCACTCCACACCTAACTCTTACACAAATACAAAAGCAGTGTTAGGGATCATATTTCCAATCAGTATAATCCTTTCATCCACCTCCCACTCTCCATATCCTGTCATGGTGAGCCGGACACCCACGCCAGGAAGATTTCGGTACGTCCGGGCTCACAAAACCGGTATAGCGACAAAGCAATAGGAACTTAATAAGCGCCGAGAAAATAAGCAAGCACTCACAGGCGAGAAACGGCAACAATCAGGCAAATGAGTCTGCAGGCGAGCGGGAAATGAGTTTAGCTTATCGATGGCTTTTCTGTTTAGTTGTAGTCTTGTTAGGGGTTTGGCTGGTTGACAGATCCGGGTTTGCAAGGGTTTGCATAGCATCCTCTGATTAGTAATGTGTGTGCTCAGGTGTAAGTCAGTCGGTGGTCGGCTGTGACATGGAGGCCGGGATTGCAACTCCTCACTCATTTCAGAAGGCAAGGCAAGTTTATTTATATAGCACAATTCAGACATAAGGCAATTCAAAGTGCTTTACAAAGGCAAGAATACATCCATCCATCCATCCATTTTCCAACCCGCTTATCCTGTTCAGGGTCGCGGGGGGTCCGGAGCCCATCCCGGACGCCACGGGCACGAGGCAGGGAACAACCCAGGATGGGGGGCCAGCCCATCGCAGGGCAAGAATACATTCAAATAAAAACATCAAAATCGCATTTTAAAGATAAGGGGTAAACAAATAATAATGAATATAAATAGAGGGACCCTTAGCCATTTTGTTCTGGACTCCAGGTTTGACGATGTGTTTCGTAACACATCCCTCACAACTCCGACAAACAGCGGGCAGTTTGCTCGCCCCGATTCCCGCTCGTGTGGGCAGAGCGCGTCGGGGGAATATGATGGTGGCATCGATAGGTAAAATGTAAAGCAGGGGTCACCAACCGCGAGCACCAGGATGCCCCCCTGTTCTCAAAATAGCGCAACTCACCAGTGGGCAGCGTCTAAAATTAAATTTGATCCTTTTGCTATTCTTCTTCAATCACATTTACATTTATATAGATATGAAAATGACAATATCTAAAACAAAGAAGCATTTAAAACATGTTTATTATACATGAAATTTACATAAGTTTAGGTAAACTCTGTTCTTTAATGGTTCAAAGGTCAGTGTAGTGCGCATAACAAAACTTCAGCGTTCGTGGAGAGTAAGCTAGCTGGCGCAGCGAAGATGGGGAACTGACTGCGGTTTCTAATCCCAAAAACATGGCAGAGAAAAGAAAGAAAATTGTTCATTTTCACAGTGAATGTACCAAACTGGAAGGCCTTCGTGTGGCTCAATACCCGTGAAGTAGCTGTCAGTTTCAAAAAGGTTGGTGACCCCTAGTGTAAGGGGTAAAGTGGAGGCTGACTGTGAAGCGGGAATGCCGTGTCAGTGGGAGGAGCCCACGGGGCGTGGAATGAAAGAGGAGAGAAGGGGGTTTGTGCCCAGCCTTCAAGAGGATGTAGGAGGGCTCAGGTGCTGAGAGCACCACCATGCACGCACACCAATGCTTACTGCCTTGTGTCCCACTTACGCTCGAGAAGGTGGGCAGTCAGATTAGTCATAGATACTGTTATGATTTAATGTCACCGGTCCATTTTCGGTCTCTGCATGGCGAAATTAAGGAGTTATTAGGGTTTTCTTAGATGGCTTTGCCTGGGTTTAAGAATTTAAAAGTTTATTGTCTTGTTTTTTATTGTTTTCATATCCCCTCAGCTCTATGCAGGTGGTGGCAGCCACGTTGCGATAGCCTGTCTGCCAACAAGCTCCGGGAAGACAATGTTGTTTTTTTTTTGCCAACCTTGACTCAACCTACCTCCTACGATACCTCCTACAAAATCTATGCATTGCAGTTGTGCTGTGATTAAAATGATCTCTGCATGGAGAATACTGAAGAAGGAAGGAAAAAAAAACGCAGAGGTTGAAAGACCTTTCTGAGCCAGATGTATGGTAGGCATGGATGAAGAGCTCTTCTAAGCTTCATGCTGTATACTGTAGGCAGAGAAGAATTTGCTTCTTTTAGCTAGAGATCATCATCGGAAGACCTTGTGGTATCTGTCACATTGGGACATGAGGCAGTGATGATCCAAGTGAGCGGCCTTAGACAACAAGGGGGTTTTATTATAAAAAGAAACCAGAAACAAGAGGGACCACAAGGGGTCAAAGGCAGGTAGAAAACTGAGACTAACAAGGACTAGAACTGACAAGGGCCAGAACTCGACACAAGGGGATTCTGAAGAAACCCAAGCGAGACTCAAACCCAAGCGGGACTCAGACCCAAGCGGGACTCAAACCCAAGCGAGACTCAAACCCAAGCGGGACTCAAATACAAGTGAGAAATGCCTACTAAGTAACATGCTGACCAACAGGAATAGGACAAGGGCAGGCATATACATACACACACAAGTAGCGAGGGCTAAAGAAGGAACTGGTTCAAGTCATTAACAACTAAACACTAGGCCTGGGATTTACAAGGAATGGGTAAGTGTCATTAACAATCACTAAGGACTCAAACACTAGGAATGGACTGACCAGCGACACCTACTTGCCAGACAAGAGAACAACAGACAGGACAGGGACCGATCCTGATAGTGACATGTAGACACAAAATCTGAATGCCCTTCTCATGTCTGATGCAGTGTTCTCCAAGTGGAACATATGCTTTAACGACCGACAAGAAAAGGTATATAAACCGGCAAATTCCCCTTTTCCAGACCAGCTAATGCAATCTGACATTCCATATGTTATTTCAGTCATGTGGAGCCACAAAGATTCATGCATTACTTGTGCCACCAACAACAATAGGCATGGACTGCTTTGTTTTGGTAGGTGTGACGTATCCTGGACAATTAATAGCTTGTTGCAGTTGCTGCCCAATTCACTTTTACAAACATCACATGGTAAACAATGGACTGATTACAACTGGCATTGTTAGAGACAAGCCTAAGCTGTGATCATTTCATTTCCAACCCTTAATAACGCTACATCCTAACATACACCCTGCAATTCTTCTATGCCTGCAGTCCCTAATTCCACCAAATAATTAATCGCCTCTCACAGGCCGCGTTTTAATGATGTGGATTCGATGCACTGTCTAACCTCATTTGGCGCTCGTGCTAATATTTGGGGAGACTGCGGCCGACTTCTCGTAGCGAGTAGTCAGCGAGTTCGCTCGTTAAATGAGAGAAAATTGTTGATTTGAATACCGTACTGACCCAGCTGTGCCTATTGCAAGATTAATACAAACACGTTACTCGATGCATCTTAATTTTTAATTAAACTGGTTTCATTTAATATTCCCCGATATCCATTTCAAATTGCTTTGACAGATAAACAAGGGCCCAGAAAGGGAGCCGGTTTTGAGTTCTTTTGCAACAGAAAACTCTTACTTTTAGTCTCAGTGAAAACTAAATATAGACTTTGTAGTAATGGAGATCTGTAGATCGCTCTCAAACGTTGTTGAAAATCTACCACGAACATCAGAGACATCAATTATTCTTCTTCATGATCTGAAAGTCTTTCTGACACGAGGTCTAACTGCGAACTAAAACGATAGTTGACAGGTGACACACTCTCGGTTCACACTGACGCCAACTTTGCGGTTGAACATTTCTTAGCCTGAGAAATAAAGATAAACAAAACAGGCTTACACGCTGATAGATCAAAAGTCAAAACTGTGGAAGATTAAGGAGGAACAATCCAGCACTCCGTGCATAGCTGTCTGCCACGCCTGGATTACTGTTTCATACTGCAGCTCATGGTGTCGGCCCAGGGCATCTGAGGATAACTCCCTGACTGGGTCATAAAGCGTGCTTTTCAGGCCCAATTGCATATCTGGCCTCGATTGATGTGTCGGCTTCAACCTCCTTCCAACCTCATCTTAATCATGAGCTGCTTATTAAATTAATAATATGACAGAAGACTGATTTGGATGCATAGCAATTAGCTTGACTGTGCATGTGGTAACTACTAAAGAGTTAGCATAGCACCTCTGTGTGAAAATAGTGCCCTCCTTGATATGTACAAGTCTAGCACATTTGGCAAGAGAAAATGAAAGATATGGGTTAATTCCTCCAGCTGTACAGTGCTGTGTGATAACAGTGTATGCAGTGTGGCGGTGGATTTACTTTGTGCCTTTTACATTTGTTACACAAACTTTTAATACCTGTGATCAGAAAGTTGCTGGTTTGAATCCCATCCTCAGTAGAACAGTCACATCTCCGCTGGGCATTTGAACGAGGCGTTTAACCCCCCCAAAAAGGTCCAAGAGCACTAAATCAAAGGCATAACCCTCTGCTTGGACCATAAGCATTGCTCTCATCTGTATGTTTGAGTGTGTCTCAAAGCATGATGGGATATGTAAAAAGAAGCATTCGCGATGTGCCGATATCTGGGCAAATAAAGGATCACTTCATTTAAGATCGCTCTGGCAGACAGAGAAAAAGGATACATGCAGTCATTACAAGTTATAGCTCACTGATGTACACCGGCTACCTGTACTGGTTATTCCAGCAAGCTAACGTAAGCTGCTGTAATAATTAATTTTTAATGTTCCTGCACAATGTGCTTGGCTTTAAAAACAAATTATTCTCCCCTCTGTGTTCGGGAGCGATCGTCACCTTAGATCCTCGTTACCCACATGCGAACTTCAAGTGTCCGCGAGAGCCGATGTGTGAAATTGTATTGAAAACAACTTCGCCGCGTAAACCATTCATCCATTCATCCATCCACCAAGTCATCCATCCATTATCCAGAGCCGCTCATCCAGCGCACTGGCACAGTGAGCTTGGAGCACATCCCAGGAAGCAGGGGACACAAGGCAGGGGACACCCTGGACGGGATCCCAGTCCATCACGGGGCACACGCTCACAATAGGGAAACTTAGGGCCTGCCAATTTACCTTACTGCAAGCTTCGGGGAGTATGGCACAAAATCAGAGTGCCTGGAGAGACATCAGCGCAGACGCGATTGGGTCATGCAGACTCCACACAGATGGAGGTACAAGCGGGAATGAAAGTCCCAGCACTGGAGGTGTGAAGCTACCTCGCTAAAGGGAGCATGTCATTTCACTGGCTGTCTTATTAGCTAGCTGTCTTATTAGCTTCAAGCTTAGACTGGCTGTCTTATTAGCTTCTCGCTAATGCTTCATGCTCCACTGCTAACTTGCCAGTCATTCATTGGAAGCTTAGCCAACTTGCACTTATGCCTAGTTGACTCCTTGACAGCTGTACGCTTACGATGTACTATCTGTCTTGCATGTACGTCACTTTGGACATGGCATTCTATCAATTAATGAATGCAAATGTCAAATAAACAACTGACTGTGGAAATTAGCTTGTGACTCAAAGCGCAAAGTATACTGATTTTTTTTTTTGTTTAACTTTCATCTTATCCTTATGTTTTGGGAAATGTGGAAATGCTATGATGCCGTCGGCCTGTTTCATGTTTTGCTTTAACTGGGCCGGACTGAAATAAGATGGATAAAAGGTTTCGGTTTTACTAATTATCCCTGTGGCTCCGGACATTTTCATTAGAAACCCATGGCTTTGAGGGCTTTTGACAAATGGCGACATTGTATGACAGTGATTTACATCGATGGACCAAAGGGGGAGTTTTTATGAGTCAGTCCATAGTTATGGTCAATTTTAACTGAAAAACTAAACTTCAATAAAACGTTTAAATGTCTCAAGGCCAGAGCTTTTAAACCTTTGTAATGCTGGTGACCAAAGGGTACATTGGTTGACCAAAGGGATAATCATAATCATACTATTTTTATCTTTTAACTTCAGTATCTCTCGATTAATGTAATCTTCATTTGTCTGCAGAAAACAGGTTGGGTTTCCAGTTCTTATACATGTACCCATAATACCTTGGTGTTATGAACTGAAGATGGCTAGATGTTTACTGGCAATTTCTTAGGAGTGCCAACTGTGATCTACGTTAGCAAACAAATTTCGAACATGTTTGTACTGCATACATAGTGCACATTTATACCAGACATGAAACACTGGAAGTTTCCATTGTAGAAATATACCCTGAAATAAATTAGAGAAGGCCTGTGTTTAGCACAGTGAGAACGTGGAACAAATGTCTGGCTACTTAAATCTGCCTCTGCCTCTAACTGAAGATTTATAGGGATTTCACCAGGCTGGTTGACTCTCACATGCATCTATTTCTGGTTATTGTTTTTCTGAAATAGCTCAAACTTCTGCCAGGAGCGGCCAGGCTCTTGATGTCGGGCTAGCAGGCTATTCATAGCTCCATGCTGCAAAAAACTCCCACTGGAAAGGTCATCCCGATATTTATATCTGTCTGCCGGGGAGTGAAACGGTTCAGACACTGCTTGTTTTTATCATACCTGAGCTCACAAATGAGATCCCTTCCTGCAAATATGTTGGGCTATGTCACCCTGGGCTGCCTGTGTGTGGCGTTCGCATGTCCAAACACATTCTGCCTATGTTTACATGTTTTCCCCCTTCAACAATCCAATAATATGTGGTTAAGATGAACTGCTCACATGAATGCTTGTGCCGTGCCCTCTGACGGCACCTGCCCTCTTAACTCGCGCTCATCCCGAGACTGGATAAACAGATACGCAAAATGGATGGATGAACAGATGGAGAGATATAAATTATTTGGTCAAATACTATCTGGCGCTGCAATATCTCAGCGCAGTAATTGTCAGGCAGTACAGACAGGGACGTGCACTGGGAGACGTGGAGGGCAGCAGCCTGCCAAAGGAAACATAATTGCTTAATGGAGTCTTCCATTCACCAACGAGGGTAAACAGGGGCCAGTGCGCGTTGAAGCAATATGTCATTTCTCTGACAGCTGTGTGGCAGCCGAGCAAACAGCTCATCCCCACCGATGACATCCTCGGTGACTCCGATGCATCTCTGGCAACGACATCTTCATCCAACACCGCACCACGCGAGAATAATAAGCATATGATAAATAACGGTGGCTGAAATGCTCTTGGATAAAGACTGCCTATTGATCAAAGACCCCAGACTGCACTAATCAGAGTCCCAAGGAAAACACGCTCTTTCAGTACACAGTTCCATGTGACTACTTTCTGAATTATTGAACGCTTTTATATATACGTCCATTGTTACTGTCCTCCCCATGACTTACACCAGGAGCAGCAGAGGATGGATGGATGGATGGATGTTGCTATGCTGATAGAAACACAGGGTAATATCATATATTTTCTGCATTAAGTCTCATGCAGAATAATAGACAACGTAGCAAATCTTAGTGAACCTTGCTCAAGGGCCTGACGGTGATATCACTCTGCTGGCCACGGGATTCAAACCAATAGCCTTCCAGTTATGGGCACACCCACCCAGACACACAAACTTACTCGCAGAGTATGGTCTCATGCAGAGGATGCAGTTCATTGGTGGGCACTGTGTGCCGCAGTGCGTCAACAATGACAATTTATTACTTTCACCTTTCACCCTTTGATGCTGCAGGAGGAATCCAACTGGCCTCAACCTCAAGTACTGTAGAAGATTCATGTAAAAATAAATCTGGTCAAATTTGCTTAGTATCAGACCAGGGGCAGATGCCATATTACTGGGTGATGCAGATGCCAGGTAATTACCAGTTTACCAGGGGCACAGAAACAGAGACTATAAAGTCACATTAAATATGTATGAGTGTAACAAATGTGAACTTTGAAGTGTCAGGTTAAAACAACAGCATCAACAGGTAGGAGAGTTCATGAAGGCAAGGAGGATCTAGGGACTGCTACTGTGCCAGCCCACTCTCACATAAGCCCTGTTACGGTGCATGGTGGCTGGCTCATAGAAAAACCTCCAAAATCTTCTATAGCAGGGCTGGCCAACCCTGCTCCTGGAGAGCCACAACCCTGCAGAGCTTAGGTGCAGCCCTAATTTAACACACCTGATACTGATAACCAGGCCCTTCAGAAGCATCTCAGTTAGAGTCAGCTATGTTGAAGCAAAGCTGACTCTAATACCGAGATGCTTTTGAAGGGCCCGGTTATCAGTATCAGGTGTGTTAAATTAGGGCTGCACCTAAGCTTTGCAGGGTTTCCTTTTAATTTTCCTATGTCATATAAGTTTAGTCATGGTGGCTTGAAGGACAAAACTGGCACAAGTTCCTTTTGTGAAAAACGAATGTAAATATCCCTTATGTCACTAAACTAGTTTCATCTGTAGTGAAAATACTGGACAATCCTACCTTTAGGCCTACAGCTGTCTCCAAAGACAATCAAGAAATCTATTCCTTTCTTTGCTCCGCCCTTCAGGAAGGTCTGTGCTGCTGCTACTGCATTCCTCCGACTTTCCTCATTCTTCCCCGTCCAGTAGATGGCGCTCTCACTGCAACGGCCGTCGACCGAACTCATGCGTGGGATCACTTAAGGTCTCTAGGGGAAGTCCGGAGCCATCCCGCGCAAAGCCGGTTCTGCTGCCCTTTCGGATGTCAGTGTGGATCTGGGCTCACGCCTTAGCTCTTCGGATTGACGGGAATGTGATCGCGTCTTCACCTGTGCCCGGGTCAGTCTCGAGCAGATAAAGATCCATAGCATGGAGCATTCATTCTGCTGGAGGCCACTTCAGAATTAGGCTGCCCATCCCCCCCCCCCACCCCCGGCATTCCAGGACTTTTTGACAGCAAAGAAACATGCAGAATAAAGCTTTAAAGATTTCCTGAATTAGATTCCATTAGGCATTTCCGGGTCATGATTATTCACTGTAATGAATTTATTCATTTGTCATTTACACAACTAATAACATATGTACAGAATATGATTAGAAAGTTTTTACTAGAAAGTAAAAATCAATTGTTTCAACCAACCAGCTGAGTACTATGTGAATGGGATTCTTTATGTTCAACTAGTAGGTTGAAACAAAATCCTGGTCTGGATTTTTACTTTCTGGACCTGAAATGTCTGCCACTGAAAAATATTACTATTTTTGCTGGACCTATTGTCCTTTTTTTTGTCCACCTTACACGAATGAATGTATTTGCCTGTGTCTTTAAGCCACCTGATGGAATATACAGGAAACTAAATTACTGCGTAAATATACAGCACAGCGTATGTAAACAAAAGTCCATGTTTGGAAAACAGTAAATCATCTAATGGGTGATACACATTTAATGCAAGTAATAAACTGGGGGTGGCCTGTGTAATTTGTGCACTCTTAGAGTCGCAGTTCAAGTACGGTGTAATCCATAAATATCCACTCAACAGAAATGGAGGCTCCCAGTGTGGCAATGAGTGAGCCAAAAATAAGCATTCATTTTCTCTTTTTTATCCTGCCACAGCTCAAAACATTGCAAATGAAATTAAGTTATTAAAACAATCAGACAGGAGTATTTTTTAGTACTAGGCCCCGGGCATGCTCAGAGTAAGCCATACTCATAAAGAATACTTACTCCATGAGTCAGCATAGTTAGAAAGAACCTCCCGCTTGTTAATTTGAGCTGAGGGCTGGAGCTCTTTACTTCTCCCAACCTTTTTTTTTCTGAGGTCTAATTACATCTGAACTGCAGGCCGCTTCAAGAACCGCAAACACTCTTTTAAGAGGCGGTTTGAGATTCCCTTGTAAGAGAGTATCAACTTAAGTATTTTTTTTTTTTTTTTTACAATTCAGCCTGCAGTAGTGAAACATCTCCCTTGGATTGTTTTTGACTCTATAAGGATTGTGGCAAGAGAGGAACAGATTAGCTTCCCATATTTCAAAGTTGTTGTACCTTAGTACAGCCAACCA
>JAODKK010000047.1:4123287-4140900 GCA_026774405.1 Petrocephalus microphthalmus | reverse complement strand
TGCAAAGTACTATGCTAACAACTTTCTGGCTTCAAATATTTTTCTGATCACTTTTAGTTGTGATTTTTTTTCCCCCTCCAATTTCATCTGATGTGGTTTTATCTGCCTGATTTAGAATTATTAAAAGGGTGCTTAGCTGGTTACTTTACTTTCTAACCTTAAACTCCCCTGGCCAATGAGAATTAATCTATATTTAATGAGTCAATATTAGACAAATCCTTTGTGGTGATGTTTCAGAATTTTCTGTTGGTGTCAGCACATCTGAATTCTGTAAAGCTATTTTATACATCTGGATTCAGTCGTTTTTTATACATCTGTAGTTACATTCTGCTCACCAGAGCCAAAACCTGTTGTTTCTGGGGAATAATTAAAATATTTTGCTCCTTTTTTTTCTCACCCATTGTTCAAGATGAAATTGTGTTTGAGAATATGCTATATTGACAAGCAAGGACACTCACATCTGTAGGCCAAGAAATGTAACTGAATTCAAACGTGCTGTGGCTTGCACATGTCTGATGTTTTATTTGTAAGACCATCACCATCCGGAAGGCCACTGGCTATTAGACTGTAAAATTAATAAAAACAGATATGCTTAATGGCTGTCCATACTGTTCTGTAGTAGGTGCTGTAATAGCATACATGGAAGCATGAAATTGCATACTGTAATGATTTTTTTTTGGTGCAATGTGATGGTTGCATTCTTGAGCTTCTGACATTATGAAAAGAAAAAAATAATGCTTTCTTTGTCGAAAACGCTGAAGTGAAATGCATTAACCTTATAAGATGGTGTATCTTGTGACTAAGCAGTCATAGTTATTTTGTTTTGAGTTCCTGTTCTGCATAATCCTCCCCATTGTTCAACCTCATGAAATTGGGTTTTTTTTTTTTATTTGATAATTGTTTTTTTTTTTTTTGGCCATTAAGTTCATGCAGCATGTTTTTGGCTCTTACTTCTGAGGAAAGAGAGCTGCCCAGCTGTGTGTGTGTGTTGTAAATATAGACGGGCTGTCATATGTTTGTCCCATACTGTGAGACTCACTCTGTGGACTGGTGATTAAACCTAACAGACTTCTTGGCAGCGATAAACATTTCCTTTGACAATAAAATGCCCCTATAGAATCAGTAATATTTATTTTGCTTTGTAGCCTACATTTCAGATTCTGTTTTTTAAACTTAAAATGGCTAAATATGTTTTTCTCCCCCAAAGATCCAGAGATGAGTAGAATCACATTTTAAATGGGGTTTATTTTTTTAAACTTTGTTGGCTGTCTTCTCCCCACTTTCTGTATGCCTTTCTGGCCCTCAGCACATTGTATTAGTACCTCAGGGAATAACCCCTCAATCGGTGCCAGCATTTCAGACCAGCTTTTAAGCGATTCATTAAATCGAGCCTAATTAAGAACTTGGCTGGCCCCAAACCTAGCATGAGGACTTAAGTTTACCTGCTGTTCTGCTTAATGTAGTGTTAGTCTCTCTACTAACACAATTCAATCAACTCATTCATTCAACACAGTGCAATGTTTTGGACTGAGCATGTAGCTGGGAAGACAATGTTAAATTTAGCATTTAAAGGTGAAGGCTGTCACTGTATGAAGGCTATGTTGCAAGTTTAAAGTAGGTTAATGTGTGACTGATATGTTCCTTCACAAGTCTTTGCATAACTCGTTTCGTAGTCTAGGCCGTGATAGACCTCAAAACTGAAAAAAATACACGAGACTAATTTAATCACTGAACTGTGTGTTAAATTTCTGTTTCTCTGAGTTGACTGCAGGACTAGCTTCAGAAGTGTGATGTATTAACAGCTTCTGTGGCATTAAAGTATAATTCCTGGCTTTTTTCTGCAAACAGCAGAATTAATCCTGTGTTTTCAGCCATGTCATTATTTTTCCAAAGTAGCTGTGTAGTTATTTATGGAAATAAAACACAATTTGGAGAAATTTCCGTACTGGGGGAGGAAGTTGTACCTCATCTCTGGGAACTTTATCTTTTATCCTAAGCATCTGATTTATAGCACTAGTTTGTAAATACACATTATTCATCATTAATATTATTATTATTATTATTTATTATTAGCATATGAATTGCAAAGGGCATGCTTAGAAGCTCCTACGTTAATCATTACAAAAATAAACGCTCAGAGATAATGCGTGCTCAGAATGCGCTCAGTGCTGCAGATTGGGTGACTCGTTTTCCTGGCAGCACAGCACCCGCCCCCCCCATCCCTCAATCGCCTTTTGACAAAGCTGGCGTGAGCACTTCACTGTAAGTGGGCCGGTAGCCAGCTGGGGCAGTGCACCAGCCCCCACCGCCAAGGTTACAGAATTCTTTCCCTGTGCTCTGCAGTTTGCATTTTGTATTGCTCTGCTCTTATTTGGGTTATGCTTAATCTCAAAGCTAAAGTATTCGCCTGCATGTGTGAGCCCCCCCCCCCCGCACCTTAATACAACCCAAGTTGATTTCCAAGTGTCAAAAAAAAAAAAAAAAAGTACCTTTTAATATTTTAATTCGGTGCTGCTTTTCACCTTTTGCTTTGTGGCCACTAATAGAGGCGAAGTTGGGTGCAGATGAAGAGTCTGCAGATTTGTATACTGCAAAACCGGAGGCATCTGAATAAAATGCCACCAAGCTGCCTGTGAGGAAAAAGCTTACAAGTGTGAGACCTGGGAACTGAATGGATGTGACTTGACCTGCACTCTGACCTCAAAGGAGAGAAAGTAATGATACTTGTGCAAATGGCAAATAGTGTCATTTCATGTTTTTCATTTTTTAATTTATTATTTTTTTTTTTACTTTTTGTAATTAAAGCTGTAAAGCTAGCACTTGTACATCAAGGATTGTTGTAATTAGTTTGTATTTGTGATGCAATTTAGGGCTTCTGGACCTTGCAGGGATCCTGCATTGGTGACGGTCTTCAGTAAGCTAACTTCACTTCAACCTAATTTGTTTCGATTCAATGACTGATAATACAATAGGCTTCAACATATTTTTTTCCATATACATGTGCTTTTTACACATCTTGGGTTTAATCACTAAAGGTCAAAAACCAGTTCTATCCGGGAGGGTACAGATGTGTTTTTTTTCTTGACTTCTCATCCTGCTTCCTCCGTACCTTCCTTTTTTTGGCTGCTTGGTGCTGGTGTCCATGCCATAATCAGTGCCTCTTAAATTATGGCTGTGCTGTTTCTCTTGAGGATGGTCCTTCTCCATTGACTTCCATGCCAGAGTAATTCTGGGAGTCACTCTGGAGCCTGGTGCTATGATGAGCCACCTACTCCTTTTTTTGATGTCATATGGCTTCCTTTCAGAATTACTGCGAAGTTTGCTGAACTTAAATTGGTCACCAGTATTTCATATTGCTGCTTTTTTCTGCCTTTATCTTTCTTCTTATTATAATTTTTTTTTTTTTGCCAATACTTTTTGTCAAGCTAATATCTTACCTCAAACTTTTCTAGCTGTACACATTAAAAACACAGTTGTGATATCCTGTGTTCAGCGACTCCCTTTTTAACAGCCTTATCTTTGGACCTAACGTATCACTGAACTTTGATTCAGCAATCGTTGGACCACAGCACTGTTAAGGCATCAGTGCTGGGAGGCTTTGTTTTGTTGCCAGTACTTTCTAACCCTTGCTGTTCCCAAGCCTTGAAGAGAAGTTTTTTTTTATGAAAGCAAGCCTTTTCTGTCCTGAATGCGGAGTTATAGCATGTGTGGTGCTGTAGCAGGAATTTGGCTCTGCTTGACATTAGCCGTTTCACTGTGCAGTGGCTCTTGGTTTCTGCATGCTCATGCACATGGGATACTGTGGCAGCTGCCTTGGTAGCACTTCTGATCTATGCTCCACAAAAAATAAAATTAAATGGAAGACCAAGCTCATTTCTCATCCAGCAACACATGGGGATTCATGTTCTTAGGAGATAACAATGTTACCATTTATACCATGCAGCTTCAATATTAATGTGACCTTAAAAGTAGTATAGCTGTTAAATTGCTTATTCTTCTGAATCCTGATCTCCAGTGACAATGGATGACGCGCAGTGTACTTTGCAACAAACTAGGGCTGCCACTAATGACTATTTTTCCATCAGTTGATCTATTGACTGTTTTACCAATCTGGTTGATTTTTTTAAATTTTATTTTTCCCCCAGAAAATCAAATGAGAAATTAAATCAAATGAAAAAGATGGTTTAATTTAAGTTCATTGCGGGGCTCATTGCAAGACTTTACAAACGGCAGCTTTTCATTACTATACAGACATCGATGTTACTTATGCCCACAAATCGATAAGCAGATTAGTAGTTCACCTAAAATATTAATGAGGTGTATCGTGACGCCCAGAACTTGTAATAAATCTGTATAAATTCAGCATATCCACATGTTTATTAAATTTGGTTAGTGGAGTGTGCCACATGTGACTGTTTTGGTATACAATGGAAAGGGACAGCTCAGCAGCCACAACATCTTTACTAAAAAGGGGGGATATCATGGTTAAATAAGGTAGAAGGATGTTGGTGGTGTGATGCTACTTATTGTAGTTTAAAGTCTGACACGTTTTTACGGTAAATATAATTTTCATTTTTATTTGTTCACGGTTTTTAAAAGTTGTTTTTCGTTTCAGTTTTAGCTTAGATGACAACGCTGGCCCCAACATGCGCACTGTGCAGGAATACACACACTAGCACTGTCGATCAACATAGAATAAGCCCAGGTTCTAGCCTATACATTTTCTCAAACGCTTATTCAAAGGAAACTCTAAGCTAGAGGGCACACAGCATTATGGCTTTAACAATGAGTGCATTTAACAGGTACAATGACAAAAGATAATAAAATGCTCTCCATACTAATGGTAATTTAATTAACATGAATAGACAACACTTAAGGTGGTTTACCTCTTCTGGCAGTCCATCATCTAGAAGAGTGCCTGTGTGTTTTCACTTCAGGTGGTCCTTCATAATGCTAGTGCTGCTGTGGTATCCCATAGAAACCTTGCACAGTGTACAAACCACCTTTTTGTTTTGTGATAATTAAAACTACTACCATTTTGTAGTGATAGTGAAGAAAAGCATTTGTTATAATTGAACTGAGGGGTTAGAAACCAGTAAGGTGGCAAGCTGTGTTAAAACTTTTCTTTTTTTTTATACTGTAAATTGTTTAGTAGAAGCTTACTATGATATTAAAACATACTGTTTTTTATTTCTTCCGTGGCATCTTATTTGGTGCTTTTTCTCTCAGGCAAAAGTTGAACTGGCCTCCTTTTTGCATCGTTATATCATGCCCTGAGAAGTGACAGCTCTTTCTGAACGTCTGCTGGGGGATGAGATGTAGTTGTGAAATGACGAATGCTAAGAATGTAGTTGGCTGCACTTCAGTTGAAAGGTTAGATATTTCACGCTTAGCGACTGGGTTTATTACCACTCAGAACCAAATGATATATTCCAGAAATGCCAAAAACCATCTGAACAACAGTTCTACAGTGTTGCTGTGTGATTGAGTTGTTTTAAAAAGGCTGGATTATGTGCTCTTTAACCCCCCCCCCCCCCAAAAGAGAAAGATCTCAGAAACTTCTGAGATCAGCTGAAACCGACACAGCTGTTTGCAGCTGTTTCACAGTGTTGCATGCTAGTGTGGCTCACTGGGTTAGGATGCTGTGCTTGTGATCAGAGGGTTGCCAGTTCTGATCCCAGGGCTGAACAGTGATTTCACCACTGGGCCCTTGAGTAAAGCCCTTAACCTACAATTGCACCAGAGACAGTCTGACTCTGTTTTGTCAGTTGAACGTTGCTTTGGATAAAAATGTTTGTTCTTAATTTTTTTTTTTTTTTAATTGTAACTGTAAATTGTTAAAGGCCTTTTGCCATTTGTAGCTTTGTATAAGGGGGAAGAGTTGGCTGTAGAACCTTTGCGAGGCTTCTGCTGTGCCCCTATGACACACGCTGCCAAGATGGGCAAAGGTGCTTGCTGCTTTTTTACAGAATGTTACATTTTCCTGCTACATTGTCATTTCATCTGCTCAAATTGGTAGAAACAACCTGACCCCCAAGGGCACAGTGTTCAAGGAATTACGGGATTGGTTGTCTTGGAAAGGAGAGGACAGGCTAGAATGCCAGGTACCAGCTACTTATTTAGAGAAATCTTGTGGATTAAAGGGGCTTTTCATGCTTTTAATGAATCATGTGCTGCTAACTCCAAATGAAGCCTTTTTGCTTGCATCGTGAGCGTAGGAAGCTTGAAGTGGTACAATCACTGCATCCATTAGTCAAAATATGTGTAGCGGGGTTGAAAATGGAGAGATGGCATTCAGACAACACTGACACACAGCTGGGAGACGAGATGTCATACAGACAAGAGTTTATTACAGGAACAATCTGAGCTCGTGTAGGATTGGATAAAACGCTCTGATTCAGTGAAATGTTGATTTTGTTTTGTACTGTAAATGGAATCATTCACAGTGCCAGATTTAATTGCCCTTTATGGCTTTTAAAATGTACAATTGTGGTCCTGAGTATTTTTTCATGTTGGTTTATTCTGAAGGAATTCTATTTCCTCTTGTTGCTAATCACTGGTTTTTATTTGAGGAAAACAGGCGTGTATACTATTCACTGATTGTAGAAGAGAAGGGACTTCTTGCCTGGGTAAAAGAACAAGACCACCTTCTGGAACTTGAACTGACAGCCTTTTAAGTTATTCATCTACCTGGTACTTTACTCTCCACTGTTTCTGTGCCTCCAGGAAAGGATTAATTTATTTTATTTAATAAGCCGTTATGTCCAAAGCGATATTCAAGTTAGCTAAATGGCACATTACAAACATGGCTGTCAAGGCGGCAACTGGGCATAAGTGCAGCTTTGCTGAGCTTCCTTGGAATGCCCACGTAAGCATTATTGGAGCGAGAGCTACGCAACATCTTCAGAACAATGGAAGAAGCTAATTGTAAATCCATCCATTTTCCATCCCACTTTTCCTATCAGGGTCACGGGGGGTTCAGTGCCTATCCCGGAAGCAACGGGCACAAGGCAGGGAACAACCCAGGATGGGGGGCCAGCCCAGCATTGGGCACACTCACACACCAGTCACTCACTCATGCACACCTATGGGCAATTTTAGGAACTCCAATTAACCTCACATGTTTTTGGACTCTGAGAGGAAACCGGAGTACCCGGAGGAACCCCCACAATGGCACGGGAGAACATGCAAACTCTACACTGGGACTGGGCAGGATTCGAACCCCGGTCAGAGGTGTGAGGCAACAGTGCTAACCACCATGCCGCCCTTAATTGTAAATCATCTTTAGCTATTTTTTTTGTTTGGCACCATTTACGCATGCAGGGCTCATTGCAAAACATTGTAGTTTTTTTTTTGTTATGCAATTTATTTTTCTGGGAAATCCTCTTTGCAGGGCAGATATCTCCATTTTTAATCCTACATTTCATCAATTGAAACCTGGCTGTTGTCACAGCTTTTAAGTAGTAGCCTCTCACTGTCATACCAGTCTTGACTAATTACTTATATGTGGTTTTTGAAAACTCACTGATTTTAATAATTCCTTGCTTCCTATGACTTTGCAGAAATCCATTTATTAATCCAAGATTAATATCAGCTCTTATTAAATTATAGTAAATTAGTGGGTAGTTTTTTTACGTTTTGGCAGTTTTGATCCATAGTGGTAATGACTGTTATGTGTATCATCTCTTTGACTGATGCTTTTTTTTTCATTTTTTTTATATAAAACCTGCTGGTATTAGACTTAAAGCTTCATTTGTAGTTTGTATTTCTTGTTGGAACCTTTTCCTGCTTTGCAGTCGTGTCCTTAGATGCTCTTTGAATCCCACAAGATAAACCTCCTTTCAAATAAATAATACTTTCAGGCTTGCCACTGTTTGGAGAGAGACTCTCATAAGCCAGTGGCCTGACCATACCTTGTCACACAGAGCTTCTGAAGGGGTAATTGAGGCTTAAAAAGACGCACATTTATTATTTTAGGTTAGCGTGGAGATAGTTGCTCTGGGTTGTTTCCATAACAGATGTGCAGACCTTTGTGTTTGTTTCAGCCTTCATTGTGGGATAAGAACCTGTTCTACTTCACAGCCTGAATGTGGACATGATACTAAACACCACAATGACTGTTGTTATGATAATAGTTCCTGACTCAGGGCTTTTTAGTGGGATTCTCCAGCTCCTCTCTGTGATCTGACCGTCATTACAGCTCTTTTTTTTTTTTTTTTTTTGCAACCAGGTGCGGGGCTTGATCATATAGCAGAAGTTTCTTAGTGCTTAGTGTGGTTCTGTTGCCCGAGGTTGCTGAAGAGGTTGGAGGTTTTAAGACTGTATTGGTGGGGCTTATTTTAGACAGTTAGACCCATTTTGCAGCACCAGCATTGTGTGTTGCTGCTGGTGTCTTCAGTATATCTGTTTATTGTCAGCTCACAATTGCATAGTTTACTTTGAGATGCACTGGGTGTTAAGCATAAGAGCATGAAAGTTTCACTTATAATATTCTATTTATTGTTGGTATTTATCTACTATATTCTGCTGCGGTCTTACTTCTTGTTTACATACTTGCACATTTGTGCTACATATATAAACCCCTGTGTCCAGCCCCCTTGTTTTTGTACTGTCCTTTATTTTGTACTTTATTATGAAAACTCTCCCACTGTCGTATTGTTTTATGTCACACTGTGGTCCTGGGGCGACACTATTTTGTGCCACTGTATACCTGTATTTGGATGGTATGACAATAAAGCACATTTTACTTGACAATGAAAACTGGCCATTTAAGTGGTGACGTTACTGTAAGCTAACCAGTGACTGAATAATGTTGTCTAACTGGCTTTCTAAAGCCCATGGGATTAATGAACTGCAATGGGTGCCCAGTGACAGTAGTGCGTGGAGTATATCGCCTTTGTCATGGTTAAAATAGTCACACTGACCTACATAGTAGAATGGGGCCTTGCATCGACAAATATAGAAATGCTGTTCAGTGTTTCTGCAATCAAAATCTAACTTCTTATTCAAGGTTAAAGTGAAAATGCCCCATATTCACCTTCCATATGTGAATAATGTTAGGGCATGCTTAGGAAATGAGTGCTAAGCCGCGTGTCTTTGAAAAGGGTTTGCATATGATTTAGTCATTTCCTTCATTCTTTCGATCATTGTACTTGAATGCTTCATAAAAACATTCTGTCCTCTTATTCTTGGCCCTGTGGCAGTATGCCAATCCTTAACTTGTCCAGTGATTTCTGAGCAAACTCCCAGCATTTTAGAAATCCTTCTGTAGTGGAGCGCCGTTGTGCTACATCCTGACCCAATGTTTTCAGTAAAGGAACTCTGGAAGTTAAGCTAAATCTGCATATCAAAAAAACGTGAAATGAGGCCAAGTAGTATAACTGATATGGTTTTATAGAATTTGATCCTATCGACCTTAGAAACAAATGGGTGCTTTGGTCTCTGATAAAACGGCAGTCATAAATAATTGACAAAGGTACCAGTCTTAATCAAAGCTACCTTTGACGTTGGTTATCATTTCCACACGATGCCATTTTAGCAGCCTTTCCCATGCAGAGAGTAAAATGTGGTTGGATTCTTTCCCAAAGTATTATTATTTAATGTAGTGTTACATCTTTTTATTACCTGCTACCTGAAGGCATTTCCCTGGGTACTGCATATTTGTGCATGTGACAAATAAAACTTGAAACTAAGACATTAGCACATACTATATGTGTCCAGGACATGCTGGGGTATGTAGCTTCAGGGTGTCCATGACTCTGCCACTTAAAAAGGACTTCCTCATCTTCCACGTCTTTGCATTATTCTGCGGCCACGTGTTTCTCGCTATAACAATGTTGCGGCTGGTAGTAGTTATTAAGTAGTTGTTTATTTGGTATCTGTGTGTGCCCTCCCCTAACTGCAGCAAATATCGTAAATGTTTTAGAGGCACCAAATGCCAGTACTAATGTACTTATGCATTTTTTAAAAATGGAAAATGCAATGGACCACATTTTTAATGCTTGGCTGCTCGTCCTTGGTAATGTTACTGAAATCTGTTTCATATTCCTGTAAATACTTTTATTCCTTCCCTTTGTTAAAAGTCAGTTTGTTAAAAGTAAAATTGTTGGTTTTATGTTTAATTTGGAAAGAGAATAAAATTGAAATGCTTAGGTAGTAGTCAACCTGTATCACAATATCCTTGCATGTTAGGCCAAAGCACAGAATATAGTAGCTGTATAAGGTGTACTTCAGGTTGACTTTAAAAATAAATAAATACAGTGCACTTTGTCAAGGTCCGCTTTAAGGTAGTTCTAATTATGAAACAGAGCAAGTTTATAATGACTATTCGTTTGAGTGCTTGTGGAAGGATTTTGTGTCTAAGTAAATTTCTATACTTAGTTTTTGGCGATTGTAGCTCAGCGATAGTTGCCTGGTATTCAGGTACTGCAGTGTGACCTTATGAATTCAGTTCCATATTTATTGTGTAATCAATTTAAAACATGTAATGCAGCATTACCATGTGAGATACCATCAAAAATATATATAGGCTATTTAAAAATCAAGCTACAATTAACTGTTACTGTGCCATTGGTTACCTCTTTCCTCCCAGATTATGCCACACACTCTTCATCTGCAACAAATTTACTATGAATTTAAGGCAGAATAATTTAAAATTGTTTTATGGTCATTTATTTGCCAAAAAACAGTGTGGGGTCTGTAGCTTCCCAAAAATGTTTTAACATTTTAAGTGATGCCAAAACATGATCAAGTGCATTAAATTAGCAAAGAACAATCAAATATATAACACCACTGTGGCTGTGTTAAATCGGGATTACAAGTTCACAAACTTAATACACGACTACGAATTGGGATTACAAGTGCACAAACAGGAAGAAACTTAAAATACAGGCTTTTCTTCCCTATTTGTGTGCTTGTAATCTCATTTTGTAGTTATAATGTGGCTTCTGAAAGTATATGCAATTGTGAAGTTGCAAATCTGTGACTTTGAAAACACAAGTCTGCAAAAAAAATTTTTGTAACTACAAACTTTGCTGCATGGGTGTCCAAAACTAAATTTATAAATTCGCAAATCAGTTTTACACATCCACAGAATTCTGTCATAATAATCACTCCATAAAACAATAGGGTTGAATTTGATAAATTGCACGGCCCAAGTTTATATACTTCTTAAAATGTTGACCATGACTAACCTGTTTTCCTAAAAATAAATAAATAAATAAAGTAGTACAGGGACAGAGGCAGGGAGAAGTACAAACTGTGCAGTGGGTGAGCTGTTACCGCCATAGTCATCTTTAAATGTTAGCCTGCCCTTTTAACCTCCCACTGAGGCCGGCGAGGGGGGCCAGGCCATGCTACTTCAGGGCTCTGCTCTGCTCCCCATTGCATGTCCTTCAGTAAACCGTGGCGCCGATCCAAGAATTTGTAAATTACAGCCCTTTCCGTTCAGGCATGTAATTGTTGCTAGGGTTTTTCAATTCTCTGGTCTCCTAGACAGTCAGCGCATAAAGTATGTGGGGTCTGTGTGTTTTGCTGTGTTATTCTTATCCTCCTGCCCTCCTGTTTCAACGCACCCTCTCATGCTTCACACCCGCCGATACTGTGAGCGGAGAAATGCATAGTTAAACATTTAATTTTGAGAACAAGTCTGTTTATTTTCTAGAATGTTTTTAAGGTCATTGCATCAAATTTAGGTCTGAAATATATCTAGACCTGTGTTATGTGGTCATATTATGAAGTGAAATATTACATTTTACATGCTTTATCGTTCAAAGTGCGTTTCCTGTAAAAATCGTGTAGATCTAGAGACGTGACATTTAGCGTGATACTATGCTCGTAACTTCAGGCTCTGACGCGGTGCAGTGGCCGTGATTGTGTGTGGTAACAGCTTGCATATAAAGTAGCTTTATTGCTTTGTGCAGTTACCAGCCTGGTTAGCTAATGCCGGGAGTTTGCTTTTTGCATGAATAAAATAATCAGGCGTATAAATAAAATGTGATCAGTTCATTTTGTAGGTTTGCTTTGTTCCTACAGTGGCCTTGGTTAAATTTATAACCGTGCATTTTTTAAAACTGTTTGCTCAGCTTGGTAACTAGTCACAGATAATGTAGTGATAATTATAACTTTTAATGTAGCATGTTTTAATGGCGGTATGTGAGAGCAGATGTGCTACATTAAGAGTAATCAGATAACGAAAATGGGGCAATTAACTAATGTCCTGATGTACCTATTGTTTGTCTATTAACATTTAAGTGTCAGGAGCAAGTACACTTAATCTGGAAGCCAGTCACGTTGACAGCTCTCTTAAATCCATGAATGTGTGACCAGAGGTCATGTTGCTATATCTGTCTCTGTTATGCTTCATCCTGTGTAGTCTGATAATTATATACATGTGTAATTATGTATATGCATTAGGCAATTATATCTCTGCTGAAATACAGGTTATTTCCCTGGGAATTTTTGGCTGATTTATTAATATTTACAGCAGAATAATCTTTCTACAGGTCTTCTCAAGAACACCATACCCCAGAGCAGTTTGAGATACCATCGTAAACTTCAACCTAAATATTTCTGAATGTAACACAGCTGAATTTTTCTGTTGCATGGCTGCACTTAACGCATGACGCATGAAAGAAGCATGATTCAGCATAAGATAAATATTAGTGAGCTTCAGTCTGTTTTCAGCAGTGTGACTATCGGACTAGCAGATTCTGGGATGGGGCCTCCTTTGAGTTGGAATCCGGTTCATCATAGGATCTGCGCACACTTTCAAGATGAGTTAGAGTTGATTTGATGGCCTGCCTCTGGATTGCGGGAGGAAGTCAGAGTATTTGAAGATAACCCACACAAAACCCTAGGGAAACATTTATTCAGGCTGGGCTTGGACCCAGCCCTACTCCTCTGAGGCCGTGACACCACAACAGTCAGCCCTTAACCACTGAACTGCCACTTGCAGGACATATTGATAAAACGATCTGCTAGATAAACTGATTGAATTGCAAAATACAAGTTTGAGTCAAGGATCATCATGGATATACCAGTAATTGCATCCAATGAGAAAGTTAATTCATTTTATTGATAGTTTGCTCACAAACTGGATACCTGCTGAAATGAAGCAGTTATGTATGCACTTTTGAGTAGTAGAGAGGTAAGGGGCATACGTTGAGACAGAGCATTGCCACACACTACCGCATGATCCTGGGGGCAGCCATGCAGTGGGTGATGCCTCAGCACCAAACTGTTCAGATCGAGCTTTTTCCGGAAAACCTGAAGTTTTTCCAGTGGCTAGAGTGCCAATCCTGTAAATCAGGGGTCTCAAACTCCAGTCCTGGGGGGCCGGTTCCCTGCACATTTTTCGGATTACCCTCGTTTAACACACCTGATTCAACTGCTCGCAGCTCCTTGTGCTAATTTCCCCACAGCTCTTCAGCTGTATTGTTTATGGTGGAACAGGGAAAGAACTAAACTACACAGGGCACTGGCCCTCTAGGACAGGAGTTTGACACCCCTGCTGTAAATCCTGCCAAATTTTCCCTGTAAGTTGGAGGACGTAGGTTAACGTCATACCCTTGCTCATGGGGCTAACACAGTAGAATCACTCCTGTCACTAATGGGATTCAAACCTTCCAATTGCTGGCACAAATCCCTAGCCTCAGAGCCACCACTCTGCTCTGTGGTTGCTCCTCTTTATAACGAATGCATTAAGAAACAGCTGAATGAAGTTTTTTGGTTTTGAATGTTAAGACAAGCTGATTTACTGGCCGCAAAAATACTTTATAATACTCGTACTATGAAGTATTATGTTTTTTAAGCATTGTTTTATTCCACGAGAGTGCATTTGCTTTTACTGTGTGTTGCAGTATATTCTAGTGCATTTTGTAGAGGGCAGTTTTTTGGCTGCATCCCATGCTGAAGTAATCATTCCTGTGCCCTTCATCCTGCAGAGGCAATGAGGATCATACGAGGATTAATTTCATAGGACGAGGAAAAAATTCCCGATCAACTAACCATTCACCGTCAAAATTCTGCAAAGTATTTGTAAGCTAAAAAAAAAGTCAATTTTATATCTATATACTGGCTCCATGCTATCAGCCATTGGCTTTTCTCTGCTTCAGCTTATCAGTCGTTCACAGTGACAAGAGCTCATACTTTGATGACAGTGGTGTCTTCATAACTCCCCACCTGTATTTCATTCCAGTGGCCCCTGTTTTGTGGCATCCGCTGGCCAGAATGCTACTTAAAATGATCAACAATCCACATGGTCCATTTCAAAGGTTTGCAAGTAGCTTGGTACTGTAAGGACTAAGGAGTGATAATTCTTAAAATAGTTTTTCGCTAGGCACCTGACCACCCACTGCCGATAACAGAGAACTCCATTAAAACTACACAAGCCTGAATTTCACCCTAGAATTCATCTCTGTCGCTGAATGAGTGCAGAGGGGCTGTCATTCTGCCCGTGCTTCTGCAGTTTTTTCTTAAGATACCAGCAGTGCGGGCATTTTGAAGTTCCACCAGCAAGTACTGGCTTGACAGGCATGCCTTTACATGCCTAGACTGTAATCGCCACCGCTGGCTGTTAATCCAAGGGCAGTTTCCCAGCTGAGTTTCTCCGCCTGATGGACAGGCCCTGACACAGATGTGTGCCTCACAAACCGCGGCCGTGATTGTAGCCTTTTGGCAAACTGATTTCTCAGCTTTACGACTTCCTCCCCAGCTGCTCTGCAGAAACCAGGGTTTTTTTTTTTTTTTTTTTTTGATTGTGTGTTGTCCTGAATAGTTGCTGTTTTCCCAATGGGATGGAATAAAACGCGTATGCTCCGAGAAATGTTTTATACATCTTGGAAAGCCTTAAGATCCAGACAAAAGACATGGCGTCCAGCAGGAATTCCGTGCACATGGTGACCAAGAGTCGACACTGACTGGATGGCACAGAATAACAATAATAAAGTCAAAAGCTTTAAAAGTGTGACCAGGGATGTGGAAACTTTCATACATGTTAGAGATGTCAAGGTTAATGTCCATGAGGAAATGCAGTGAAGTAGCACCAGGGAATATTCAGCCTCTCACTCTTGACCTCCTTTGTTCTGGCCTGCGTCTTTATTGCTATTACGGCTTTGCTTTTGGGACCCTAGTCTCTAGTGCCTGTGTAACGTGCCAGTATAAATTTTGCAAATGAATATGAAGAAAAAAAAAAATTAAATTGATCTCTACTTAGGTGGTAGTAAAACAATATTTACAGTGCTTATTGTAAGTTATGTAATAGATATTAATATGTTACCTTGAGAAGTGAATGACCGTCACTGGGAATGTCGAATTAGGTCTTAACAAATATACGTCGTTAAAAACGTGGTTGCGAATAGATTGAATGAAACGGGTGACGGGAAAGGCACCTGACGGCAGACTCGCAGCCAGGGCCATTTAAGGCACACTCGAGTGATAGCCACAGGAGACTAAATGTTGCTCCCTGCCTTCGTGTTTCTTCCTGATGAAGATCATTAGTCTGGGTGCTGCACAGCTTGGATACAGAGCAGAGTGCTGTTCAGCTGCTGTTATGTCATGTGACTATAATAACTGTCTATGCTGTTCCTAATAAAAAAAAATTAAAAATCTGTAGTGCGAGTGATGCTATCTGGTACTTTCCCACCTGTAAGTGTTTCTGCTTTTCCCTTCTCTCATTTTTTATTCCCCCACTGCTTTTTTTCCTTGGGAGCTGACTGTGCTTGTGGCTCTACCCCGATCGACGCTACAGCATGATTAACTTCCTCAGTGAAAAGGGAGGTTACCTTAGTAGCTGGGGAGAGGAAGTGCTTTGGGATTTAGCTAGAATGACAAGCTGGAATTGCTTTAAGATCGGAGGTGTTGTTCTGTGCTGTTGTTAAAAAGAAAACACACAATGTAATAGAACACGGGGATGTAATTATTTTGGGGGAGACATGGATGTAATTTAATTACGTCAGGTAAACTTTCTGAGAGAGCCAGTCTCCCACAGAGGGTTTCATCCACTGAAAACAGATTCCTACAAAAACAATATTGGCCGCAGTTTTGTGTAAGTTAGTCTGCGAGTCAGAGCTGCGAAAGCCACTTCTCGCAACTCTGGTAACCAAGTAACATCTCTGCTTAGACGTTTCAAGCCACAGATTTTGTAAGCCTGGTGACTAATGGTTTTATGATGTTCGATCTGATGTATTAAGCAAAGAAGACTTTACCATGCAGTCAGATTAATTTTCTGCATAGTTGTGGTTGTTCGTTGACTGGAAGGGATGTTGGGTTCACAAATAATACTGGCTGTTCCTGTAAGGCAGGGGTGGGCAGTCTTATCCGCAAAGGGCTGGTGTGCATGCAGGTTTTCACTGAAACTCTAATTAGGTTACTGATTAGAGGACTAATTGGCCAAATAGTCGTCACACCTGGGTTTCAACAGCTGACCTACAGGTTATCCCAGAAACCTGCATACATACCGGCCCTTTGCGGGTAAGATTGCCCACCCCAGCTATAAGGTATCCTGTAGGGCAATAGTTTTCAACTGGTGGGGCCACGACCCACTAGGGGACCTCAGTGATGTTCAAGGGGGGCAGCACAATTACAGAAAAAATTGACATTGCTAAGCTAAGGCTAAACTATGTTATATTAATATATTTTCAAAATAATATGCAGCAAGATACAATACAATACCTTTTATATCCATATATTCTGTTAAAATTAGGGCTGTGTGTGATTTTTAATAGAAACCAAAAGTATTCTTTCCTGGTTGTGAACAATATGACAGCTTAACACAAGATTCCAGAGTTAACTTCTGGTTCATTTCATTTTAAAACATTATCCTAATTTGCAATATTTATTTTATTTTGTTGCAGACTAAAATTTGTTCATATTAATAAACATTTTGTCGTCATTGCAGAACGCATACAAGAGAAACTGTATCATAACCTGTGTTGGAGTAGATAAACGTTTTCTTGGACACAGGGGGTCCTTGGAAAAAAAAATGGTTGAGAACCACAGGTGTAGGGCATCAGCTATGTCACTTCTAAGCTAAATGCTGTCAGTTAATGGATTAACGGGCACCACTGTTACACTTTAAAGCCTGTCCCTATGCTATGTCTGTTTGCATTAATATGCCAAGGGTCATGAGCCTGCAGGTACTGTAAGTGCATAATAAGAGACTGCAAGCTTGCAAGCAGCTTCTTTATGCAAATGAGGAGAGCATTAATCATGTAGTACAATGGGGTGCTCAGAATGCCTGGGGTGTGAGCAGTTGAAGCCTTATTTGTGTGTGTGATATGTAGGCCTGTAGGTAGCCTCTGACAGCCCATGAACTGAGTACCTGGGATTGAAACTTGATCTGGCCTCAGCCTGGTAGTCAGTCAAGGAAGACCAGGGGAGGGTAGGGTGAGGATATGTTTAGACAGGTCCAGTACAGGTCTTTGGCTGCTCCAGTGACGTCTTGCTGTTAGAATGGGCAAGTTCGTCCTGGAATAAAGGGCTTGCGAAACGGCAAAATAATAATCGATGTTTTATGTATGGCTCTCTCCGGCATGCCCGCATGCATCACATGAGTTTGAAAACAAGGGCTGCTTTCTCAGTGCCCCCCCAACCCCGCCCCCCGGGCCTGGATAC
>JAODKK010000047.1:4053002-4064098 GCA_026774405.1 Petrocephalus microphthalmus | reverse complement strand
GCCCCCGTCCCCTGGCTCATCTTCCTTCCTGTCTGCCCAACTCCCCACCCTGCCGAGAGGATCTTTACCCTCTTCCCAGGGCCCCCCATTGATGTGGCCCTCCCCAGCCTTATTACCAAAACAAAAGGGGAAGTTTTGGGGGCTGACGGCGTTTTGAGTGATTTACCTCCTCCTGCCACTCAAGACAGAGGCAGACGCCGTGCTGCATTGATCTGGAGGTTCTTCGTTAAAAGAAACTGAGGTTAAAAATGTTGGCAACAATCCTCAGCTTTATGCTCTACGAGGGTGTTTTTTGCAGACCTGGTGGTTTCGTAGCGCTCCGACGCGCATCGACCCCGCGCCCGCTATCCCCGACCGGTCGCGATACCCGCGCCTGGACATTCGCCGGAGCCGTCCGGCATGAGGATTATAGCGACCTTGTCGTCGCTGTCGTGGAATTCGAATTCGCGAGGCTTCGGTCGCCTTGCTGATCCTTAATCGCCAAACCAGCTGTGTATCCCGAGCGCTGTCTGTCTACAGCAACGCCGCTCAGGCTGTAGACAGACAGGATCCCCCCGAATACGAACCTCGGCTGGTTTTTTTAGGGTGAAATGTGCATCTGCTTTCAATACATTCAAAAGTTACACTGATGACCGAGAACAATGCAGTTTTATATCATAATTAGTGTCTCAGTGGGTAGCCCTATAGCCTCACACCTCCAGGGTCAGGGGGGGAGGTTCAATCCAAACCCCCACTCCATTTGTGCGGGACTTGCACGGGCTGCCTGCATTTGTGAGAACTACCTCCAGCTACTTTGGTTTCCTCCCACAGTCCAAAAAATACAGAACTAGGTGAACCGGTGCCTCTAAATAGTGCATAGTGAGTGATTGTGAGTGTGTGCGTGTGCCGTGCGAGGGACTGACATCCTGTGTGGGGTGTTCCCCAGGCCTGTACTTCCTGGGAAAGGCTCCAAGCCCTCCACAACCCTGTAATGCATAAGTGGTTATGGAACATGGATGAATGGATGTCATAATTACATGCACTAAATACAATGTTCATTCTTTATAACGCAATATCCTCAGTCAACGGGCTGTTGTTTAAACTTGAGGCCGTGTGCAGTTTTGGGAAGTCGATTGGGGCACTTTTCTGAACAGTGGACCGGAAGGTTCTGGTCTCAGTGCCTCAGCTGTCGCCGACCCAAATACGCTTATGGTGTGGGGAGCGTACTCCTTACCAGACAAATACTGGTAGGGAGGGGGCGGAGCTTATAAGAATAGTCTGTAAGTCCAAAAAGGAGCA
This sequence comes from Petrocephalus microphthalmus, assembly GCA_026774405.1. NCBI lineage: Eukaryota > Metazoa > Chordata > Actinopteri > Osteoglossiformes > Mormyridae > Petrocephalus > Petrocephalus microphthalmus. Next base: position 4,062,820 of record JAODKK010000047.1, on the reverse strand, counting down.
CTCGACTGACGTTGAAAAGCCAGCTGGGAATTAAACTGGGTCAGTTTATCCTCAGTCTGAGCACGCTCCTTAGGCCGGGCTGGTATTCCGACGTCAGAGGTCAAAGTTCACGCGTAGCTCTGCACAAATCAGGACGAGCACGTCAGTGGCAGGAAATGGAACGATAACAAAAATTCACACAGCGACATGGGGGGATTGAAGCTGACACGATAAATCAGGAATGTGATGTAATGTAACAGAGTCACCTAGAGCTATCCAGTGTCAGCCTGAGCTGGGATTCAGCAGCTGGAAAATGATTCTGAGGAAGGTACGGGAAGCTCAGGAGAACATGGGAGAGAGTGTGAGCTGTCAGCATTATCCACCAAGTATCCACCAAGTCTCCATGCTGTCTCAGATGTATTGGCAGGTCTATCCATCCATCCATCCATCCATCTTCTAACCATTAACCCTTATCAGGCTTGCTAGGGGCCTCAAACCTGTCCCAGGCAGGACATGGCTCGAGCCAGGGGAACCCCCTTGTACGGTATGCCAGTCCATCTACAGTTAAGGTACACAGAATAACAGGTGGACACAACACTGGTTATGTCAGTACACGTAATTTAATGGGTGTAGGGACGAAGGATCTAAGTGGGGAGGAAGGTATGCAGGGGATGAGCGAGCAAACAAGCAAGCACGTCAACGACAGAACTGAAAGACGGAGGACTGGGAAGCATTTTAAGTACATGACTTAGGAGGGAGCAAACAGGAGGCGGCTGGGAGTGATTAACACAGGGGTAGGAATGAGAGGTGAGGCAAACGAGCGGCAGGTGGGGCTTGTTAAGGCCATGCCAGAGACAGGACAGCGGGGTCAGACATGGTGGGCAGGATGTGACGGCCCCCAAAGGACAGGTTTGAGAAACACTGGCTTAAAGGTTTCTTCTCGCATTTGTTAGTTATTACTATAGTTACCTAGTTGCTCGTTGAGAGCTATTTCTGGTCTTTTATGCAACTTCCCCTGTCTATAATGGAATGAGCAGGATATGCACAGGTTCCTTATCCTCCACGCCACGCTACAGGTGCACTGCACATATAGACATCCTGGTAACCGGCGACAGCGGCGGTGATGTCAGCTGGGGAAAAAAACAGCAGGTCTGGGAAACAGTAAACACACCAAGTCCCGGTGATGTCATGCAATGTCATGGGGCGCCACGGCTGTTGATGGGCAAACTCCTACAATTGCATTCCGAGCGAACAATCACACTAATTTTAGTGAGTATCCCCCCTCCCCCGTGTCTGTTTCCATACATAAAGGCAGACTTTAGGTGACAAGTTACTTACTGTTGTCTAAATCTTGGTACTCAGATATGTCAATATAGTTGATATTGATGTGTGAGATCAAGCAGTGAGCCTATACCCATGGGCATAGGTTCCAGACCACCTATTACTCTGAATAAGACAAGCAGTTACGGAAAATGAACGGATGAAGTCAAACAGATGTTGAAACATTCTGTAGATGTTTTATTTAATATTTTAATATTAAATATTAGTTTTATTTAATATTTTATTGCTTTAAGATGAACAATAATATTACAGAGAGCCAGATGGGATATGCAAAAAGACTGTATTCCCATGGAGGTGTATAAAGTGTCTCTATTCTATTCTATTCTATTCTATTCTATTTTAATAATTAATAATCATAATCAGTTACTACATTTCTGTGATTTTGAAAGTACTTTTAATAAAAAGTATATTTCAGTATATGCTAGCTGGAGGTTTAGGACCTGGACCTTTGGTCAGAGAATAGTGGCACATAAGGTAAACTCCTGTTCTACCCTTAATACAGTCACCAACCAAAGTGACGAAGTCAACAATCCAGACGGCTCGTGCGTAGGTGGTCAGCCGAGAGAGCCGTCTTAGGCCGAGAACTCGCATTAAAAAAGTGTCATGTCACGTAACGTAAATGGACGAGGAAATGAGCGAAAGGCGGCGGGAATTTGGCGATTCTGGGAAGCGAGGTGGCCTTCTTTGGCTTACTCACGGTCTCTTCCCCTTCCCGTCATTCTCACTGTAAGCATTCCTGGCCAAAATAGAGCCGGATCAGGACATGTCGCAGAGCAAACAAACAGTCCTATTTAAGGCCCACGTCTCGCATTCCGAACAGAGGCATCTTCCTTTGAAATGTCATCCATGCCTTTTTGTGGGACATCCTCTCTCCCGTGACAGAGCGGCCGAGTTCCTACCATTATTCCCTCCCGCCCCCCTTGACAAGAATGTCCACAGGACCCTGTCCTTTGACGTCGCCCATTGTCCCGGCCAGAGGGGGTGCGGCTATTTTGTGAGAAGCTTCCTGTGCACTGAATGTTCAATGAGCCTTTCCTGTGTGACGAGTTCAGCTCACCCCGAAGATCCTGCTGGCCGAATTATTGCTTCCAGATTCAATGTCCTGGGGTAATGGGTTTATAACCCACACACCTGACAGGACACCGTTCCTAGGAGGTGGGAAGACCAGCAAGGCTCCACATCTGATTTATGGCACAGTGTCCATACTGTTTCTGAGCGTCTGTTAGAGTGCACTTTCATCGGCAGTGTGAAAACTAACAGCCAGTAATACATTTGTACCACAAAGCATCTCTGAGGAATCACATACATTACATTTCATTATAACTTGTTACAATGACAATAATGCTATTCTATTCTATTCTATTCTATTCTAAAATCTCTCTTCCAGAGCAGTAATTTTCTGCTGTAAGTTAACAATTAACAAAGTTCAGCAGGGATGTAATATAAGAAGCTTAAGCAAAACAAGTTACGTCAACTTACGTTATGTCAAAAATACCAATTCTACTTTGAGATTAACATTGTCGATGGATCCCAGTAACTATCAGGAGGTAAGTAAGCAGATGGGATGTCCCAGAATGTCACGGAATGGGGATTAAACAGACTCAGTCCACTTCAGTGCTAATTTCATAATGACATTCATTTGGTGGAAGCTTTTACTCTGAGTGTTCAGCAAATCATAATTTTTCATCATTGCAAAGAAAGTGTTTTGAGCCCGGAAAGGCGCTGGGCATTGACTAGATGATCAAGAATTTGTATAATTTATAATCAGTCTCCAAGTTAATGCCAGCATCTTAGTTAATGAAACCCAGCTGGCCTAAGGGGATTTATTACATTATTAGTGTAAAATAGGTCAGCTGGGTAAAATTCGCAGGAAAGGGACAAATCAAGGATTTTGCTGGTTTTTCTTTTGCGTCTCAGGTTTGCCATGCATTTCAACTTGTCTGTTTTATGTTTTCAGTACCTTTTTAGTAATCCTGTCCTAAAGGAACATCGATCCAGCTCTATGTCTTGTATGTTTTAACAGAAACACTGATATTATTCAACTCTGGCTTATACATATAGTGGAAATATACCTCAATCTGTATAATATCAGTGTTATTGCACTTGACATTAGCTTTAGTGAGTATAAGTTCAGTTACAAAACCTATTCAAGAAATATATATGATCTCTAATATGTATGATCATTTGAATGTCTTTGTGAAGAATTGTGGGGATTCTGGGATTTACTTTTCCACCTCATTTCAAAGCCTCTCCAAAATCAAAATCAATAAAGAATCAACCTGTTCAAAATTCAAGAGGATTGTCCTCCTTGAAGATATACTTGGAACGCGGAGCGGTGCGTTCTGGGAATGGGATGTAGATCGGTATCTCGGCGCACCCGCGTTGGGAAAAACTCGCATCTGAGGCAGGATGTTTCAGAAATGCATTTGGTCCCACTTCTCTGAGGTTATTTCCAGATTGAGATTTTTTTTTCCGAGTGGGAACAATAGCCCCAGTGCATGGGAAGTTAGCTAGTTCTTTCGAAATGCCATAAATAGCTCAGTCTAAACACGGGAGGGGACCCTGAAGATCTTGAGATGGGTGGGCCTTTGTCTTTCTCTGCACGGAAAGATCTCCTTATTTAATAAGTCACTTTCCCCATAAAAACAATAGCAGGTGTCTCCTCGCTGGACATTATCTGGACTGAGTTTAGTATTGAGCTTGACCTAGGCTGGGTTGCTCTCGTTTCTATGTGACATAATGTGTACAGTATGTGTGGCATGATATATAGTCTCAAATGTGATATATATTTATATGCCTCATCAATGAGTTTTATGCCAGGGAAGCACACAGGAAAACATTCTAATAGTGAGAACTTATTTTATATTCTTTTGGAATTTGCCCCTCTCTGTAAAGTTATCTATGATTAATGTGTCTTGAGTGCACACTGGATGCAGTGGACACACACTGGATCAGAGTGTAATGTCTTAAGCTTATCACTTTTTTGAGGTGTGCTTATTCAATGAGGTCTCCCTTGCCAGCTTCTTCTCTGATGCGACTGCTCTCCTTTGCAACAGTCACATTCTCTTTGCTCTTGTACAAATGATTGTATAGCTAATATTTGACCATTTTGAAGTTAATTTTTGTATCATTTTTGGGGGTGGGGGCAGAAGAGGAGCCTATAGAGAGTGTATTTGTGGAGCCCTGAACTCGTTAATCCACTACTAGGTAGAGACACACTTTTAGGGAGTAGGGTAGTGGCCATAAGGCTTTGTGGACCGCACACACCAGGCTGTGCCGAAATTTGTGTTGGACCGAGTGGTGTGTCGGCAAGGAGAAGGTGTGTTTGGGGATTGGTTGGAGAAGTTATGCTCTGCAGAGTGTTTCCATCCCCTAGCATAGATGTAGCTAGTCTGGTCACGTGCTAAACATCTTGTATGGGACAGCTGGCTCGAGCGGAGAACTTTCCAGAGCATGCTCAGGCCTACCGTCAGCCTTAAGTCGTCCATGAGGCCTGGACTGTGTTAAGGGTTTAAATAACATCAGCGGGTTTTGTCTGCAAGGCACAGACCAGCAGTTATGTAACGTACCGGAGCTGGTCAGAGGGGAAAGTCTCTCACATTCCTCAGAGGACAGCAAGAGCTGAGCTACACCCAAACGGCTTAGCTCCATCGAGTGGACCATCGAGTGGTCCACACATTTGCATGGGGGGCCCCGAGGGTTGGGGGGGCCCTTGTTGGCCACAAACCTTTACTACACTTTTTCAGAGGAGCCCCAGAAACAGCAAACCCACCCCTATATCTCTGAACCCTTCTCCCTCCATATTCTGGCCTTCCTTTCAACACAGGAAGTGCCGTCTAGTTAAACACAAGCGCTTCAGTTATTAATATCCTTTTTGACCACTTCCCCAGACTGATTTTATCAGCTTCAAAGTGCTGTCACACGCACTTAAAGTCCACCTGAAATATCAGCGCAGTGGCTGACTACCAGCTATTCCGAGCAAGGCCGAGGGACTGTGTAGGCACAACTGGGTGATATTTTGTTTCCGGTGGTTGTGATGAATCAAACCGACACCCAGAGTTGTATACCGTCTTTCATTTCTGTACCTGCAAGCATCTGACACGCTATCCTGTGTGGTCACATGACATTTAAATGCCACCCGTGAATGTTCTCTCAAACTAGTTAGTAATATAGATATTATCACACTAAGTATGGCTGATTGATAGACCTATAAATAGACCTATAGGCTGATTGATAGACCTATAAATCATACCATGCAGCACTGATCTTGCTTTTCGGAGTACAGCAGAACAGTTTTTCTTTTTCCAAAGAAAAATGTAAGAAATGATCCTTTATTTACCATTTCCATACGGGAAGGTACAGTGGAATGTTTCTTACCCCACTCCCCAGCCGCCTACTGTACCCAGAGCAATCCGGATCCATTGCTTTAAAAAGTATTGCTTTTGGGTTAGGGTCTGTGGGTTTTAGTATCAGATAGTATAGTATCAGATTCTAATTACCCACCACTCATCAGCTTATTAGCTTATTAGCATATTAGGATGCTGTGCCTTTGACCTGAACGTTCAAATCCAGCGATTTCACCACCGGGCTCTTGAACATAACCTCGTACCCCTGATTGCTCCAGGGAGTGTCTGACCCTGCTCTCTGAAAAAAATGTAAATTACACACCACAGGATGGTGTTTCAGATGTGCTGATGTCACACTCAACTGGGCTCATTTGGGGGGGGGGGGGGTTAGGGTGGCCAGGCCACCTGGATGCACAAAGGAGGAGTGGCATGGCCTGGTCCACACCTGTGGAGAATTACCCCATTCACCCAAAGTCTGGAATTATGTCACCCCTCCCCCACCTAAGATTTGGATGCTAAGCCGGAGCAAAGCCCCCCCCCGCCCCAGCCGGCTGGCCCAGACTCCGTCCACATGAGCACCAGCACCGTACGTGCGTCCTGATCCTTTTCAGACCGGCATGGACCGTGTGCATTTCCACAGCAGCTCATGTGAGGAAGTGGGTACCAGTGAAACAGGTTTAAAACATTTAGAGGCTTAAAAATTGGGCTCTCCTGATCAGTAAGACAGACATCGCCGCTCTTTGGGGTTTGCATCGCAAGTGAAATACCAAAGTTTCTCCATTCAACCGAGAAGCCGGTTAGTCTTGAGGGTCACCCTTCGGCGAATGGCAGTTGGACCCGTGCAGAACTCAGCCGTGGGACCAGTGCTGTGGCTGACAGCGGTGACCCGGGGCGTGTCCTGCATCAGCATAGGGGGAGCAAAGCCAGGAGATGCACCTCACGGTCGCTCGCGCGCACCCGGGGGGTGGGGGGGGTATTATCTCAGCTCCTGCACTTGAATGGAAGCAGCCACCCGGTCGTGACATTTCACAGTGGCTTCCTGTCCCAAGCACAAGTCCAGGGTGCAGAGGGTGCCCACCAGGGGTGACGACCTCGTCGGATTTGGGGCCCATGCTGAAAGAGGGGCACCCGTCTCGCCCCCCCCCGCAGAGGCAATGGGGGAAGTGAGGCCTGAAATGCAGGTCAGACAGAACCGGCCAATGGGGCCTCACCACTGGCCCGTTGGGCTCCTCTGCATGCAATCCACACACTATGGATGGAGCACACTTCCGACTAGGCCTCCTCTGGGGCGCTCGTCTGGGGAATATGAATATGGCACAGAATTCCCAGCATTCCTGCTTTCCGGATAAGAACAGCCGGCTAACTGGACGCGGATTCCTCTGTTCTTATCGACTCTGAGCTGCTTTCCACATGCGGTCTCTGCTCCTCAATGTCTCCTACAGTGTATTTAAATAAAGCATGTCCCGATTTTCCGGGAGAAATGGGAAAAGGGGGAGACCGTGAGACACTTCACAGGCTTCAGGAGCCGGAGTGGAAAGCTCAGATCCGGAAAGTGAAAATCACGGGGCAAAGGGGCAGATCTGCCAGGACAATAAATCTGATTCTCCCCATCAGTAAAAGAGCCAAAGAGTGAAAAGGAGCTTAGATAGGGGGCATATATTATTAAAGCTGGTTAAGAGGTAAAAACACAACCGTCGTGTCAACTTGCAGTTACTAGTATTTGGGATCAGTAACGTTGACATATAGACCGGAGATTAAAATCAGTTTGTTGGTCTTCTCTAATTATTGGAACAGAGGAGTGTGGCTGAGCCCTGATTGGGTCTCTCCTCCACATCTTGACGTCTGACCCCAGGCCAACAGTCTTCCGCATGTTTGCGCGCTTCCTTTTTTTTTCAGCCTAATTGATTTTTTCCGGATCTCGGGACAACGCCGCAAATCTTTGAGCCGTAATGTTTTCTATTTATTTTTCACCTCCCCCCCGCTGCCGCTCACTTAAAGAAAATCGGTTCAGTCTGGCTTTTGCAGGAGGAGGATCTCGGCCCTTGAAAAGTGGTTATGACTTAATGAGAATTCCACTCTCCGCAGGAAGGAGGGCCTCAGGACTCGCATCCCCCAGCGATTTGGATGAACCTTAATCGCGATCTCTTTCGCACACACGCCTGCGGACGGGACGGGAGCCCAGCTCGGACCCCGCTGCGCGCGCCGGGCCTGCGGGGCCGGACGCCCTCAGGAGATGAGCGAAAAATCATCCCGAAACCCGCTGGGGGCTGGTACCGGGCCGAGTATCGGTTCTGTTTGGCATCGGACGTCACGGCACTAACGGGCAGGCAAAGGGGTCCCGTAAAAACAGCCCGGCTCGACCCAATATTCCATCGCCATTTGGGCTTCTCCCTTACTGTTCCTGTCATTTCCTGATAGCCGCAATCCACTGTCCCGGTTCCAAGCGGACAGCTGGGATTGATTTCTGTTGTGTTGTTCTACTAGAGCTCCGCTGGACCTGCTGACTCCCATGTGACTGCCTGCCCTTCCACGCACCCCCCACCCTACAGCCTGGCCCCCACCCTGCCGATGAACAGGCGAGCGCTCCGCTCTCTGACGTGAAGGGGATCCAGCCCCCAGAGGTCCAGCCTCTGAGGAAGGAAGGAATTCAGCCTCCCCCCTCCCACCAAAGTATTACTTATATCTGGAACACCTTCTTGAGACAAATGGTTGCCATATGGGGGTGGGGGGGGGGCGCTGTGTGTCTCTTTTATTCCTTTGTGTATCGATTTTTTCATTTGGCCCGTTATTAAGCATGCCCTCCAACGACATTCACCATGGTTTCGAAACTGCTTCCCTTTATGAAGACAGGTGACCCGTTTGCAATGGGGGGCGGGGGGGGGGGGGTGACTTATGCATCGTGTCCTTGCTTGAAGGCCATCTGTATAGCTTAAGCTTGTCCCCTAAGCCCGTTTGGACTTTTCGTATTTGGGGCACTGCAGCTGTTTCTCTACAACACACACACGCGCGCGCGCGCACACACACACACACACTCTCATCGTGCACATGGACATCGCAAGAAATGCACGCAGAGACCTGGGTCGGGACGGGGAGAGGAGTGCAGGTGCAGCCGTGCGTCAGTGACCCGCGGCGGCCGGAATTCCCCTCCCCCCACTTCCAGGCCTGACCCAACGCTGACCTGACGTCCCCCGTCTCATCCCACCCGCGCATGCAAGTTGTTAAATTGCATCCTGTCTCGGCCCATGAGGAACTGATTTATGCTGCGTGTGCGTGTGTGTCTGTGTGTGTGTCTGTGTGTGTGTGTTTGCGCTCGTGTGCGCGTGCTGCCAGATGCTAATGAGCTTACGATGGGCCGGGGCTCCTCCGCCAGCGCACTCGAACCCGGGATGGAAATGTCGTTTGCATGACTGCCTGTTGGATGCTTAGCAGAGGTTGTGATGACTGCAGATTTTTTGCGATGCAAAAGCAGTGCAAAAGAATTACTGTGAATTACTGAGATAGATAGGAACTGCTGGGTGATGCCAGGAACTACTGTGAGATACTGGGAACTACCGGGAGATGCCAGGAACTACTGTGAGATACTAAGAATTTATGTGAATTAGCTGGGAACTACTGTGAGATACCCGGGAACTACTGTGAGGAAGCTAAGAACTACTGTGAATTAGCTAGGAACTACTGAACTGTTGGTAACTAACTGGGAACTAGCCACAATGAATTAGCTTGGGACTTCTGGAACCTACTGGGAAATAGCTGGAAACTGGCTACTAAGTTTGAGGTGAGAACATTTGCGTTTACTCAGGAACGAGTCCACCTCATCAAGGGAAGACGCAGCACACGCCGGGGATGGCGAAGCTCTCCCGTTAGACCATGTGACACTGTTAGTCTGTAGCAGGCCGGGTCACGGTGATAACCAGTCCGAATGATGGACTGAAAGGCTGAGGGGGTTGATGTGGGGAGCAGGGAGGGATGCCCTCCACGGAGGTGACACGACACGCTGGAGGGAAAAAAAATGACAAAAAAAACGCAGTTTTTCTTGTTCATTCTACATGTCCTTCAAAGCCATTCCTCTCTGCAGAGAAATGCCTCTTAAGTCCCATCCCCGAGGGAACAGCTGGGGCAAGTAATCCACCACCCCCCCCCCCCCCCCCCCCC
>JAODKK010000047.1:3951882-3964007 GCA_026774405.1 Petrocephalus microphthalmus | reverse complement strand
ATGTTCAATTGTCTATTGTATATATGATTTTTCAACCTGTGGGAATATGTTTGGCAGTAAAGGTAGGCACTGGTCAATCAGTCTTTTTGATTTATGATGTGCAAGAAGTAGGGCTGCACGATTTCACATCGCGATTATATGGTGCATGTGCAATAGTCCCCAGGGCTTTAGAGGATGGACATAAAGATTTGTAAGGACTGCAGCTTTTTGGTACTGTATAGACGCCCACAATTTGGCAAGCAGATTAGTAGCATACCTGAAATATTAATGAGGCGTACTACCATACCATACCATTTTATTTATAAAGCACTTTAACAACAACAACAAGGCTGAGCAAAGTGCTGTACAGCTAGAACACACACAAATCAAGAGATCAGAATTAAAACATGCAAAAATAAAAGAGAACAGTGTACATGAAACTAACAAAATCACGCATATCAACCTCACACTGGGTCGAAGGCCAGCGAGTAAAACTGAGTTTTCAGACGCGTTTTAAAAACAGCAAGTGAAGGAGCCTGCCAAACATGCATCGGCAACTTGTTCCACAATGTACTATGTGTAATCTGTGTAAATTCAAACTGCAAAAAGTACCGCCACACCACCAACGTCTTTTACCTTATCGACAATATCTCCTCTTTAAGAAGTTGGTGAGCTGTCCCCTTCTTCACTGCCACTTCAGTGCTTATCGCTTCCATGATTTACCAGAACAGTTGCATGTGGCGTGCACCGCTAACGGAATTAAAAAAACGCAAGGATACACCAGAATTATACAGATTGCTAACTTCTAGGCATCACAGCATGCCTCTCATTAATAGTTTAGATATGCTAATAATCCATCCATCCATTTTCCAACCCGCTTATCCGTTCAGGGTCGCGGGGGGTCCGGAGCTTATCCCGGAAGCTACAGGCACGAGGCGGGGAACAACCCAGGATGGCGGGCCAGCCCATCGCAGGGCACACACCATTCACTCACACATGCACACCTACGGGCAATTTAGTAACTATGCTAATAATCTACTTACCAAATTGTGGCTGCACGTAAATGTCCGTCCAGTACTGAAAAGCGAGCATGGACAAATGTTTATGCCCATCATCTGAAGCGCTGGTGATTATTGTGCATGCGCCATATAATCGTGATTGCATCGCAGTGTGATATAGTGCAGCCCTAGTGAAAAGTTGAGGCAGGTTTATATTGCATATTGGTATATATTATCATTTCTGCATGATACTCATGTGAAGGCTGAATGTATGGCTCCTTTATGCTGCTTCAGAGAAGTGGCCCAGCTGTATGCTGCGCGGCTTCCTCTTGATGGTGGGGGCAGTTATCTGCAGTGATGAGCTGGGTTCTTGCTGCCTTTATGACGCATTCATCTGCTCCCCTCCCCCCACCTGCGGCAGATGGACAGGTTTGAGAAGGCGGTGTATTACCTGGACGCCGTGGTGTCGTTCATCGAGTGCGGCAATGCTCTAGAGAGGAGTGCCCAGGAGGCCAAGTCCCCCTTCCCCATGTACGCTGAGACGGTGGAGCTTATTAAGTAAGGGTTTCCGCTTTACATTAGCATTTCTGATGTATGCAACGCTGACCAGCCCTGCCTCTGGCCTCCTTTTCCCAAGACTGTCACTAAAGCTTCTGTTCTGTATCCTAAATATCTTGCAGCGGTTTTTGCCCAAGCTTATGTCAGTTATACAGTGCTCAGTGTCCTTTTGGGGTGCTTAATTCAGTAGAAATATTGCAAATTTTATTGGTTTTATAACAAAAACCATTACTTCATCTGTTTATAAAAAATTAAAAAAAATATGCAACCAGAAGTTTTAAAGTAAGACATTCATTTCAAGTGGCAATTGAAACCCAAATTATGGTTCTAAAAGAGCTGTTCTGAGTTTATTGACAATCATCATTGGGTACTTTTTAATTAGTAACACCTCTGCAATGACATGAAACTCCAAATATTTGTGTTTAGTATCACTTTGGAAGCCAGTGCCTACAATTGCAATTAATATCAAAATGGTTAGAACAAAACTGAGTCCATCAAAAAAAAATCATGGCATTTAAGAAAATGTCTGTGTGGAAGAAATGTGAAGATACGCTAAACGCTGCTTGTTAATGGACTTATGAAACCAGTGAATTTGGAACAAAGATTTAAGCAAACGTCCCAAGACACATTCTGTGAGCACTTTTGGTATTTTTCCTCATGTTGGATGGTAATGCTGCTATTTCATCAAATCGCAAAACATCTCTGCAGTTCACCTCAACTGCACTACGGGACCCTGAGGTGAAACCCTGTGCTCTAGAGACAGACCAATCTGTTAACGACCTATGTGATCTGGGAGGGAACGTTTTCGAAGTGCACTCCACGCGTATGACGGGATGGGTTCTTTCCTTTCAGATACACTATGAAGTTAAAGAGCTACATGGCCCCAGATGCCACCTCGACAGATAAGAGACTAGCAGTACTCTGGTAAGTGCCCCTGCCTCAGGGTGGCGACTTATTTCAGTGCGCGGCATTTATCGACGGTCCCTAACGCGCCCGTCTTCCCCTATCCAGTCTACGGTGCCAGTCCCTCCTCTACTTGCGTCTTTTCAAGCTGAGGAAGGAAAGTGCATTGAAATACTCTAAAACTCTCACCGAACACTTGAAGGTAGGTTCACCTGAGTCATGCGGCGGGTGCGATTTCAGACCGGAAACGCAAAACGTAAACATCGGCGTTTTTTGAGAACCCTAACTCGGGATGCTTTTTCATCTCTTATGAACAGAATTCCATAAACAATACTCAAGCTCCGTCTCCTGGCATGGGAAGGTGAGGCCTCTTATATACTGCTGGATATCTTCTAATGGGATGCATGATGTGGGCGTCTGAGGAAGTGGGTCAGATGTAAATTATAGCATCTTGTCATATTCATTTTGCTCTTTAAGTTCTGGAAATTCTGGATGTTCTTGACACTGGTGTGCAGCCACTTGAATACAGTCTGTTGTTTTTCGATTGGATTTGAGTCTTTAAGCACTTCTGTAAGTCGCTCTGGCTAAGGGCGTCTGCCAGATGCTGTAAATGAGTGCTTCTGAAGCCAGGCTCCTGTGCACTAATTGTTAAACCATTAATCCTAAGAGACTTCATGCCAGCCTCCTCAGCTAACGGGTCATGCCGCCCCCCCCCCCCTTGCAGCAAAGCAGTGGGCATGCCCTCCCCCGTGTCCCCCAAGCTGTCCCCGGGCACTGCTGCTTACTCCTCTGGAAGCTCCAGCGCCAACAGCAGTTCCTCAGTCACCATCCCCCAGCGTATCCATCAGATGGCTGCCAGCTACGTGCAGGTCACCTCCAATTTCCTGTACGCCACCGAGGTGTGGGACCAAGCGGACCAAGTGGCCAAAGAGCAGAAAGGTACAGACCCCCCTCCCGTGCTGCGTTTCTGGGAACATGCACTGCCTGCATATTTATGCATTGCAAAGTAACTTGAATGCACAGACCTGTCAAGTCAGTATTTATATAGCACATTTAAAAACAGGCCCAGCACAGTGAAGTGCTGTGCAGTGACAAAATCAAAAACGTACCAAAAAGACTTAACGTGGAGTCATAGAATAAAAAAAAATCTGATACAGAAGTGGAACAAAAGATAATGTATAAATATTTGGTATAAAACTTATAACTTAAAAAAAACGCATACTATGATTAAGCATATGCTAATGCATAAAGATACGTTTTAAGCTTACATTTGAAACTACCTACAGAGGAAGTAGACCTAACAAATGGAGGAAGACTGTTCCAAAGTTCTATTGTTAAGGACAATAGTCTGTGTCTGTTGGACTTGGATCTGTTTCTGAATGTTACAGGAAAATAAAATGGTTCAGATGTGTGCCTGGAGTTAGTTTAGAACTGATATGATCTAGAACATTCAAAAGAGTCCTAATTTTTGCCCTCTCTCAGCTCCCAGTCAGACAGTCCATGTTCTCATGCTCTTCCAGTAGCAAAAAACGTGGACTTTCTGGGGGTCCCCGAGGACCAAGTTGGGAAACACTGATCTAGAAATCCCCAACTTGCGTCATCTATAAAGAGACTGTACTGTACACTTTCTCACCAGTTTACTGTTGTATTCAATGAGGAATTTTATTAAAGGATTTAAAAAAAAAAACATGGATTATGGTTTACAGAAGATGTTCTTTGCTTATCTGAACCTGCTAGAGTCTGCATGGTCATATGAGGACGCGTGATACACCACTGTTCTGTGCTCTTTCCCAGAATTCTTCGCTGAGCTGGACAAGGTGATGACGCCTCTGATCTTCAACACCAGCACCATGACAGAGCTAGTACGCTACACGCGGCAGGGTCTGCACTGGCTGCGGCTGGACGCCAAGCTCGCCCCCTAGGGGCCAGCTCTTGCACCCCACCTACACAGACACACACACCTCAAATACACCCATAGCACTGTGCTCAGTCCTTTATGAGTTTTCCAAAAACCAGAACCAGAAATTACTATCCATTTGTAAAAATGTTAACACGCTTGCATTGGGGGCTCTGCATCTGCAAAGATTATCTGAGAATTTGTAAGTGTGCACTGTGCATACTGAGGGATGTTTGGCTCCTTTTGTTGTTTGTAAGCCATCTGTTTGTTTGTATGAATGAATGAAGCCATTGCTTTCTTTTTCACTAAATCACTCTGAGAGAATGTTTGCTATACGACGAGCAAATGCTATTTATCTCGGTTTTTTCTACAGTTGTCTTTAAACTGGCGTACCTCCTCTTTAACCAAAGGTGCTTTTTAAAAAAAAAAAAAAAACTAAGATCAGTTATTTCTTTTTTTTTTTTATACCATTGTTTTTGTGCCTTGTATTTGATACGCAGGAAAGTTCCCGCGCAGTTCTGTACTATTTTTCTATAAGCGAATAACGCGAATGGCCGCACATGCAAACGCGGCGGCGATAACTCCGCGGCAGCCGGAGCGACAGGTAGCACATGGGCGGCAGACCCGGGAGCGAGCGGCTCCACTCAGGTTTGCCGTAGAAACAGAATCACCTGAGCGACTGGTCTTCCGGGCGGATGGCAGCGGGGTGAGAGCGCACCCGTGTGGGTGGAGGAGCTACCTGCACACGATTTACCTGCCTGAATCGCCGAGATCATTGTACCTCACAGGGACACTAAAAACTGGAGCCACGTACACCCAACTACTGTATTTATTTATTTTATTTTTTTGCAAAAAACCTTTTAAACGCTGCGAGGCGCTCAGCCTCTTTAGTGCTTGCTAAAACAGGACATTTTACCTTTACTTGCTTAAAAAAAATTCAGTCGGTGGCCTTGCGATATGATTTTATCTCTAGGATTTTTTTTTCTTTTATAAAAGCTGCACCTGGGAATATTTCATGGCATCTTATTTTTCCCCCAGATCAGTCTGGGAAGGGAGTCGTGAGACCAGCCATTTTAAAAAGGAAATGAGATTTTACTTGGCATATAGGAAATGCTTGTTTTTTACTATGGTTCAGAGTGCAGGACTAGTTTTGCTTCGAGGTACAAATTAAATGCCCCTATAAAAGTATTTATATTATGATCACTTGCCTTGCTCTAGATCAGCTGTAATTTCACTTCAAAAGATGAAAACTTAACAGGGTTGATATAAGTGCTGTGACTGAATTTGTATATTAAAATTTAATATTTAAATTTAGATGTATTAAGGGTTTCCTGCAGTGGCTTAATGAGATACATTTTGCATATAATAAATTATAATGAAAATGCGAGAAGATTCCTTTTAAAGGTGTCTACAAAACCTGTGTGTTTACAGGTCTTAAGAAAGAAGTTTATTAAAGATATAAGCAGTTTTTAAATGATCCTGTATGTCACTTTTTTTGCTCAGATGTAATTAAGTGCATGTTAGGTTTCTGGTTGAAGATGTTCCATTAAATAATAGAAATAGAAATGGAAATCTGAGATATATTTCCAGAAGGCTGATGCAGATTATTAAGCGAAATGGGGTCTATAAGCAAAAAAAAATCAAATGGTTTCACAATATGTATGGATCAGCGCTATATACATTATGTATATGTGTGTGTGGGTATTGAGTGGACCACTGTGTTGGAAATGTATCATTTTGCACTACAGTTTTAACATTGGCTCCCTGCTAGGTTTTTGGGAAAACTGTTAACTGTTCTTACACAAGTAAGAGCATTAGAACAAAATCTATGCAGTTTTATTTTCCGACTAACATTAATTATATAATTAGAATTAATGTCTATGAGAAACTGGGGGGGGGCGGGTTTGGGCCCATGAGTAAATTTTGAGAATAGCATTTGGGTCCCTTCGGTCTTTTCAAGTCAGACCATAATTTAGCTGGACCCAGTCATGATTGCCCCTGTGAAACGTGGGGTCTGCATGCTTGGTTTTGATGCTGTTTCCTCATGCTGGTTTGTACTCTGGCATGATCCAGGTAGTTGTGACACAGTGTGGTGACCTATCAGTGAATCAATTTGCAGTTAAAACTGGACATATTGCATTTGCGATCTGATCATTCTGTCTGTGAATAGCAGTATTCTTCAGGACTGGCTAAAATACTGTAACCATTTAAAACAGTGCATTGAAACCTCTTTCTACCACTTTTTTGCCCAATATTTTAGATTTTTATTAATGTACAAATGCAAAGATCTTTCATTGTCACTATGGCCAAAAGCAGGAAGGTAATTATTTTATTATATTTAATAAGCTTTGACACGTTTATGTACTGTTCTTATTTTCCTGCTTTGTAATTGTAACAGCGTTAAATTTAGTTTGATAGTTCTTGACCTAGATTTAGTTTGCTAAAGAAATCATGTTCAAGTTCGACGTCCCACCTTAAAACAACACTTGCATGTTTTTAATTTAATTACACATATGTAAAAATGTATATTAATGTTTTCTTTGCATGCCTTTTTTTATTTTCTTGCAGTTGTTTATAAAATCCATTTGTAAATAGTTCTGGTGGTAAAGATGATGTAATCCCATATTTCAAACTTCACCCCCATAATAGGCTATTTTAGTCTTGGAAGTCTGTATATATCAACACATTTGAAATGAATGTGTTTCCAGAACATTTTCCCAGTGTTTGTACATGCCTTTGTGCCGTCATGTTTTATCCCTGATGTACCTTGAAGTGTAAATGTTCTATTTTGTATATATGGTACACAGTTGACTCTTTATTCAGTGCATACAATGAAGACTGAAAGAATATAGACTTTTCTTATTGTTATTAACCGCTGGTGAGAAGAATCGTTATCCGCAGTCTCCTGTCTGGGATGTAATCTAGAAAAGGTTCAGTATCGCTAAAATTTAAATCAGAAGGTTGTTTAATGGACTGTGTTATTTCAATGTTTTAAATAGAAGTAGGTGGTTTTATACATTGTGCTCTTTGTCAGTTTATGCTTTTCAAATTTAAAGATATATACGATGGAGGCAATATTATTAAATAAAGGTACTTTAGAGTCCATTTTTAGTTATTCAGTCTTGGAATAACATGTAATTTACATATTCTTGTTAAGTGAGTATTAACTTGTAATCAAGGGGTTTTCTGAGTCTCTTAAATATTGGTATTTTGTTGTATTGAGAATAAACTCTATGGTAAAGTTTTAGATTGCTGGTCTCATCTTTTTGTATCCCCCCCCCCCCCCCCCCCCACACACACACACGCACACACACACACACACACACACACACAGTCAGACAATGGTATGGTTAACAGGTTTCTGCATATACTTGTTTGTTTCTCTCATAGCTACAATATAATATAATAAAATTTGATATTTCTCCAGAGTACTACTATACTGCTAACCAGCAACATCGTCAGTGTTTTTTCTTAAGGATTACCAGATTAAGCCTTTGTTTTAATCATTCCCCTGCGTCGTGTTCTGAAACTTAGCAAATATGCGCAGTTGTCCGTTTTTTCCCCCCTACTGGTAAGAATTCAGAATGCAGTCCTTGTTTGTTTCCTGGTAAATGTCTGTTTAAACCTCTATCCGGCAGATTGATTCCGTATTTAAAATTATGTATTCCAAAATGCAGTAGTATAAATTACAGAAATACAGATTTTATAAGCGATAGTACTGAAAAAATCTGAGTTGTGCTGGTTTATTTGCTTTTAACACGTTTAAGCATTTTATTTAACAGCGATCCCAAATGATCAAGTGATGGGCAGGTTGACATCAGACCAGTTATTCACACACCTGTGTGTGCTACTGCTAACTTTACTTATTTAGCTATCGTGGCAAACACGTGAGCAAAAGTGAACATGATCACCAGGCATTCCAAACATTGCCCTTTCAGCTGAACAGTGCTCTGGAGTTCCTCTCATGCACTCTACGGGGTCAAACAGGCTTATTGAGTTACAGACCAACACGTGCGCCTCAAAAACTGGCCTATTTGTATATAGGATTTCTGTCTCCCCGATCAGTATGATGATAAACTGCCTTTGTTTTCATCATGAAATCGGAGCTGAACGAAACTTAACGTACTCATTTATTATCGTAAACGTTGCTAGTCACACGAGTAAGTTATATGATTATCGCTATAATACATGCGAGAAACTGAAATGACACATTTACAAAAAAAATTAATAAAAAAAAATTAGGGATTCCCGACGTCGTATAAAACATTCACGGATCGGTAAGAAGAAGAAAAAACAATCACCCTTTCTTCCTCTCCCAGCCGCATATCCAACATGGGAAAGCCGGAACCGACGCCGAGCAGCATAATGTAACCTGCAATTTGAATTTAGGAAGTGCCCGGGAATCGAAACTGAAGTTTATGTGAAGCAGAAACGTCTGACTTGGAGACCCTCAGACAGTTTCTCGCCCTCGATCAGAATATATAAAGGCAACCGCACGTAGCCTAATAATGTATTTTTGTTTATACATGTCTTATTTAAAACAATGAACTTTATTACGAGTTGGTGTCAAACATTGTGTGACATTGTAATACTCGGCGTGTTTATTCGGCAGGGCCGCCTCATTGGCCCGGCCTGTTACTCCACCTCCCAGACTGGCTCTTTCCTCCCAGCCCATTGTGAAACGCACTGGGGCGCAGGTATATGGAAGTCGCGGACATCCTGTTTTCCGGCAGCGTTAAGCGGAGCAAAGTTTCAATCGGCTTTTGCTGCAGGTGGAAGGACGGCTCTTCCCCAGGAGGAGACTTTACCGGAGCCGCAGGGGAGCCTCGGGGCAGCGTTTCGTGGTGGGGGGGAGGGATCGCCAGGTAGGTGGCCGGCAGGTGCTTTTGGTATCGCTCCCCTTCCCAGCAACGTGGTCAGGTTTCGATCTCAGATGGTGATGCAGCGCTACGAGTTGTATCCAGCCGATCAAACATTACGACGACTTTTTGGAAGGGGTGATATTCACCCTGATACTTTATAATCAATATGTGTTCCTTTTATATTATGGTTCCTATATGAGAAGCGCTGCCCATTTAGGTGGTGATATTAGATCTGTTCGTATAATGGACACGGCTGGTTAACATAAAGTTGTGCGTATTTCCTGGGTAGTAAAATGGTTAGTGGTTAATGCTGTCAGGTTGTAAGCCCGTATTTTGGATGATCTGCGTCTAATAATTTGGGCTGCTGAGTAATACTATGGTAAACCTACGAAAGCACGGTAAGCGTGCTAAATATGGTTTTGCACGGGATGCCCCAAGACAAAGTCTGACACTTACTATCTGCTCTCGGCCAGGGGTTCAAAATGTTTTACGCAGGCTTACTTATAGATATCATCCAGGCTACGACATTCAGAAAACTGCTCCACTCTGTAATGTGCAAAGTTATGTTGGGAGGTAAACTTCTAAAAATAGACTTACCTGGGGGGCAAATGGTAAGGGGGTGGATGCTTTTTTTCAGCTCTTGTGCGCAATTTTAAGAGAATTAAGTCGTGGCGAATTTGACTAAATAATGCAACAATTCCCCTTTCAGTCTAATGGACTTTTATATGTTTAATTTAAAGTGGGAACAAAAAAAATGGCTGCATTGTCCGGAGCTGCTCGGCGGAAACTAGACACTGGGGTTTTTGTCCGGAGGCTGTAACCGAATCGGCCGGGCGGCATGAACACTGTCCCTCTGTATCTCCACCGGCACACGGGAGAAACGCGGTTCTGGATCCGCACGGGCATCCAGCGGGTGAAGGTCCGATCTGGCGAGCCGGAGCCCGCGCGCAAGGTGGAAACGCACTGGGCACCGTTCGCAGCTCTTGTGATACCGCGGTGAAACGGCGCTTTACCCTTAAAATGCGGTACTGCCGTTCAGTCAGCGCAGAATGACGGACATTTAAAGCTTCGCCCTTCAGTAAAACACGCCGGAGCGCCGCGGGTTTGTCTGCGATCCCCACACCTGTTCCTACCGTGCCATACCTGGCATTGTACTCATACCGTAGCATTGCCTACCTGCAGTCGGTATTCATGCTCACACCATACCTGGGCTCTTAATTGCCGTGCCCTCCCAGCTATGAGCATCACCGACAATAAATGTGGGGCTACACCCCACCTCCCACCCCCAAGGCTGCAAAGCCGCAGTTTCATAACTTTCATAACTTTCTCGAGATGTTTATGTTTCCATATGATGATAATTAATTTACATGCCCCCCCTCATCGCCCTGCGTCCGGCCCTTATATTCCGTGTTCCGAGCTGTCAGTGAAAGTCTGTCCACTGCCAGAGTCCCTGGCAACCGGCTAGCAAACATCGATTTAGATATCTTATTATCGAGTGTTTTGATATCCTAAGATGCACTGATCCTTCTTCTTGGAATCCGTACGCGAGAAATTTGATAAATACCGTGGTAATTTGGCATGCTGTTCAAATTGTTAAACATTTTCTGTTTAGACACTGGGCTTGGTTTTTGCCTTGGCGTGTCTGTGATCTGGTAATGTTGGTTTAGTGACATTTTTTGCGAGCTGTGTTATGATTTTGCAGTCTGCCCGGCATCTAGCTGAGAGGCAGACATGAACTCTCACCCTGCATGTGCTGTTACGCTGATTTCACCCTTCATATCGTTGCATTGTTTTCTAGCATGATGACAGAACCTTAGACCAGTAGACCTTTGACACTGTATATCATCCTTGTCTGCGGATTGTAAATATGAAGGATGTTTTATGACGTAAACATTCAGAACCCTTTGTTTTGCACTGGAAGTTGAGCATTCAAATTTTCGTTGTACCTTACAATGACAATAAAGATTCATTCATAAAACAGCCCCCAACAGATATTATTAAAACATACAACTGTCATTTTGTAGTTTTGCATCAAGACGCTTTTATTTACTTTTATTAAGTGTCATGGACCAAACAAGACATTTGATATCATGTGAGCACATCACGTTGTATCCGTTTACTGTACCTACAGTCTTGTGCTGTGTGTCTTGGCCCGCAGTAAGAAATGTTTGGCTTTGTTTTAAATCTGCCTGCAATCGGATCTCTTCCGCACTCTGTCCAGTTTGGGAGCACTGAGTTACCATTTCTTTGTTTGTCTGAGTTTATTATTAAACTGCGCTCATTGCAAGTATTTCTCTTTAGGGAATGGATCCATTTTGAGGGAGGGGGGGTGGGGGGTTCTGAGCTGTGTACTGCACCACCTGCAAAGAGCACTTTTCAAGGCTAAGTGACTGTCTTTGTGGTCTCGCTTCCTTGCAATGAGCTAAATATTTGTACCCTGGTTGCCCCTTGGCAGCTGGACATTGCCGGCAGGTTGCTTTCTGCACCCTGATGCTATAGTGGAGTGTGTCTGGGTGTTTCCCAGTCCAGAGCCCCGGGGTGGTGGGGGGGGGAACCCCGCTAATTCTGGTTTCTGTGAGTTTAGGCGAAAGCATGTCTCTCACACTGTTCCACAGCTCTTCAGACTTGGGTAATCCACTGAGCCGCGCGTCACGTGTGCAAACCTGGGCTGTCATGGCGGTTAGCAGAAACACCGGCTGGGCTCAGATCCTGTCACATGCGTCTTGGCCAATCAGCGCCCCTCGGTGGGCGAGCAGCCAGTCTCTGTGCACAGTCAGTGTGACTAACGACAGTATTTGCTGAATTACCTTTTAATGCTAAGCTTAGTCTGTTAAAGGCTAAATTATGGGTATTTGAAGACCTTAATAGGAAGGGTAGGGTGGCCTCAGTGTTCGTATTGCAGAGGTGATCATTTTTTATGGTGAGGGC
>JAODKK010000047.1:3930523-3947476 GCA_026774405.1 Petrocephalus microphthalmus | reverse complement strand
GCGGGGGGGGGGGGGGGGGGGGGTGGGGGGGGAGTAGATGAGAAAAGGGTGGACTTTAGGGATTAATGAGAGAGTTTGTAGGAATGTGAGGGTGGAGATTTTGCTTGCAGGATTTGGAGAAGGCAGAGGCCAACAGTCAAGGGTAGCTGGGCCAGAGTAATCGAGGGGAGAGCTTTGACAGACTAAACAAGGGCCGTCTGCTTCATCTCAAGATGTTCTGCAGGCCTTTCCGATGGGTCCGCATGTGCGTGACGATTCTCGGCCGTGGGTGTGCGTGTTTATTTTTAGTAAATGTTCGCTTAATTTGAAACTCCCCATGATTTGCTGCATTAAATATAATAAGTATCATAAATAATCAGTTGTCCTGCCTCTACGCCTCAAGCGTATTTACTACCTGAGTGCAGAAAAGTGAACACTTAATGGCCCGAGCTAATATTTGGTTTCTAATCTCCAAGCGCAGATAAGTGTGCTGGCAAGCAGTGATGTAATACAGTCTGTACCAGCCCTGTTTGCTTAAGCCCAAGAGGGCCCGTACCTTGCATTCCACCCCGTTTATAATCACCAGGATGGGGAGACGGGTTCGGCCGAGACAATGAGCGTGCATCGCTGCGAGGAAATGATGTCAGTCACCATGGAGACGGCCAGGGCGCCCCAAGCGGCGCATTATCCGTCGTCAGGCCAGATGGAGGCAAAGAGCCGTTCGGGGCCCCATGCTGAAAGCGAGCGTAAATAACCGGCTTCATTCCGTTGTGGTTTCCCAGTGCCGGCTCAGCTTTTTAAAGAGCCACCCCCCAACTCTCAGGGCTTATCTTAACGCTTTTTCTTTTTTGAGAGATTGTCAGCGTAAATCTGCGAAGGGGCCTAGGTAAGCAGTCCGGGGCACCTGTGAGCAGGTTAACGCCGACCACCTGACCTTGAGATGTCCTGCCGCTTTGATCCTCAGCAGATTTCTACATGCGATGGAGGCGAAACTCCGGGACCTTAAGCCTGATTTTTAGAAAGCTGTAACTGCTGCAGGTAGCTCGCTTAGTTAAGTTTGGAGTCTGGTTGTTTTTTTTTTTTTTCTTTTCTTGTTGCCGGAAGGTTCTTGGACCTCACACGCCCGCCTGCTGAGCTGAGCCTCTCCTATGGCTCTCTGGAGGTTGTCACAGGTGTGGCATCTCTCACTGTTTGGCCTAGTTGGCTTGCCCACCCCATTCCTCCCAGTCATTTTTAATACATTTCAATGCAGCTCCTCTAGTTCGGGTGACCGTGACAGAAGGAGCCTTATCACCTTCCGCTGACCTGAGCCGACCTCGCCGCAAGTGCGCCACCGTGTATGTTGGTGTCTGATGCTAAGCAAATTTTGGCAGACGGTAAGCAGAGACGCCCCCGTCCCCTGTGTTTGATGTGCTCTACTCTGTCATACCAGCTTCGGGCAGCACCTCATTCGACCTCCACTTGGGGGGGGGGGGGGGATGAGATGGGATGAGGAGCAGTGTGTTCCTTAGTAGCAAGGTCGTACTAGAACCCGCCGAAGCAGAAGATGCATTTCTAATAAACTGCCACAGAAATTAACATACGACCAGTTTTCGAAGGAATTAATGAATGGGTGTTAAGTCAAAAATTGTAGGAAATGGTTTTTCCTAGAATGGCCTTGGGATGCCAAGTGCCCAGGGTTGGGGTTAAGGTTAGGACAACGTCAGCTCTTTCGTTTGCTCTGAGAATGACCATGCATCCATCTGTGCTTGGCCTGAAGTAGAGGTTGGGGTTCTCTCTGAGGTTTTCCATTGATTTGCTTAAAAAGGTTTGTCGCATGGCCATCCGATGTGTGAAACCTTATTTTTTGCAAATGACTGTTGCTTGCAGTGTGTCGGTTTTGGAAATTCCAAACAACTTCCATGGCACCAGTGTCATTCTTTTAAGGCCTAACTCCCCCAAGGTGTTCAAGCCCATACATTACCATGCATGTTGGGATGAGGGCGTAGAAACGGCTTTAGACGCATTTTTGCACCTTTTTGTAGGTTAGTTTTAAGTGACTAATCCTAGTGTTTTATTAGTTTAGGAGTTACTGAAGTTTGCTAGTCTTCTGATTATAGCTATTTTGATCAAAATATGTATTAAACTAATTCACGCACCAGTTGCGATTAAGTCTTTAATAGCACTGAAATATCTGAGGGATGATTGGATCTGCCTCTGATTTTAAGTCACCAATGAAGTTCCTCCTGCTGGAAATTCCTTTAGCTGTTAAATGCGAAGCCCACATTTGACTAAATATGGTACTAAGCATGGCCGTATGTGTATATCAGCTGGAGTTAATCCACCGTGAGGCGAGGAAGATGAATTGTTTGACCGATCCGTCTGCCGCTGCCGAGTTTAACAGGTTAATGTTTTACCCGCTGCAGAGTTGCCAGGTGACTAACCGCTAACCTGGAGGATTTTATAATGCTGTGTAATGTGTTTCGGTCACACCAGACCAAGTTAAACATTGCCCTGTGCAAATTCCACCTCTGTGCGTGTGCGTCGGGCCAGCCTGTGCTTGTGTCCCGTGCCGCAGAGTCCGGTAGGGGGTAGCTTCCGCCTTGGAGATCTGGGGCAAGTAACCCTGAAGTAACATATTAGATTTTTCACCTATTGTTTTCAATTCTTTTTTTCTTTTCCTCCCTTCCCCAAAAGCCAAGGGTATTCCTCCCCGTGTTTCAGTGCCGGCTGGTCTGTCGCCTGAAGAATGCAGAGCTGATACCTGAGTCCACATTCCATAGAGCACCAGCAAACACAGACACATCCTTCCTTTATTTGATTTAAGGCATACGTGACCTCTCCCCCCCCTTCATTGGCCAAACGGGTCATTCAGACCCAAAGGCTGCCTCTCACGTGTGAATCTACTTCGGGACCGGTCCCCATCTGCTCTGGGACCAGGCCAGCATTAGTCCCGGTCTGGCGCTTTTGGGTCGGGAGTAGGGGGATGGACTCGCAGGCCTGGGTCGACCCGACTTCGTCTGTAATGGTGATTAATTAGTTGCCATCTAGCTGCCAGACTGGCCCTGGCTGAATTGTGAAGGAGCTGCTGTTTAAACTCCAAGGAGGCTTTTTATGAATGGGATTGCAAAATAGCCTTTTTACTTTCCTGTTTTCCCATCTCACGATGATGCGAACTCGCATTTTCCTTCAAAGCGCCCCAGCTATTGTCTTTAAAAATTCATCTAAAAGATCCGGATTCTGGTAGGTTGATCTACGTGTTATCCAGTGTTATTTGTTCCTTTAGTCGAATTAATAATAAGCTCATTCCCTTAGTCCGTCGCTGTCATGGTTTTTCCCGGGTTCCGCAAAGAGCCGGACGCTGACCCAGAAGTTGCCCACAGTTCAGCCCGTTCACATGCTGATTGGATGCACTGTCTGGAGAAGATCCAGGCCTCTCTGACATGTGAAATTTTAGCTAAACAAAAAAAAGGGTGTGGGGGGTTCTTTTCCATTGGTCGCAAACAATGATGAATAAAATCAATCAATGTGAATAAACTGTTGCAGGACAGTGTCAGAGTCACTGCTACGATTTGCATAACTTTTAGTTTAGATTATTAGGGCTGTTTTTCCTGCTAGCAGAGGTGGAAAGTTCAGATTCTGATAGTATGACTCCAGACCAAGGCTTTGCACACAGCTGGTTGGCTGAA
Source organism: Petrocephalus microphthalmus (assembly GCA_026774405.1). Classification (NCBI taxonomy): domain Eukaryota; kingdom Metazoa; phylum Chordata; class Actinopteri; order Osteoglossiformes; family Mormyridae; genus Petrocephalus; species Petrocephalus microphthalmus. The sequence goes on along the minus strand of JAODKK010000047.1, from coordinate 3,943,829 downwards.
ACAAAACCTCTCTCTGGATTTTTACTTTCTGAACTTGAAGTTGCCACTTCTGCCTGTCACCGTACTTATTTTTGGAAAGATATGAATATTACAAATATGTGGTCAGGGTCTTGTATCCAATCAAATGGTGGCAATTCACATATCCAAGTAATTTTTGGCTAAATAATGTAATCGTAACTCCAAACATCTCTGCCAATGGGGATTACTACCTTTGATGACATCAGCAGGATTTTTAATGCATGCTGGCTTCCTAAGCAGTCAGAGTCTTGTGGTACGAAGAAATGGAGGTCATTTATGAGCTTGAGAAATGTTCCAAATTCCTCCCAGCCTTGTGATGAAATCTCCTTACTGAGATTTTCAGCTTGGACATCTCCAGCCTTTTCGCACAATTGCATTCCACCCTTTCCCCGCAGAAGCCGTCCCCTGATTGGACGTGAAGGTGAGAGTGGGTCTGTTGTTATACAGCGAGCGCTCTGGTGCTCGTTTGGAGGGTCCCGCCGGGGTAGTACTTTGGTGCTCGAGGTTGGAGAAGCAAGGTTAGAAGGTGCTATGCTGGAGAGGAACGGTGATGTTGGTAGAAAGGCTCCTCTCCGCCTTCGAGGACTAAAGTGCAAGCCGAATGAACACAAGCAGGTTAAATTTAAGTGTTTAAGACTTCTGCACTAGTGTGCACTTCTGCACTATTATTATTATTATTATTATTATTATTATTATTAGTGCTTTGTTGAGAGAGTGTCTTATTATCCACAGTACGTGCAAAATTCTGTGCCGGGTCACTTCTCCTCGTCTGTACGGGACAATAAGCCCTCAGAGCACGAGATTCTGGGACAGTTTTTACACGCAGGCAATTAAGCATCTCCAGGAAAGGATGAATGCGTCGAAAGCGCCGAGACGGTGACAGCGTGTCACATGCACATGCAGAGCGTTTTGTTTTTTACTTAAGGTCTTGCTCCACAATTTTTATCATGCTCTAGAATTTCTCTCACACTTTTTGGTACTATGGTCTGCATGGTGGTGTTGAGGAGCAGCACTCTTTGAAGGTGCATGGAGCATCTCCAGCAGCCGTGTTCCTCTCTGTCAGAGAAGCTTGTCGGCCTGCTCAGAATGGCTGAATTTTTTTTTATTTATTTATCTATTTTCCCCCCTGGTTGGGGTCCAGCAGAGGGGGGGGGGGGCTTCAGGGCCTTGAAAGGGGGGCTCCCCCTGGGCTTTTGTGTGGCTGGGATGAGAGCAGATGCCCCCCCTTGCCTGCTCCATGAGGGGGGGGGGCTGCTCAGCCGGTCTTTCATTGAAGGGGGCAGGAATGCAAGCACCCCCCCCTTCCCCAGACTGCATTATCGGCAGTGAAATATGCTTCTCCCGCGTTCCTCGCCCATCGGTGAGGCGGGTGTCACTGCGGCACGCCGTTATTATCCGGACAACACTTTTCCTCCCAAAGTTTTCTGCGTGTTTCTGCAGCAAACTAGCCTCATCTCTCTCTCTCTCTCTCTCTCGCTCTCGCTCTCTCTCTCGCACGCTCTCTCTCTCTCTCATTCATCCACGTCAATGAAATCTCTCCTTTTTGCTGTTTTTTTTTCTTTCCTTTTTTTTGTTTTGGATTAGAGTGAAGTCAAACGCCTCGTGTCCTGAACTATTTTATCCGTAGGACGTAAAGGAGAAGCAGTCTCATATCTTGCTTATCATTTTATTTTTGTATTATTCTTAAGGATGGATATCAGGTAAGTGATATAAAAATGTATCCAAATTATTATACTACAAGTCCTTGTGTGGTTTTATTATTTTTTTTTTTCTTAGTCTCTTAATTTGCTTGAACTTCTCGGACAGGGAGGCTTATTCTGGCAAAAAAAACTTGCAAAACCCACATTTTTAGATGTTTTAAAAGCTTTGGATTTTTTTAGCCACTTCGATTTATGTGTATTGTTTCTATTGTTGAGTGGTGCTTGAGGGGAAAATTGGAGTGTGTCAGAGAGGAGCTGACACACACTCCCCCGTCCTGAAGGAACATAGCTGCTCTGCTCTCCTACCTGCCATTTCGGGACCCCTTACGTCTGTTCCTGTGTGCTTTGCTCACGGTGACGCCGCACTACACAAGCGGGGAGTAATATGACTACAGATATTACGCAAACGAGCGATGGGGGAAGAGAGGAGAATGTGACATCTGTTGTCTTGCAGACTTTATTTTGCTCTGAAAGTCATTGTGTTGTGATACTGCATGCATGCCCCACGCGATGTTTGTGGAGAGCCCGGAAAACTCGTGTGATACTTCCCAGGGTAATCTCCATAATTTTGTTCATCCGTGCCCTTTGTCTGTCTCGGAGTTGCCGATGCGTGGTTAGGGGTCATTCAACGCGCTGGAGGAGAGTCGGTAGGAGTTGTTGGTCATTGCGATGATGGCGATGCGTGTGTGTGGTTTCCTCTGCGTCCTATCACGCACATTCCCAGCCCATCATTTCCGCTTGAGTGATTCTTGTTTGTTAGCCGTGGGTGTGGGGTTATGGTGGTGGTGGGGGGGGGGGCGGTATGGGTCCCCATCAGCACACAGGACGCCCAGCCTGGTCAGCCCTGTTAATGGGCTAAATCTGCCCACTGAGTGAATGAGAAAGTATTAGTCCTCACTACATGAGAATGTCTCCTAAGCTGAGGATAGAAAGCAGGCCTGGAGTGTCCACTTCCTCAGGAACGACATAAGATGATGTCCTTTTAAATTTGATTATAGCACTGTCATCACAATGCAGTGTATTGACGTTTATTTTTACATGCGCATTAATATACTCTTTCTTTTTTTTTAATTCACATTGTACCGTATCTACTATATTGTAGTTTTTTGAACAAACCAAGTTAAACTGATGAGCAGTTTAAGGATGAAGTGGTAGTCTGATCTATCACTGCAAGTTATCTAAGGAATGGGGGCTTGTTGTATTTTATCTGCTTTATAAAGTTTGTAGAGGTAAAAAAAGAAAAGCTGGTCAACTGACTGATGACCTGTTGACGACTCGCCATAAAAAATAACCACTTTCTTAATTGTACAATAAGCTGGGCTATTCCCAAAAATCTACCTCGTCTTAATCAATATTTTGGTGATGCTTTAAAGAATTCTTTAATGGACTGTACGGGGAGCCACTGTTGGCATTGTTTAAAATAGGCCCTTTCTTCTATTTACTGATTGTAATAAGACATTCAGCAGGTTGATGGAATTTGCAGCTTATGTGGAACATTTGGTAGAAACAAGGAACTTTGAAAATCGAAAATAAACCCATAACAGCAACAGTTTCTTAATGAGGGATGCAAAATTTTAATTGAGTCACACTACTTTGGAAAATAGCCAGAGACGGCACGGTGGATCAGTTATTCATCATTTATAGATTGATATGTTTGTTTTCTCTCATATGCAGTCTTTGTTTTGATGGCTGTATTTTGTTGTTCTGTGTGTACCGATTTCATGCAGAGACCGCGGCAGAATGGCGCGGTGACGGACTCGCTCGTCCACGTCCCCGTCTCCGTGTGGCAGACCACGATGGAGTCCTTCGACTCTCACTTTAAGGGCACCAGCAGCCTGGACGTGCACCCCCTCGGCTGCACGGAGAACCGACTCTCCCCGGCTAAGTCTACCAGCAGCATCGACCAGTTCAGCCACCACCACGGGAAAGGCGACTCGGCCTACAGCTCCTTCTCTGGGGGCTCCAATGCCCCAGACTACGCCTCCCCATTCCTTCCAGAAGACATCCACCACCAAAGCCTCCAGTACGCAGACATGAAGTACGTGAAGGCCGTCTACAGTCCCAACATTCTCAATATCAACAGATCCGCCAGTGTGGACCAGCTTCTTGAGACCGTGGGGGGCGTCTCGCAGGAGTGCTACCGCCACAATTCCTGCCATGGTGGGTACTGCCACCGGGAACCACCGCCACCGCCCCCAGCTCGTCTAGACAGCTTCATAACCATCAAGAACTTGGAAAATTACAGAGAGAACTTGAGTTCTCATGGCCCTTGGGCTGCAGGATCATACCACAGGTCTGAGACTGCTAATCCTGATGCAGTCCATCCCAGACAGAACCTGGCCTATGGCCGAAGGATCTCACAGTCTAATCTGGAATGTCCAGAAGGTCTGGAAGACTCGGATCAGACACCCAAACAAAAGCCTATTCAAAGTTCTTTAACTCAGCAATCTTCGTCCTTTATTCAACCAGAATTCCTGAAACAGCAGGTCGTAGGTGCTGGTAACTGGTCTGAAAATCAAAGCAGGAGGTCACGTTCTGAGCAAAGGGCCAACCTCTCCGAGCAGTTGCAACCCAGGGATACCCAGCATGCAATGCAGAACCTGCCAAATGGCCACATCCAGCACAAAGGGAATTTCTACTTTGTGACTGGCATGTGCAAGTCTTCAGAGTCGAGCTGCAGAGATACTCTTTCAGATATCACAGGAGAGAGCAGTCCATCTACAGCAGACACCCACAGGCTGGTGGAGATGGAAGAGAGGTTACCCAGTCCTGTTGTTGATCATGATGTACGACATGGTGATGGTTGGCATGATTCAGAAATCTGTCATAAGGGTCAGGATATGTACACCAACATCAAAGAAAAGGAGTCTCCGAGCAAAGCCACATGTGCTCAGTGTAATATCTCAAACCAGGGATTCTACGGTCTGCAGAGTTTGGAAGAAACGACCAACGAGAGAAGCTTTAGCTCCCAAAGACATCCCATCTTCTACTGTGGTCCAGAGGATGGTGGTCCCCAGATTTGCAATGATGACAAGGACATGCCTGTTGCACTAAATGTGGACCAGGGCGGCATTGATAAGAAAGCAGACCTTGCAGCGAGAGGAAAGAGACAGCCTTTAGGAGACTTGGCCAGTGAGAAGATCAACAAAGAGACCACTCCTCTCTTGTACCATCTCACAGGGGAGAACAGGGGAGTGCTGATGCAGAAGCCCAAGAGTGACGCCAGTGGGCGGTGGAGGGAATCCAGGCGGTATAGTGCCCCTCTCAGGCAGCAAAGCATGGAGGAGAGGAGTAACTCCAGCAGTAGCGGTATGCTGCCGAACAGCACGTGCGGTGAGGACAGGCAGGACCAAGAGCAGCATCTCTCCAGCCCTGTAGGAACCCTGGATGAATCCTTCAAAAAGTATTACAGGGAAAAGCTGAAGGATGCTCAGAAGAAGGTCTTAAGGGAAACATCCTTCAAGAGGAGGGACCTGCAGTTTTCTTGGCCTCACAGGATCAAACCAAGGCTTGATCTGAGGCCATCTTTCCTCAACTCTGCCATCTCCCTACAAGGGTCTCCCGTGACACCCGAAAGCCCCTCGCCCAGCTTCGAGCTGGGAACCGAGTCGCAAGGGAAGGAGAACAGGAGTTGGGGAGAGGCTGAAGAGCAAAGAAGAGACAAGGGAAAACCTCCCATTGTCCCTCCGGCTCAGGTCGCACGGATCGGGAGCAGGAGGAGGCTGACATCCGAGCAAAAGAAACTCTGCTACTCCGAACCGGAGAAGCTGAATCAAGTGGGGGCTGCACCCGTGCATCCCACGTGTAACTCTTTGGGCAACGAGGAGGAGGGCCTGCTGTCCAGGGATGACCTTAGCGAGCAGGGCCTGGTGGCTTCCAGGAAGAAGCTGTTCGAGACCCGGGAGCGTGCCTTCTCCACATCCGGCCCGCCTAAAAACACCCTGAAGCAGATCCAGCAGAAGGCCCTGGTAGCCTACATGGAGAGGAAGACCGGCCAGAAGACTGCTGAGCCCCAACAGCCTCTTCCTGCCCAGAGGCACTCTACGGCGGGGAGACCCCCAGACCTCGCCCCGAAGCCACTCTCCGGCAACCTGGCGTCGAGGCCGAAGCTCTTAAGGCCCCTTTCTGCAGGCCGCGTGCTGGAATCTAGTGGACCCCTGCAGTCGTCACTGTTCAGCTCCATCCATACTGACGCGCTCCCGTGTAAAACCAACTGGAGGGAATGTACCAACTCCGCCACGGGGAAGTCCGCCTCCGCCGAGACCCTACTGGACCAGGCCGAGCAGGGAACCTTTTTCCAAACCCGCTCCACCTCCACCCCCTACATCCTTCAGGTGGGTCCCGTCCTCGCCGACTGCTCTGACATTCGCTTGGGGTCTGGCTCATGATTGGCAGCCAGTTAACCCAATAAGTTACATCATCTAATTGTGGCACTGAAGGTAATTTCACAGAAGACCTTGTTCTGTCACGGCTAGTAACTTATTTTAGGAAGCACATTCCTTTGGCCTGTTCAAGCAGGACCTTGGATAAAATTTGAACGGCTCTAATTAAATATACACGCAGACGATGAGTGGGGTTTGCAAGTATTTTATGTTCTCTCATTTCCTGCTTCTTTGCCGCTAGGTTGAAGATGACATCCATAAACCTTCAGTTTCCTCCACCCAGAATAGTTGGTAAGATGTGATGAGTAAGAATGTAAATCTTGCCTCCGCCCTGCCTATGTACAGTTTTGCATGCTCTCCCTGTACACTGTGAGTTTTCTCTCTCTACTCCGGTTTCTCCCCACATTCCAAAGGCATGCAGTTAGACCACACAACCCATCGAGTCTGTGCGGATGTGTGCGTGAATGTGCCCTGTAATGCACTGGCATCCCAGCTAGGGTGTGCCCCAGTCATGTGCCCTGTGCTGCCTGGGACAGGCGACAAGCTTCCCCCTCGACCTTGACTAGAATAAGCTGTTAGAAGATGAATTAGATGTTTTAGATCAGTGTTTTTTCAAGCCGGTCCCTCCCAGCTCCCAGATATCGAAACTCCAGCTTTGCTAGCTTAGCTTCTGGGTTGCCCTGGTGATATCAGCGGGCCTTTAGTCATGGAGAACAGTTGTATAAGTTTAGTCGGACATGATCGACTACTTGCTTTGTGTTAGCGAAGATGCAGGACTTGTGGTTGTGGCAGTTAATGAACAAACTGGTGCAGGATAATAACTGAGAGGTGGAGCCTACTCCTGAATGTGGCGATGGGTAACACGGGGCTAACGCGAGATGCCGGCATGCACATATCTGCTGACTAGTCCCTCTCCGTGCCCTGGCAGTGCTCTGAAGACGGCGGACGGGGCGGCGCGATCTCTCACGAGCCGGGCGGTCTCCGCGTCAGGGGGCATCCCAGCTCGCCTGGTGTCCCTGAGGGGAAAATCCATGGAGGAACTGGGCGCCGGGCGGATCGACATGGCGCCGGCCCTGAGCAGGAGCTCCGAACAGCTGGACCAACTGGGAGACAGGTGGGCCCCCCCGGGCCGAGAGCAGCGGCGGCTCTCCTTCTGGGAGGCGGCGAGGAAACTCCAGCCGCGACCGCTCAGGACACCCTTTGTGAGGCAGGACACTGCCCCCGAGCTGGGCAGCGGGGTGGGGCTCCGGGGACTGGTCGACAGCCCCGACAGGCTGCGGGGTGGGTCCCCCAAGACGGCGGGGCCCCCCTCTCCATCCGAGGCCAGTAGTGTCGTAGGCAACAGCGTCTTCTACGTCAAAGACGCCGAGCCGCTGTTCCCCAGTAGCCAAGCCTCCCAAGAACGACGGACCAGCAAGACCGGTTCCGTATCGCCGCCTAGTCCGACCGGTTCCAGGTATGTAACTGTGACTGCTCGCGGCGTGCGCGGCACACATTCACACGGAAAGGCTGCCATCACTGACATGCGATTTTATGCTCGCAGCACAATCGGCCCGGCCCCTCCCGTGCACGCCCTATTACTGAACCAGGATGATGTTCCGAGACCTGATCCCTCCCAGGAGGTGTTTCTGGGCCGGGGCGTCACCACAGATCCGAGTTCGTGGCTCGTCGCTCAGAACGAAGAGGTTATGGAAGAGTCCCGCGACATCTCCGGGGTGAACGAATCCCCGAGCGTGTTGCCGGAACCAGTGACGCGCGAGCCACCGGCGGTGACGACCCCAGAGGGTCCAGAGCTGGAGGAAGACAGGGTCAAAGATGATGATGATCTGCCTAGAGAAGAGACGGAGAAAGGAGGTGAGACTCCGGTGCAGACCGGAGCTCCGGAAAATGACACCAGCCCAGCCAAGCCACAGTGGCAGGTGCTGGTGGAGGAAGTTGTCGCAGAGGACCAGTCCCTGGCCCGCGTCCTACTTCCTGTGACCAACCGCAAGACGGCGGTGATGCTGATGGAGGAGTTGCTGTCTGAGGACACACTGCTGATGGAGGAGCATTACAGACATAAACACGCACAGCAAGCTGGCGACAGGTAACCAAACGCTTCCACCAACACAAAAGGATACTGTATGTGCGATTATGCGTATTAAATTTAATGCAAATTAGAGCCATATTCCCTCTGGTTACAGGGAAAAGACAAGACTCTTGGTGTGTTTAGAAAGACCAGATTATGAATGTATAGGTGTATAGCTGGGTTTTCTTACTTCCTCATTTATTTTTAAGGTCTGAAATTTTAGAGGAGCAAATCATGACGTCACCAAGCAGTGAGGACCCAGACCCCGATGTACAAGATGGAAGTGATATCACCGAAAAGAAGGTAAATCTGCCACAGGTCATTCAGGGGTGTCCTCAGATTTGCCTGTTGGGAATTTAGGAAAATGATGAGGAAATTTTTTTTTACTCATCGGTATCTTTGTCAACTGACCATATCTAACTTCTCAGCATCAGCCTAGTATTTATCTGTATTTGGTTATATTTATGTGGATGACTTGCTTCACACCTGTAGGGTTGTGGCTTGGAATCCCATTTACGCTCTGTGTGTGTGTAATTTGCATGTTCTCTCTGGGGTTTCTTCAGCTACTCCTGCGTGCAATCAGGGGTTCAGTTTCCGTGTGTGTGTGTGTGTATGTGTGTGCGTGTGCACGCGCAGCCCATCACGTTGACACATTTCATATTCACGGTTCCAATTTACGTGCTTGTTGGCCAATTTAAACGGGAATATTTTTGTAGACTGCAGAAGTATCACAGAAACTCACAGCAGACGGATAAGCTAAAGATATATTACTGAAAATGATTCCGATCACATAAAATCAAATATACATAATATTTGTTAGTGTGTACTATGCATACTTAAGTGCATACTAAAGTGCATACTATGTCTTTAATATTAAAAGTCTTGGCTTGGGGACTCCACATCTTTGTCTCACTTACTTGGTAGCTGTCTTTGTGGCCATGCAATCATGCGTTTCTCACAGCAACTTTTTAACTTATATATTTTTTTTTGTTAAAATGAAAACCGGCAGAAACACAGATACTGCCATGGTGCGTAACAGCAAAAGTAAAAATTTACGCAAATAAATAAGTGGCAAGCGTGACCAAACCGAAGCACTGGAGTGATGGTGGTACTGCTGGTCGTGTCTGATGTTTCAGTGAAGATCCCTAAACTGTCACGTTAGAATGCGTCTGATACACTTAGGAAGGTAGAGGAGTGCATGATGGGAGATCAGGCCTTAATCACCTTTATAGTTCTTAGGATTTTTAGTACTGGACATATTGTGGATGGATGGATGGATGGATACCTGCCTATCCAAGCATAACAATTTTGTATTGATCATTGGGGGAATTGAGGTCTCCACTCATTTAAGGGGGTTCAGGGGGTTATATACCCCTCCATCCTCCCATAATTTATGGCCATGTACCTATTGTTGTAAATTCAGGAACCACCATCCTGTGCCACTGTGGTCACTGCTCAGCTTTGTTTTCAGGTAGCTGTAGGGTATCAGATGTGTGCCACTGTCTTGGCAATCAGTCGGGCATACACAGGCCACCTCGGGCCGTGCTGCGCCCGTGTGTGTTCCCTGGCTTCTCACAACTGCGTGGCCACCTTCCTCCCATCCAGAGGGCCTTGATGGCACGCATCAAGGGGCGACTGCAGCTGGTGGAGAAGCAGCGCGTTGTCCTGAAGGACGAGCTGGACGCTAACGGCCTGCGGGGCGGCGCCGTCGAGACCCTGGTGCAGCAGCGCTGCCCGCCGGCCGAGTACGAGCGCTACACGTTGTTCGTAGGGGACCTGGAGCGCGTGGTGAGCCTGCTGCTGTGCCTGTCCGCGCGCCTGGCCAGGGTGCGTAACGCGCTGAGCGCCGTCGGGGGCAACGCCGATGCGGAGGAGAAGGTGAGCACTGGCGGTCCGCTTGCATTCGTCGTCAACCTCACTGCTGCATTTAGCTAGTTTTCTAAGGAACGCACAATTTTACTTTTTGTTTTATACATACAGACACAAAAAAAATTTGATTGGATTCATTCTAGAAGTGATATACATAATATATACATACGATTATTTGTTTTATTGGATTCATTCTAAAAATGATATAGATAATTTATACATAAAATTTTGTTTTATTGGGTTCATTCTAAAAATGTTCGTCTTCCCCCATAGTCCTGGAAATCCTTTTAACTTAAAAAAAAATTTTATTAGGCTGTACCTGACTTATAGCCTGCTCAACTGTGCAACTCCCACACACTTAAACAATGAAGTGGATGTATGCATCCCAGCCCCACACACATTCTCATAGCTCAGTCACTCTGATTATGACCTGTATGAATGGAACCATGGGCGGATCTACCGGGTTGGCATGAGGTGGCAACTGCCCCCCCAAAAAAGCCATGCCACCCCGCTTGGCATTCAGCACATATACTTCTGCCATAAGGTGTTCTAGATCCACCCCTGAATGGAACCCAATCATATATCGTGGACAGTCCATAATGATTATTGCTTATTATGAGTCTTACAGATTTTTGCCTTCACTGCCCTCTGCTGGCAGAAAATTGCATCGCGTCGTAAACATCCTTAGACTTGTACCTCGGGAGTTGTCCGGGACTTGTCTAGGGCGTGAAATGCCTTTAAACCGCTCTGATTCACATGCTGAAAAGCCGTCCTGAAAGTAATTACGTTCTGTGTCCCCTCCCTCCCGCGTGGCAGCAATCTCTGGACAACCGGCACCGTTTGCTGTGCAAACAGCAGGAGGATGCCAAAGACCTGAAGGATAACCTGCACCGGAGGGAGCGCATGGTGTCCGGCATCCTGGCCCGGGCCCTGACCGCCGAACAGCTGCAGGATTACCGCCGCTTTGTCCAGACGAAGGCCGCGCTGCTCATCTGGCAGAAGGACCTGGACGAGAAGCAGAGGCTGGGTGAGGAACAGCTGGAGACGCTGCTCTGCAGCATCCCGTCCTGAAAGCCCTGCCTGCCCCCCCCCTCCATCTCAGCGGCTGGTTCCGTCCTGCTGGGCGATCGCCTGTCCTCATAGCCATGGGGATTTCTGTTCAGGCCTCCCACCCCTAGATGGCGCCCCATCCTTCTGTGGAATGTCTGTGCCAGGTGTATCAACAGTGAACTCATCTTCAGTTTAGGATTCTGCATATAAAACTTTAATGCGTCTTTAATTTTACTACTGTCACTTGGTACTAAGAGAAGTGTCATTTGAATAACCTGGAATTAATAAGCTTTAAAATAGTCGTTGCTTCTGGATATTTTGAAGAAAAAGAAATCATGACATTTCACAATAGGTTGAGCATTTTTCTTGGTCATTTTGGCACTCAGTGAAAACCAAAAAAAAAAGTTGAATAAAAAGCACTTTCACATGTACTTGCACAAAAAAATGTATGGATTTTTTTTCCCAGAAGCTATTTTCTCCCCCCTCCCAAAATGTTTTATGAAATAACAGACCTTTTCTGTATCCAATGAAATATTATTTATTCAAAGGTCTTGGAGAAATGAAATGGACTATGGTATTTAGCTCTAAGAGGTCTTTGTGATCTAACCCCAGGGGCTCTATGGATTGCATCATTTATTGCCGCTTCCACTTAAAATAAACCAGCATAAATTACTTTATTAACAGAGAAATGAATGTTTCTTGGTGTTTCTTAATGAATAAGACAAAGCTTACTTTTAATGCCTTATTGGTTAAAAAACTCTTAAACTTTCTCTCTACCTCTGGAAAATTTTGTTTCCCTTTTCCGGTGCAAAGATGTAGTGAATTTTTTTTTTTTCCTGTCAATATGGCTTGGGTGGAAATCTTTTGTTTGGTCAATAACCTAAGGAACATTTCATTACATGCACATAAATTATCCGTAGGAATTAGGACCTGCTGACACATATAGTGTGTGTGTATATATACTATCCCTGGATTGTTACAAAATGATTAGGGAACCTTTTAGTGTTGAATTCTGGATTGTTGTTGGTATTACAAACTATTAATCATTTCATTTTCTCCACTTTACAGAAAAAATATTTATAAATTGCGTCAGTATGTTTTAACGTCCAGATTAATTTGAAATTAATATTTGCACTTCATTAATTGATTTTAAGCATAAATTTTGTCTTGCTTAAAAAATAAATAAATGTACATTTGCTTTCCATAGTGGAGGCCGGTTTTGTTGTTGGGAATAACTCTTTGTTTGCATAATTTTACTTTTGCTGATGTGTACAACGGTGTTTTCTGGGTCTCTGCCGTTTTCCATTTTAACAAAATGAGAGGTTTTGTATTAATTGTCAGCACTGTGTTACTTGTTAGGTTGCCATATGCAACCCAGTTACCCTTTAATATAGATTTAGAACAGTCGTCCCTGTCTGGACAGGTACTGCGCTCATTGTTGACGGAGGGTGCGTTGTCATGGAGATGGCGGAAGGCGGTCGGATGGATAGTAGCACTTTCCCCTCTGTGACATCATCCCATCTCATAACGGCGCGTTTCCAAGTTTGGCTCAGGTTGGCCTACCAAACACTGCGAGGAGCCCAAAACAAACCCATCGCTGAAAATGTTTGTGCCCACAAGGAATTCCAGTGTATATGAAATAAAGTGGTTTATTTTTCTGAATAATTAACTTTTTCTTCTACGTCTCTGATTTCGAAGCCTGGGCATGCGGCTTACTCCCTGGTTCTGCGATGACTTGAGCTCCTCTTGCTGGAATAAATGGCTGCAGTGTAGCGGTGGGCGCGGCTGGGCGCTCCCGTTTCCACGTCTGGCACGCTGGGCGAGGGCGCTCTGGCGTTTAAATGGTCTCCTCGCTGGTTCATTACACTCTTTGACTGGTGGTCCAGAGGAGGATGTGGGAAAAGTCGCACAGCGTACGGCACTGGATGTCAGGGGAGCCTGGGAATGGTTTCCTAAGCCAAGGGCAGCACCGGGCCAAAATGGGTGTGAAGTACAATTGGGGAGCTGGATTCGCTAACAGTGTTAGTGTCAGAAGTGAATCACTTTAACCCTTTTCCCGTGATAATTTCCCCATGTGAAATTTGCCTACCATTTAAACATGCTCTGGGGTCAGATTGACCCCAAACACAGGATAGGGGTTTAATACTATTTGTGCAAGGGCAGGAAAGACTTCCTACATATATTTTGGCATATTCTGTCTCCCTCCCTTACTGTAAGTG
>JAODKK010000047.1:3909616-3930423 GCA_026774405.1 Petrocephalus microphthalmus | reverse complement strand
ATACTATTTGTGCAAGGGCAGGAAAGACTTCCTACATATATTTTGGCATATTCTGTCTCCCTCCCTTACTGTAAGTGACAGACAAATATACAGGTGAGAATGAGGCTCTGGGTCAGAGCTGATTGGCCCACAGAATGTCCCCTCATCTGTCACTCAACACTTCAAAACATACACTATAAGGTCAAAAGTATTGGGACACCTGGCCATCACACCTACGGGTGACCTATGACGTCCCATCCTAAATCCGTAGGCATCATTATGGAGCTGGTGACTTCTGTACACTTTGCGCCTCAGTACTTGGAGACCCCACTCCAAGTCTTTACAAGGTCTGCCACTACATGACTGAGTTACTGTTAATGTTGTTCCTAAACACGTCTACTTGGCAATAATACCACTTACAGTTAACCATAGAATTTCTAGCAGGGAATAAATTTCACAAATTGACTTATTGCGAAAGTGTCATCCTGTGATGCTGGAATTCACTGAGCTCTTCAGAACGGCCCATTTTTTCACAAATGTTTGTAAACCTGACTGCATGGCGAGGTGCTTGATTTTGTGACCTGTGGCAATGGGTCTGAATAAAATGCCTGAATTCAGTGATTAAGAGGTGTGTGCCAATACTTCTGTCCATAGAGTGTATCATTGGCTCATGATAAGGTTGCCCCCTCATAAGCCAAAAAAAAATCCTATAATCTCTCCTGGTCATGTGACCACGCTACCAGCCTTGGGATTTGAACCCACAACCATCTGCAGACACCTAGCACACATATCCGCACACCAGAGAGGGCAAGTCAAGAGGATTGTGATGTTGGAGAACCTGCTCGTGGCTCTACGTCTCACATTCTGCTTGGCGTTCCCGTGTCTCAGGTCACACGGTCCGGGGCTGATTTTCCCGGTCGCTGGGCGCCCCGGAGGAGTCACCGCGGCAGCACTTTTTACGCTCCATCGAGCAGCCGCTAGCCCTTTCGCGGAAAGATGGTGAGATTTTCCTGCAGACCGTTTCCAAGATCTGTTAGGAAAAAAAATGCGTGACGTGTGATCGTTTCAATGCCAGCCTGCATCCTCTGTTTACTGCTAGGGAGTGTAATTGTCACAGAATCTCTGGCCATCCCACACTGTTAGTTTTACCTCCTTCTACACTTTAGTCTTTTTTTATTAGTCATTTTATTTTATGAAGATATAAGTGGAAGACTTTGCTTCAGGTTGGACTGTGACCAAAGTCGTGTGGGACCAGCAAGGAGCTATCGTTTTATATGGGGATGGGAATGGTACAGCGTGTAACCCAAGCATTGGCGAGGAGCGAAAACACACCATTATGGTCAGCTGACTCTCCCAGGATGGACAGATGGTAGGTCAGCCCCCGGAAAGAAAAATAGTGTGAATAAATAGCATGTCTTTCCATCCCTTCCAACTGCTAATCCAGTACAGGGTTGCCTGGATCCCATCCGAGGCAACAGAGGGCCCAAGGCAGCGGTACATCCTGCGTAGGATGCCAGGGCCTCAAAGGACACACAAACACACATATAAAGGCCAGTTTAGAGGCAGCCATACACAGCGTGTTTCTGGACCGCAGTAGGCATCGAAAGTGCCAAAATAAAAGCCCACACAACACACACACAGCAGGGGTCGGGATCTGAAACCTGCAGAATTTCAGGTGTAAAGCAACAATGCTACCTACTAGCGGTGGATGGTCCAGGTCCGGAAACTAAAAGTCCAGACCAAGATTTTGTTTCAAGCAACCAGCTGCGCATAAAGAGTCACAGTCACAGAGTGCTCAGCTGGTTGGTTGAAACAAAATCTTGGTCTGGATTTTTATTTTCTGGCCCTAAACTGTCCATCTCTGCTGCTTAGTGAGCCATACCACCAGCAGGGGAGTTTTCGGGATTCAGTCTAGTTTTAGTGCTTCACTGAAGGGCAGCACCTTTGCGTGTGCGTTGCCCTTTCCCTGGCACTCCAATACAGTACTCTCCCAAACACAAAAGCCAATCAGGCTCTATGGCCGACACAGAAAATAAACGAGGGATAAGGCCCCTTCTGGTTGGCACGGAGACCAAGCTTTCTGAACGCCCGCTTCCATACCAAGCGACCAGTCGAGTTTCATCGGGAAAAAAAATAAAAAAATCCGAGCGTCTAACAAAAGTGTGAAATGCACCTTTTTACGTCTTCTGAAAATTTTCCGTTGAAGAATGGAGGTGTTAAAAATGTCTCCATAAATGTGAAGTGTTAAGGGAAAGCAGCTCCCACGAGTGTCATTTTTAACCGGGACCTATATGACTCCTTGGCGACCGCAGCGCCGGAGGCCCGGTTGGTGCAGGATTTGCTCCCTCTTTGCCCAGTTTGTAAGGCTTCGGGCCAAAATTGTCACGTCGCCCTGGTGCTTTGCAGCACAAGGCGAGCTTTGTGTCCCCCTGCTTCTCTCCCAAACTCTTAAGTAACGAGAGATAAATAACACTGTTACGCTTTAGTCATTGTCTCGGGGCTCGGAGGGGCCGTCCAGGCCGAGATCGTTCTCCTGCTGACTGCCTGACGGATTGGCCGGGGGTGGAGGTGAGGGTGGGGGAGGGGGGGTTGCTGTCAGGGTGGGGGGCTGTCCTTCAGCACGGTCAGATAAGACACGCTGGGGAGAAAACATAACCCCCAGGGGAGGGCCTGGGGCAGATAAGAGAAACCCTATCACTCCAGTGCTTTGGTTCGGCCCTGTCTGCAGATGGGAATGTTTATTGCTATGGGGGTGGGGTCACATGACCCAGCACATGAATTCAGGTCACATGATCCGGGCCAGCAGACGCCGAGCCTTTGAATAACATCACTAGGCAGTTTATCCGCTCTGCAACTTATACTCCAAATGACCGCAAACAGAAGTTATTGAGCCTATTACTTGATTATTTGATAGCATTTATAATCCAATGTCCCACCTACCCTGATCAGGACAGGATGCTGGAAGACACATGGATGGGTGAGCCACTACGGAAGAGAGATGGGCAGCTTCGTCTTCATAAAATGTATGATTCATACAGTAAGAAATATACACAAGGAGTATATTGTGTCAATTTATAACTGCACGACAAACCAAACTATTAATCAGAATCAATTCAATTCAATTTCCCCAAGCGAGCTTGATGGGCCGAATGGCCTCCTCTCGTTTGTATAGTTCTTATGTTCTTATGTTATGTATGTTCCCCTATATAAAACATGAAACAGTGTATTAAATTAGTACATATCATATCATATCATATCATACCATATACATGCTAAAATAAAATACAGATCATAAGGTAACCCAAACACTATACATCCGTCCTATGAACATCCTACAAACTATAAAGGTGATGATTTGTCTGATCGTCCATCATGCAGTCATTTAGTTTCCAAAGTGAATCGGATACGTGTTCAATGTGTCAATTTAGGCACCTTCACTAAAACATCAGACAGAAACAGCAGCAAGGTTCCCTGAGAAAAACACAGAGGTCACTGGAGCATTGTTATGTCTACCGGAGATGCCAGTTATTTAAACATAGCAAAGCTAATGGTGCTTCAGCATACACACAATACTTTAGTAAATCTCCCCTTGGCATCTTAATATGCCATTACCTAAGGAAATTAAATGAGGTACAATTCAATGTGACATTATAATTCAAACCTTCCAGCTCATAACAAACTGTAATCTACATATTACAAATTATTATACTGCATATAAATTTAGAAGGCAGGTAATTTTACTATCCAAACTGAAGTAATTTTCAGAAGAGCAATATATGGATATACCCAGTGTTATTTAAAAGATAAATAAAACTATAATTTCATGGTCATCTCTCACGTTGCATATTTTGTGGAACCATCCTCCAGATTTAAAAAAAATCATCTGTATAATTTTCTGCTTAAAATAACCGGGACATTAATCATTGCTTGGGTCATCGCCTGCTGTGTACCATTCCGTCTGCTTCTGTTTCCGTTTATGCCCGGTGACATACGGCTGGAATAATCTGCTGATGGTGTTAAACCCTGCGGCGAGGTCGAAATGGGAGTCGACCTCGGTGCGTTCCCGCGTCTTTCCTTGGCCGGGGTCCGCGGGCCCCGCGAGCATCTCTTCACGTGACACCCCGTCGCGCAGGTAGTGACACGCCTTCTTCCCGCTGTTGTCCCTTAAGTCACCGTTAGCTCCGCGGCTCGTCAGCAAAGTCACGGCGGCCTTGTGACCGTGTATGGCGGCGACGTGCAGCGGCGTGTAGCCTCCGTAGGCCTTGCGGTTGACGTCCACCTCCCTGCCGCCTCGCTTCGATATCTCCAGGATCTTCTCGATCGCCTCGCAGTGGCCGTTCTTGGCGGCCCAGTGGAGGGCCGTGAAGCCAGATGTGAAATCCCTCATCTCGGCCAGCTGTGCGTCCTGCAGCAGGAGACTGTGCACTCTGGTCCAGTGGCCCAGGGCTGTCGTCACCAGCCATTCGTGCTCTGTGCTCTGCAGAGGGACGGTCCCCAAATCTCTCAGCTCGGAGGTGCGGACGCTACTCCTGAAACCTTTTACGACGCATGATGAGTGTGTGTTTAACACTTTTAATTCTCTGTTATTCTCAGGAAGCCCACACAAGTTCTGGTCAGCATCAACCTTCTTCAGACGCTCCTCCTCCGTGTTTGGCTTTGGAGTGTCGGTGCCCATCTGCACTGGAGGCATTCTTAAAGGCAACATGTAGGGCTTCTGGACTATAGGTCTCCTGGCAGCCCCTGGGTGACTGGTCCCCTTGGTTTGAGAAGTCTCTATAGAGGCATGAACGATCTCTTCCTTGATTTCCTTTCTTCTCCGCAGTACCAGCTGTCTAGTTGGCTGACTGTCATCTTCCGTTAAGTGATCACTCCAAAGAGTGATCGCCTGCTTACTATCAAAGCCTTGAGTCTTACCTCCTTCCCTTTGAGAGTGATCATCTTCTCTCTGTTCGCTGGCAGATTCTGGTAAAGACGAAATATTTTGAGATCTATCTTCCGATTCACCCTTTTCCGAGACTGGAGTATGAGATTGGGTCAATAAATGTAAATATTGTTTTTTAATAACAATATATCTGGCTCCTTCGAATTGTTTAATGAACGCCACGCTGTTCACACACCTTTTAAACAGTTCCCTGTTTTGTTCCTTCTCTGCGGGATCACTAGTATCCAGGAAAGGCCTGAAACGATTCAGCAGCACTGAGTATTCAACCCAGCCGCCTCTCTCCAACAAAAAAGCCAGAAGGGTCTCTTCAGTAAAACTCATAGCTCTCGACTGCGTTTCACGCTCCAAGAAATATCAACATCAGTCTATTTCAGTAGCTGTCATACTTCTGTACGATCCTGCCCGCTGCGCTGGTCTCAGTGTGTAGTTTCCCGGGTGAAAGTCCATTACAGGTATGACTATTTTGCACATACCCCAGAAGAGGTGGGCAGTTCAGAAAAACCTAACTGCTTCTGGTAGGTGTAGTCCAACACTGAAACTTGCCAGCCCTGTACATTACATGGGCGACATTTTGATTGGTGACTCATTTACACACAAAAGCACCAGGTGAAGGACCTTACTGCCAAGATTATTATCTAAATAAGGCAGTTAAGAGCTGAGAGCTATAGTATCTCATTTGTCTGTCTAACAAATAACCGCTTCACATAACCTGATTAATACTGTTATACAATACGCTATGTATACTACGTAATGTGTTTTTTCACTATTTTAGGTAATCAAGTTAAAAGTTTCAGGCAAATCTGAGTTTTTTTTTTACTATTGGGTATGGAAGGTTTTCATGATCAAACTGTTAAATAGAGAAAATGACTGTCTGCTGAAAATGACTTTAAAACATACTTATATTTGCGTGCCATTGTAATCGGTTATCTTAGAGAGGTGCGATTAATGGAAACTTTCCCTGCGTTATGTGCAACATATGTTGCATCTGTTGTATCCATATGCATGTCCTTGGTCCATTAAATTGCTTTAATTGCGCTTCGGATGCTGCGTAACACGCACGTGTAAAATGAGGCTTCCGTTACGAAGTGGCCGAAAACAAAAGCCGTGACATGCACCAAAAGAAAGGGGTAAAAGCTGGAGCGATTGATGCTGGGAGCGCTGGGGAGAAAAACTACAAATCCCAGAAGCGCTCGGGATGGCAGCCGCTCACAAAGTCCCGTCTGATAAATGCAGCCGCCTTTAGTTTGTTCTTAGATGTCTTATGTGCACTTAAAAAATAAACGTGTTTGCAGTGAACAAGTGCAGCGGGTGGGTGTGAAGCGGCGCCCGATGCGGCATGCAGGCGGCGCTCGTTCCTGCGCCGAATGGGAGTTTCCAGGAAGCGGCCATATTGCGCGTCTGGCTCCGCCGCGTTCCGATCCGCTGCGATCGCCTGCCCCAGGGACCGAGGAAGCGGCGCCGTCTCTCCCGCACAGCTCGCTATTAAAGACCCCCACGCCGGACGATGGCCGCCACGGACGTAGACGTGTTCTCTGTGAGTACCGGGGGAGACTGATTTCGGGGGCGCACGGAGCGCAGCCCGCACGGTGCCGCCCGGCCGCTGGAAGCGCTGCGCCGCGCCGCTCGGCTGCTCTCGGCTGCGCTGGCCGCCGGTGGCACTGGGAACCAGTACGGAGCAGCAATCCACCGTCTCTGTCCGTACTGGCATGCCTGGTCTTACCTTGATCTGGGGTGGGAGTTTATAAAGTAGAGTGAATGAATGAATGAATGGATGGATGAATGAATACATAAACGGATAGATGGATGGCTATAGGTATGCATGGATGGATGTATGTATGTATGGATGGATGGATGGATGGATAGTTTCACTCGGTGACACGTCGTACTGTCGAAGTGGACGGAGCTGTCACCGTTTGCCGATTTACCGCTGACATGCCGAGGGACCCGCTACTTAATCACACCGGCACGGGGGGCTTATAAACGGGTGCGCGTGCCGGCGATCGCACTGGCGCGCGACGGTGATCGACTGATCCCCGACCGCGGAGGGGGGATCCGGCGGAGTCGCCGCGCAGGCATCGCCGTCGCAAGTATGCGGCGTGCAAAGAATGCGCTTTATCTCACTGGAGTTATAACATTTTTTTTAAGAACGAGTTCTGCGCATTTGCATTTCAGGCTTAGGAGTGTTTCCCAATGCACGGATTTTCCATTTAGTTTAGAACTGGGAGGGATCACGAGAAGAGATTTGGAAACCAGTTCTGATTGCTGGTATGCCATGCATCCTAAAGGACGGTGCCTTTGTTAGATCCTGGGTGTGAGTTTAATTTATTGCCCAGTAAGGGGCACTTGGGGGGTGTTGGAGCAGTCTGCCCCTTATGCTAGGTGTGCCGGGGGGTGCTGGCGCAGGCGGTCGCATCTGCGCGACTTTATGGGGTTTTTTCTGCTGACTTTTTTATTGGAGGAGAGTAAGCAGTTTTTTTTCTCTCTCTCTGTCTCTCCCGAGAGAAGTCGGATGTCTGGAGTTTAGCGTTTGAAATTAAGCGTGAAGGGGGTTGGAAAACTTCGCCTGGCACTTAGGAAGAATCATGCGAAGGGGAAGCGCCGGGGATAAATGGGAGAGCCACATGTCCGCCGTCCCTGCGAGGAGGCTCGCATCCCCGCCCAGGGCCACTCGCTGATCCTACAGAATCTGTCACCTGATTCTCCACTTTGTTGCAAAGCTGTATATAGTAGAAAGTAGTAACTAGTACGGCAATTACGTCGTGTTGCGTGGTCATTACTTGGAGCCTCGTCGTAAATTCATCCCTAGGTATATAAACTAGGCTAAGGATCTCCTCGATCCGGCCGTATAATAGGACAAACTTTGCATTTTATTCAAAGACACCGCTTACGATTTTATTTTCTCATGCACAAAAAAACCAAGTAATTATTGTTCCAGTTCTTGCCTGGCTGTTTTTTTTTTTGTCTTTTTTTTAACCCTTTAAAAATAAGCATACATAAGGATAAATGTCTGACACACTTCGACCGGCGAGAACCGCCAGCGGATGATCGGATTTAATTTTTAAAACGATTACCTTGTGGTTATGCGCTTGGGTCGGTCCCCAGGCAGCGTGTGCACCTCGGTGTGCCTGAGCACCCACTTACTTCTGAGTGTTTTAAGTGGCATGCGAATGGATGCCTTCAACACAACCTTTAAAGCAAGCAGTGGAATTACTCTGCATAAAAATGTTATATAACTGGTGCGTCTTTTTCACCAGGTATTACGCTATATTTATTGTGCTGTCGGACTCCTGTGGCATTTGCATGCACATTTCTGTCCTCTCGGCCTGGACAGGTAGAATATACATATTTAACACACACGTATATTTATATATAGGTTGCCACCGCCCCAGTGTCACTTCCTGAATCTGCTGTGGTAAAACCCGTGTATAGTGTTTTCAGAAGGGATATATACGAGCGTGGAGACATTGGGCTCTGGTACTCTGGCTCTTTTGTGTGGGAACCAGGCCTGTGATGCTCAGAGTGCAGGGAGAATTAAAACTTGGTCAGATGTTGAATCTCGCTCGGCGGCCGGAAATGCCGAGCTTTTCGAAAGGAGCCTGGGTGGCGGGGGCTTGCAACTGAGGCGGGTTCGTGTACTCGGCTATAGGTGAAGAGTCTGCCTGCGGTGCCCAGTCCTTTCCGAGAGTCGTGTGTCGCCACCCGGTGAATATGGATTCATATGCAGACACGCTCAGATTGTAGTGGGGACCGTAAAGCGTCTGCTTGTTCACAAAGGTGTAAACTTCAGGTCCAGCAAGTTAAAAAACGACAACAAAAAAAAAACTAAATCCAAACCAAGATTTTGTTTCAACCAACTCGTTCAGCACTCTGTGACTGTGACTCTTTGAACTCGACTGGTTGGTTGAAACAAAATCTTGGTCTGGACTTTATGGACCTGAAATTTACAGCCTTGCTTTTTTAGTGGCTTGTCTTATTTGCTTCTGAATGCTCACATGCTTTCGTGGGTTTGTTAGGGCCAATGAAGGATTTGCACATGTTCGCAGTTAGGCATCCCATCCATCCATCCATCCATCCACCCATCCATCCATCCATCACACATCTACAGCATCAACGTATTTAGCCGCATAATTATGGGTCTGGTGGCTCTTCTAGATAACAGAACATCAGGTTTCTCATTCAGTCTCCCGCTGCCTGGGCAGGAGGTTGGATGATTAGTGATGTTTCCGTCCTGCTTTAGGCATGGGTTTATGTGTGTGTGTGTGCGTGCATAATGACTATTCTTTTTCTTCTTTGCCGTCTTTTCCCAGCACGAAGAGAAACGCAACCTTACTTTGGGCGGCCATGTTGGCTTTGACAGCCTCCCCGATCAGTTGGTCAGTAAGTCGGTGACGCAAGGCTTCTGCTTCAACATCCTCTGCGTAGGTGAGTAATGGTCCCCCCCCCCTCCCCCGGGGAAAAAAAAACATTGCCATCAGAAAGTAAGAGAACCAATGGCGAAAAATCAGCAGGCAGTTGGAGGGGCAGCCCGATCTGGATCGGAATGTCTTTTTGAGGACCCCTATTTCATTGGACTTGCCATGCCAGGGTTTACGCGTTTGTGGTTTGTATGTAGTCATGAAACTGATGCACGGTTTGTCTTGTTGAAGCATAAGCTTTCTATGTCTCTTAATGGAGCCCACTCCCACCTTTTTGAATTATTTTAACCGAATGCGACTCAGTGATTTTACACAGGCAATGGGTGACTGTCTGTTTTCAGTCCACAAACACATTAAGGTGCGTTTCTTGTATTGAACCTTTGTCCTCAGAGCGAGCGAGATGCGGGCGGTCGGGTCCATTAGTCTGACCGACAAAGGCGCATTCTCCTTTATTATACAGGGGAGACTGGCATCGGTAAGTCGACGCTCATGAACACGCTCTTCAACACGACGTTTGAGAACGAAGAGGCCAGCCACTACCAGGACGGTGTTTACCTGCGACCCAGAACGTACGACCTCCAGGAGAGCAACGTCCACCTGAAGCTCACCATCGTGGACACGGTCGGCTTTGGAGACCAGATTAACAAGGAGGAGAGGTGGGTGTGGGCCTTTGGGGACACGGAAGCGCACGGTGGTAGCACTGGCGTTTTGAGACCCGATTCTGAGGGGTGTAGGACTGGGAGAACTTCCTGCTGGAAACGTGCGTTTGGGTGAGGCGGGTGATGGCGACTTCCAAAGATGTGAGAGAACTTGGATTATTTCTGGGAGTCGGTGGGAGAGGAGGAAATTCCTGGTTTGAACTGCAGCTGTGGGAAGGAGGACTTGCGTGAGCCCCCGGGAGGGGGGGGGGTCAAACTGCAGCTTCGGAGGCAATAAGGGGAGGAGTTTAGAAAGATGGGCTTCCTGAGTAAAGCACGCCAGCTGTGTGAAAGATCCTTATTTATTTAGACATTATTGAGGGGGGGTCGTCTGTAACTCTGACACTAGAGACTGATGTGCTTTGGCTGGGATTTTAAAAACATGGAACACTTATATATATTATTTTGTTTACTTTTTTTATTTGTAGTTATTTATATAGTGCCAAGGCATCACAACCATAGGTTTTCATCTAAGGCTTTGCAATTGTTAACAGGAATATTAATTCTGGAGTATGAAACTTTTTTGCTCTTAAAAAATGTATGAAAATGAAGATATACATGCATCATATGCCTTATAAATAATGATTTTAGTAATATCTTTAATTGCAGATAATTATTTTGTCTGATATTTCCTGGCTCGGTCAAAAGGGGTCCTGTCTCTTTATTAAACAATATTTAGAAGTTTGATTTGATTTATTTTGAAGATCTATGATTTATTTGTCCCGCAGTAAACGCAAATGCTGTACAGCATTGTTTGGAAGCTCTGCATGCATCCAGATGTTTTCTGTGTTTTTTTTCTCAACAACTCCGGGAAGCAAAGCTGCTTAATGTCTGTGATGCACAGAAGCTTGTAGGAACGATCTGCTCGGGCATCAGGTCATTTTTTTTCCTTTTAAAGCGTACAGCTGTCTGTGTTTGTCTGCAGCTACAAGCCCATCGTGGATTACATCGACACGCAGTTCGAGAACTACCTCCAAGAAGAGCTGAAGATCAAACGGTCGCTCTTCAACTACCACGACACCAGGATCCACATCTGCTTGTACTTCATCGCGCCCACGGGCCACTCGCTGAAATCCCTGGATCTGGTCACCATGAAGAAGCTGGACAGTAAGGTACGGAGACGCCCGAGTTACTTTAAAACCACATGTTCACGCTCCGCTTTTCCTGGAAATGGATCGCGTCGGCGTCCGTGAGGAATATCCAGTCGACAAACACCCGTAACCGTGTCTTGGGACGGCCTAATTTGTCAAAATTCCAGTCATGCCTTCATTCCTTCTGCATAGGTGTCAGTTTCCCCTCCAGACATATCTATGTTTATGCTGGGCGGACTTCTTGAAATTCCACTGTGTTTTTTTTTTTTTCTCCCCTTCGGTTCCCCTGTGCGTGGATGAAAACTCAAACCCTGATTGTGACCCCCCCAAAACTCCATGGGGGCTCTTTGCTTGGCCTGCGGCTGGCTTTTAGCCGCTCTCCGCTGGAGGCATCCGCTCTGCCGTGGCGTCGAGCCCGGGGGTGGGGGGTGGGGGCATAAAAGCCGCTCCATATAACAGGAAACGTAAACAAGTTTTGGTCGGCGTTATTGCCAGAAAGACCGTCACATGTCAGAATTTGCCCCGCTGTTACCATGGTAACTTTGGAAGACGTCTATTCATTGCCCATTTAAGAATCAGACGTTACTTTGATTCGTCTTCACTATAGTCGGGGGTTTCTTGCCTTATTCCCCTTTATTTGTCACATGGAACATATAGGCTAGGTCTTGACGCGAAGTGGAACCTCATATGAAGAGATTTGTGGCATTGATGGTTTAGGGTTGATTTCTGGGAGGTTGGTAGGGACGGTGCGCAGTTTGAAAATCTGAGCGGTCGGTGTGTTTATGGTCTATAGTTAAATATCCTGTTCTAACTCTCTTCATATATCCACCTCCTGTCTGGTCATGTTCAGTGAGCTTTGTGACCTTTGACCTGCAGGGTGTGTGTTACAGGTCTTCCCTGAGGCCCTGTCCCAGCCTTGAGGGACACAGGGCTTGTTGTTTTTGTTTGCTCGCTAACCCTAACTTAGCTTGGCCACGTTACACAGCTGCGCTCTAGATAAGTCTGCTCGCCCTTCCCATGACCTCATAGCCTGTAATTGCAGACGGCGTCGGTGACGTAACCCTGAAAGCATCGGGAGAACGTGGCCGGGATTGACTGTGTAGCCCGTCTTCGGATTCGCCATACCGTGTTATGAAACGCGCCAGTACTGTCGAGTATGTCTCGTGGTCTCCAGCTTTTTCGTTCCCCTGAAACAGAGCCTATATATTTATAGCAGAAATCACTGCTGTTAGGCTCAGCCTGTCTTTTGGGCTGGCGGATGGCCGTGGCTTGAGTTCGTATATGTGGCGCCTTCTATGTTGGGCCATTTCAGCGGATCGAGGGGAAGATGCCGTGTCGTTTCTTGCCAATGGCGCGAGAGTGTTGGATCCTCTCGATTGTGTCGATTGTGGCTGATGGGAAATAATGGAATCTGGACTCCCATCTCACCCTTGACTCTAAATGCTCCCGTCATTTTGCGATTCAGTCAAAGCAGATGGGTCTCCGCTCCTCGATACCGTAATTGCTCTAATATCTGCGCATCGCTCTCGACGAAAGGAAGAGGGGCACTTGTGCCGGGCACATGGGCAACATCGTGAAGTGTGGCACCGGAACTGCTGGTTTGCCTCGACAGGTGAACATCATCCCAATCATCGCCAAGGCCGACACCATCTCCAAGAGCGAGCTGCACAAGTTCAAGATCAAGATCATGAGCGAGCTGGTCAGCAACGGCGTCCAGATCTACCAGTTCCCGACTGACGACGAGGCCGTCGCTGAGATTAACTCGTCCATGAATGTAAGCACCCCCCCCCCCTCACCAGCTGTCTTCTTGAGAACGGACGCTTTTCTAAAAGAGCTGTAGATCTCGCTTCCCGCTAGACCCCTGCACCCCACTGCTGAGCATCCTGTCTAATGCTGGCGGAGGCCCTGGTAATTATGCTAATAAATTCCGAGGCCACGGAGCCGTAGTGCTTGCTGAAAAGCTGTCCACGAAAGCCCCCCCCCCCCTCCCCAGTAGAATTCTCTGGATGTTTATGGGTCAAGCAGTGTGTGACTTCCGAACTCCGGAGTCTTTTTCCCACTGCCGATCATTCCCCTGAGGCCAGATTCGGGAAGTGCTTTCCGTTTGGTAAAGATGGGGATTTATTGGGGGGGGTGGTGGTGGTTGTAAATCCGGGAGCGATAATGAAGCGTGTTTAATCAGGGAATGAAGGCGTCCCGCGGCTCTGTCTTGCCGCAGCTACGTGGACGAAAGGGTTTGTTTGGGTGTTAAAAGCGACAGGCCTGCAGGGGGGCCTGGGTGGACGTGGGGCCTGCTTGACGGTCCCCCGTGTCTCGCCTTTAGGCTCTTCTGCCGTTTGCGGTGGTGGGCAGCATCGAGGAGGTGAAGGTTGGCAACAAGATGGTGAGGGCCAGGCAGTACCCCTGGGGGATAGTACAGGGTAAGTACTCCTCTGCATCCTCTCCGTCTCGCTGCCCTGTTTTTGTTTCTGTTCCCCTAACTTCGGCCGTGACCTCTCCCTGACGTTCCTGCTGGTGTCCCTGCCTGCCGTTACCGCCGATATCGTAATTACCGGCTGCCCGCCTCGCCCTATAGGCCCCCGCGAGGTTGCTTCAAATCCCGGCGTCGTTAGTGATTTCCTCGACCAGCCTCGTCGCAGCGACAGGCTGACCCTGCCTTCCCGGACTGTGTGTCGCCTTGGAGAAAACCATCTGCTAAATAAATATTGCGTAAACGTAAAAAATGGAGCAATGACTCCAGCAGTAGGCCGAGCGAGTGTAGGCTGCGCGGCTCTACCGTCAGTCTCCCTTTCCACCTTGCCCAGGTGAGGCTTGCCTGTTATTGTTGATGCTATTATTATTGTATGACTAAGGTGGTGCTTTTATAGAGCTGGTCAGGCACCTTTATATAAGAGAGACTTTAACCAAAGTTTTTCTGGTATTTTTTTTCCTAATAATATGCTACTGCGTCCCTGGCCTTTGAGCCGAAGCCTGCCGCTCGATGTCGTTCTGAGCAGGCACTGCTATAGACGGCCCGCCCCATGTCCGCCGGGTTATTTGCTTCTGCAGATGTGTGGAAACCACTTCTGTTTTCCCCCACCCGTCTCGTTTTAACCGCGATCGATCGGCAGAGGGCCGGGTTTGCGCTCCGTCTGTAATTTGACGGACGCGCTGGTGCGTCGGGGGAAATCTGAGCCCGGCTGGTAATCCTTCTGGAATGCTCTCCTGCCCCAGTCCGGCAGCTTTTATCTCGGAAACACCCCGAGCTTCGAGTCGGCCCCCCTCAGCCGCGTGTCATACAAACAGTTATGCTAGTCTGGGAGCATGGGAACCGCTCTGCCCGTGAGACCTAGTAACGTCACCTTCCCTAATTCACCCCCCCCCCCATCCGATGCTCTGATCATTCCAGCTTACTGCTGCTCTCCACATAATCAAGCACATCTGCATTTTCCCACAAATGTTTTCAGCGACTCGTTTACAGCACCAGATTGGTGAGCGAAGAGAAACCATTCCAGGTGTCTCCTGCCTGATGCTCTGTGCCTCACCAGAGAGACTCCAGTGACCCTGCACTGGATGGTTCAAGATTTTATGGAAGATGGCTGGATAAAGTGCTGTCCGTGCTATGGCAGCGAAAAGCATCACAGACAAGTTCAGGTCTGAGAACAAGGTTCTGTTTCAGCCAACCAGTCGAGTACTCTGTGGCTGTGACTCTTTATGCTCAACTAGTTGGTTAAAACAAAACTTGGACTTTTACTCTCTGGATGTGAACTTGTCTGTAATGGATTACTTTTGAGAGTAACTTCCCCAACACTGCACTACGTTCATCTGACGGGCAGGTGGGAACCTTAGTCTCTGGGTCTCAGGTCTCCGGATAACAAATGGAGTTCCTGAGAGGATCTGGGAGTCTTTTCATGAGTATCCCCATGTGACTGTTGATTTGTAGCTAGCTGAACTGGTACAGCTGAGCTGCTGTGGACCTGCCCCCTGCTTTGGGTGATTTTTTTTTTTTGCCTGCTTGTGAGTTGCTAGAGAGGTGTCCCTACCTAATATTATCAGTGTCTCTTCCTGTGGCGTAATGCCTGGGATGACCACTAGGGGGCGAAGTGGGACCCGGAGTCAAATGCTATGTGGCCTTCCTCTCTTCCACATGGAACGGCCCGCAGTTCCCAAGTCCAGCTGTCAGACACTGCACGCCACCTCTTGATTCCCAGCAGGGGAGGTTTCACAGCGTGACGCTTATGCAACGGTGGCCGCTGCCTTTGCTGGAGGCACTCTGGGATTGAGCTGGTATTTTCAGTTTGCTGTGATTAAATGTGGATCAAGGAATTGTTCCCTTTACATTTTACATGCGTTTTAGTATATTGTGCATGTGTGCATTATAAGAATCATGGCAGGAAGCGTTTATTTATTTTGGGCTCTGTTTGGGCCTTGCACAAAAAGATGGAATTGGTGCAAGGTACCACTATTTTTTGCAGTAGTACAGTGTGTCTTCTGTATTAGGGGTGTTCCCAACCTGGGAACCTATGGGCGCAAGGCGTGAAACAACCCGGCACGGGGCGCCAGCCCATCGCAGGGCACACTCATATATCAGTCACTCACACACCATGCACTACAGGCAATTTGGTAACACCTTGGTAGCCTTTTTGGACTGTGGGGGGGGAGACCGGAGTGACCCCCCCCCACATCAAATGTGGAGAACAAACTCCACACACACTGAGCCCTGGCGAAGACTCGAACCCTGGTCCCCGTGGTGTGAGGCAGCCACTGTGCCGCCTTTATAAACCTAAGAGAGGAATATTGAGGAAGTACTAAATAAGATATGAAAGTGGAAATAATCCAGGCACTTGCTGGCAGACGGATATTTAGGTGACTGCACAAGTTATCTTGGTCATGCATGTACACAGAGGTCAGAAACGGATTTCGACGGTGCTCTGCGAGTGTGGGCCCCGTGTTAGTGCAGCTGGGACCATCATGCAGTGGGGGTATTTTCACTCTAGAGACTCTTGGTCCGGCACAGAGCAGGCGGTGTTTATGGGGCTAGATGTAGGGGCTGGGTATGTGTGTGTGTGTGTGTGTGGGAGGACAGTGGTGAAACTCGCAGTGGAGAAGCTGCAGCGTTTGTCTGACTGTGTGGAGTCATGGCGGTGCCGCGTGATCCGGGTGGCTGAGTGGCCGTCCGGGAGCATCACTCGCCTACGCCGTTTGCTCGAGGTCCGCCTTCCATCCCATCTGACGTGGCTGCGGCTTGGATGTTTACCCGTGTTTCTGTTGGCCGCGATTCTGTGCCGTCTTGTCAGCTAGCGCTACTGAGTGGCGATGAAAACCTGCGGATCAGACGGGGGGCCGTTCGGTCTATCGCTGCTGACAGCGGAGAGACTGCTTTGCCGACTCGGGTGTGGAGACTAATCCCCCCCAGGCTAAAGCACTCAGCAGATAGATTTCGTTATCACACGCTCGTGCTGACGCGTTATTTATGGGTCGCTTCATCCCGCTACGATCAGCCCCGCGACTTTGGCCTGAGATTGGCGCCGTCATGGCCGACCCTGAGGCCTTCAGTAGAGACGCTGGCCGAGCAGACCTTGGGCGGATGCGGGGGTTGCCGGCAGTGACGTTTCTCCTCCTGTGCGTACGTGTCGTCCGGCAGTGGAGAACGAGAGTCACTGCGACTTCGTGAAGCTGCGGGAGATGCTGCTGCGCGTGAACATGGAGGACCTGCGGGAGCAGACGCACGCCCGCCACTACGAGCTGTACCGCCGCTGTAAGCTGGAGGAGATGGGCTTCAAGGACACCGACCCCGACAGCCAGCCTTTCAGGTTTGCTGGCTCCGCAGTCTGGCTCTGATCTCCTGGTGCTTTGGTTAAAGGTCAACTTCACTCCCCTACCGAGGGTATACAGAAGGTGCTCTACACCTAGATACAGCTCCTTCCCACTCAGGAATGGGTGAAGAGGGTTTCCAACTGCGCAAGTCTATTTGGCCATAAACAAAGGGTTTGTGACCCCTTACATGAGGGAGAGAATTAAGACCAAGGTTTGGAAACGCCAGCGTAGACCAAATGGTGTCAGTGGCCGTCAAAATCAAACCCAATTGCTTTGAGTCTGTTGACACTCTTGGCAACACCAACTTATCTGACACACTCTATTGGCAGATAAACTATAGTCAAATAGAACTTATTTTGGGTTGACTTCATCTTATAATTTTTGTTTTATAAATGCCGAAATGTTACTTGAGGAAATTTCACATGTGATATCGTTCAGCCCTAATTTTTATTGGTTTTTCTTTTCCCATTGCCTTGTGTTTGTTTGTGAAGCTACTTCAAGGCTCGGACAAATGCCATCTTGTTTCATTTGTTTGCCTTCAAGTTTTGAAATGATACAGTTTGACTTGACTTGATCTGACTGGGAAATTTCCTGGAAGTTGGAAGGAGGCGTGTGGGTGGCTTTGGGTTGAGTAGACCTGTGCTCGCCGTCTGCAGCTTGCAGGAGACGTACGAGGCCAAGAGGAAGGAGTTCCTCGGGGACCTTCAGCGCAAGGAGGAAGAGATGAGGCAGATGTTCGTCAATAAGGTGAAGGAGACGGAAGCCGAGCTGAAGGAGAAGGAGAGAGAGGTGAGGATGGGCCGATCCGACTCGCAGAACTCCATCACGCGTCATGACATTTCAAGAATACGAAGGCCACGGATGCGATGGGTTTGACGTCGCTTTTTTTTTTTTCTTCTTTTTTTTGCAGTTGCACGAAAAGTTCGAGCAGCTGAAGAAGATGCATCAGGAAGAGAAGAGGAAGGTGGAGGAAAAGCGGCGGGACCTCGAGGAGGAGATGAACGCCTTCAACAGGAAGAAGGTGGCTACTGAGACGCTGCAGGCGCAGTCCTTACAAGGCTTACAGCAGCCCCTCAGGAAGGAGAAGGACAGGAAGAAGTAAGTAAAGCCGCTTGGCTTCTGCGGCTCTGGCAGCCGCCCTCGCTGGGCTCTCGCTTCCATCCTTCCCTTCACGTTAATTAGTGCTGCTTATTCATTAAGTAAAGGACCAACACCGAGTAACACATACGTGGATTATTATGGGGCTGCACTATTAGGTTCCGCGTGCAGGGTCAAAGGTTCGAATGTTCCCTTCCTATTTACCTCTGGGTTTTTACTAGGGCTGGGCGATATGGACCCAAAAAAATATCTTTTTAGGCAGATTAGCGACACACAATATTTTCTATTGAGTTCAGTTTTAAATCTAAGCCACGTGTGAGATGTAGCCGCGATTTCTCGCCTATGCTCTCCATTAAATTCCCCTAAACAACAGTTGGATTTTAGAAGTTAATTCTGGGATCTCGTGGAATGTCACGACCGAAGATGTAGTGTTGCTTACATCCAGGAAGGAATACCATGTCTCTGTTTAAAATCTTATGTTTTATCTTATTATTATCCCGTTTAATCCCAAATTTCGCCCTGCAAAATAAGTGCATGCATTTCACTCCTTAGACCTCCCCAGAACAAAATATGTATTTTGTTACAAAATACTTTATTTTATTTCATGTTGGGTATGTTAACAACAACTGTTGGCAGGGGGATTAAACGGGTTAAGCCCTAATTTTAACGTACAATAAAAGTATTTCTATATAAACCGACTGAATACAAAAAGCAGGAAATGCATTCATATATGAATATATTTATTATTATGTATAGATATACCGCCCAGCCCTAGTATTTACGTTTCTCACACAGGACGTGCTTGCCTACTGTATGCTGATCTTATTTAATTGAGGGTTTACAAGTAATCACCGTGCCCCTCTTTCATTAGAAACCTTCTTTTTTTTCTTTTTAGCAGTAACAAATCTGATGCCCTAAAACAGGGTCCCTCTATTCCTCTAGTCCTGAAGGGCCAGTCTGACAGTTTGCAGATTTCCCTGCTCAGACTCACCTGCTATACTTGGCGATTTGGCTGGCGAGCTAAATAAGATGTTTGAGCCGGGACATCTGGAAAATGTGTTCCGGACTGATCCCCCAGGATCCGGAATTAGGAACCCTGCCCTAAAATGTGAGCAGGCAGTGTCTCAGCCAGATTTTTTTAAAGAAAGGGGGGGAAAAAAAAGATTTATGGTGCCATCTATAGGGAGTGTCATGCAAAAACACGACTGCTCCAACAAAGATCATGCTTTGTAAAGTTTGACCTAGTCCTTTCCATTCATCTGATCTACTAAATATAAGCTCTGACATTAGTAATATGTGACTTTAAACCTTCTATAACAATTTAGATTTTTAATTGATCAACATATTGAAGTTATAACTCCATCAGTGTTTCTGTTTCCTTTTAATTTTGTTATATTTTGTCATTTTTTTTTTTTCTTCTTTCAGTTAATTTATGGCCTCCGCATCCCAGGCTGGTCACGGATTTGACTTTCATCACCATAGCAACGTGAACATTTTTTTTTTTGTTGACATTCTTTCATGACATCATGTAAGTGGACCAAAGACAGTGGTTGAAAGTGGGAGGTGCATTGTGGGTACTGACGGGTGGGTAGAATAGCCACTTAAGATCGGTCATGTTTTCATTTACTTTGAACATTATAATTTTTAATTTTTTTAAACGTCATGGAAATGTCATGGAATTTGTATGCCGCTCATGAAAGCAAAATAGAGGACTACAAATTTTAGGTTCATGGTACTTTTTTTTTTTTGTTGGCAACTTTTTTTTTTTTCCTCAAAAAGAGATTTTGTGGACCGATGACATACTATGCGTAGAAAGACTAAATATAGTGTCTCACGGCTGCTTTTTCCAAAATGGGGCTAGACCAATCCTTAACACAAATTGTACATTCCTGCTAGATACCTATCCATTAAACATTAACCGGGTGCTGGTTTTATATTAATCAAGGACTATCAGTGTATATATAAAGACCTATCTTTCCTCTAGTAATAATTTTCTTACTTTTTCAGCACAAAGCGTCATATTGAAATAACAAATGTCATATTGAAAGCAATGTTTATCACAGGGGTGCATAAAACAGACACTTTACAGCACTACTGCGACAGGCAGTGGCTAATGACAGCAGTCTCGTCGGCCGTGGATTTTCCGGGTTTGTAAACTGTAAAAGAGGAGAGATGAGTTGTACTCACTTTCATTGAAAATAAAGTTAAAACCTCACCTTTTGTAAGTGGTCGTAATGTGCCTGCTTTTAAGACTTTCTGTGCTCCGGGGGTTTCTGAGTTTGCTGGGGCAAAATTATCAACGTGATGACGAGGCCTGCTAAGTCGCTCGTGGGAGTATTATTTACACAAATGTTCTGAGGGCAGAATGAAAAATGATTGGTTCAGAGAGAGCCAATCAGGTCTTGTCAGATATCAGACCAGTCAGGTGCCTTGGTTCTGCCTCCTCTTGTTGCTTGGACCCGCCTCTTCTAAAATCTGATTAGTTATCTCTCTAAGCCAATCATTCTGCCCTCAGAACATATTTTCTAAATAAAACTCTCACAAGCTGCCAAGTCGGCCTCTTTGTTCCTTTGAAATTCCAGTCTGGTTTCCATTAAAGCGCCCCCTTCCGATGGTTTGTGCCAATCAGAACCTCTGAGCATGTCACATGACTTTGGTAAATGAAACTGAATGTCTCTGGTCATGTGGTCGTTTCACCAGCTTTGTTTGTGTGTCATCCCGGGGGAGACTGCGAGGTGTGTGCGTTCCTTTTAGATGGCATGGGGTGATAAGTAGCCATGTTCGCTCT
>JAODKK010000047.1:3842202-3853341 GCA_026774405.1 Petrocephalus microphthalmus | reverse complement strand
TCCCCTGCATAGTAAGTAGAGGCAGAAAGAGAGAACATGCTCTGTGGCCACTGGCCATGGGTAAAGGTAACGGGGGGTGCTGAAGTTCACATACACAGGCTATATTGCATGTCGTATGGCCAGATTTACATTTGCATGCCATCTCATAAGGATCTGTAAGGGTTATTTATGTAGCTAGCATCCCAGCACAGTCCTACACAGAAATGGCCTGTCAATGTTTTAGCTAGCTTCCCTACCTTGTCTGACACAGAAATGTTCTTTTAAAGTTTAAATGTAGCTAACTTCCCTGCACAGTCCTTCACAGAAATTGTCTCTTAACTTTTAAATGTAACTAGCGTCCTTACGTAGAAGTACAATAAACTTTACTGATTATATAGAGTATAATTTGGGTTAATTTTACGATTTCTCCCATCGTATTTTGAGCAAGCTCTCTTACATTGTTACCCTGATTCGGGTGTTCTTTTCCTAGGCTGCTTCCGCCACAAATAGGACTGCGTCGTGCATGCTGGGTGATTATTGCCGATTTTTATTCGTCCTATTTCCGGCCATCGGTGCGGCTGGGTGGCTCGGGACACTTGGGACCGCAGCGGTCGTGGCTCGCTTTGGCCTTGGCCGCCTTTTGATCTCGCAGAACGGAGCTGCAGACATTTTCATTGGGGAAAGCGGAGGGCCTGGGAACCGAAACGTGGCAGAATTTGTCCCCCTTTAGTGCTGTTTGCTCGCTCGGGGTGGCTGGGGGGTCTGCATGAGTGGTTCATGTGGGTGGGAGGCTGTGAAGCTTTCATAATCTCATTTGATGAGTAATGCATCAAACCCCCCCCACCCCCCATCCTGTGCTAGGACGAGTGCCGGCACGACGGCTCGGAGATTAGCTTGAAGCACGGTCGTGACGAGCGGGAGGAGCAGAACAGAACCGACCCGACATCAAAAGGCGAGAGGGACCTGGTGCTGCCCCCCGCGGCTGGGAGGGGGTGGGGGGGTTGAGATGTCCCGTGACTGTGCAGAAAAAGTCGGCTTACAGCAAACTGCCTGCCAGCTTTGAGTATTTATACGCAGGGTGCTGATTGGGCAGCGTGCCGAAGGGGTGGGGTACCTGGTACCGTGTACGCTGGACAGGTGGGGGAGGGGCCTGTCAGCTCCCCAGGGACATCCATCTCCACCACTGCTGCTGAACGGGCCAATCGGATCGTCTGGGACTTTCTGAAGTATGGGGCTTGGAGGAGGAGAAAGTATCTGCTGTTGAATCTTGTAGTCAGTGCTCTGATGCTGTGAAATCTCCTACCAGACTGCAAGCGGGTGAAGAGTTTGTAGCTGGGGTGGCCAGGGTCCTGAATTACAGAGTGAACCTTGTTAGTTCAGCGGTTAAGGCACCGTTGGTCAGTCCCCGTGATCATCTGAGCGAAACCCAAAGTACCTGCAACACCAACAAAGGATGACAAAGTACCTGCAGCTTACCTAACAGTCATGTGACATTGTTCAAGTGACAGATGCATCACTGGGAGGTCTGGAAAATGTTCTGTTGGTGTTCAGGTGCTAGGTCAAGGTGCTGGACTCCTGGCAGGCAGGATCACGAAGCTCCCGCTTCACCGCACTGACATCAGAAGGAGTTCAGTGGCTCGTTCTTGAAGGGACTGGACAGGAGGCGTGTGGGGAAAGAGAGGAAGTCAGGCCTCCCTCTGACACAGAGCTGTCAGGGCCTGTGACAAACAGGGAGCCGTCTCAGTTAAACGCCCATGAAGGATCTGCAGGCTTTGGATGGTCTTGCTTGTGCCCAGCGGGGATTGGATGTCACCCAGAAAAGACGAGCCGCAGCCAAATGATGGTGCTGTGGCGGCGGGTATGCCAGGACCTTCCACACATCTCAAACGATCCGTGGAACCAAATGAAAATGCCAGTAATCTTTCCCTGTAATGTTTCCCTATGTGTACACACCTATTTCACACTTTTAAACATTTTCCAGAAAATAAAAGCATCTAATTTAACGCTGCCTACCATTTGCAAGGCATCTACCAACATTCCCCCAAACCTGCAAACTAGGCTCCTGGGGGGTGTTCTACAAAGCAGGATTTCTCACTCACTGGGTTAACTTAAGCTAGAAGTCATGATCGTCCAGTAAGAGTTGAGATGAGGAGCATTCCTATTGGACGATCGTGACTTCTAGCTTAAATTAGCCCAGCTGACTGAGATACCCTGCTTCGTGTAACACCCCATGGTCAGTAAGGGCTGGAAAGAATCTGTGTGTTAGTTGGCAGTGGTAGGGGTTCAGCAGCTGGCACCTTTCATGGTCCGCCTCTGCCTAGTCCCCATCTGGCCAACAGAGGTCGCTGGCCATCTTATAATCACCTTGTTCCCAGCCCCCTTGTCTTGACCCTCCCCACCTGTCCCTCGTCTGTAAATCCTGTTCAGTGCATATATATGCCTGCCCTCACGGTGTTCCCCAGCTCCATCATTATCGGTCATTGCATAATGCGGCTTCACTACATAATGTGTTGCTAATGTTTTTGTTCAAAGGTGGAAAAAAAAATCCTTGAACAACCTCCCTTCTGATTACAGACACAGAAGCCTGACTCACTAGGCCACACACCGACCCTGACGCAAGACAGTACTTGGCTAACTTCTTTCTGGCTTTCCTCTTTGCCTCCCTAAGTGGGTAGACTGGCCCCGGATGGCCGACCCATGGTGATCCTCAACCTAGTTTGCACCATGACCCAATTTTTAACATCTCAGTCACAACCCTATATAGCAGTGTTTCCCAATCCGATCCTCAGGGACTCACAGCACATATACGTTTTTGCTCCATCTGAGCTCCCTGCCAGGCAGTCCACATTTCTGCTCCCTGCCAGGCAGTCCACATTTCTGCTCCTGGAAAGGAGCAAAAACATGGACTGTCTGTGGGGCCCTGAGGACCGGACTGGGAAACACTGCTATATAGTTAAGTATTAAAACTAAATAAAGTAGTAAAACTCGATGGCTCACTCAAATTCAACATCATGGCTACTACAATCTGACATTTGAAAAAATGTTATTGTTTCTGATCTTAAATTAGTTATTGTTACATATGTAAGTAGGTTGAGAAGTACTGGTCAAAATCACACTTTCCCAAGTGGGTGGGCCTGCCACTCCCAGGCCCCGCCCACAAACCGCTGCCTTATGGGGCTGTGATCTCACTCTGACTAGGACAAAACATTCATGACAATCTGATTTTTACATTCTGTATACACTGTTTTCTATGCTTCCTACTCTGCTGCTTATTTGAAGCAATCATTTATCAGGAAATCATTTATTTTTATTGTTGTACCCAATATTGCCGTTAGGGGATTTCATTTTTTTTTAAATACCCCCAGGAAGGGTATTGTAAATCACCATAAAGTGCTGTGACAATTCTCTTCATAAAAAAGAGGTTATAAAAGTTGGCTTACTTTAGATACTAATATAAAATGTTTGTGTATATATGCAATTATTTATATACATAAAATGCATCAACGTGGTATATAAAACATGTCTGTGTGACTGAAGGGTTTAAATTAGCTTGTTATCACAGAATGACATCAATTTGCTCCAAGTCAGTTAAGATTCTGTGCCTGTGATCAGGAGGTTGCTGGTTTGAATCTCACGCTTGATGGAATTGCCACATTGACATTGAGCTTTGAGGTGGGTTCTGAGTCCCTGAAGATGCCACAGGGACATCTGATTAATGCCTGACCTAATGTATCACTTTCACCTCTTTCTTTCTCTGTAAATAATGTAATAATGGATTGCCACATGCCCGAGGTCAGGCGCCTCGGGCTAACTCAGATTCCTATATCGGTCTTTTGTCTCGTACTGCCTTGCCCTTTATTGCACTGCGTTCTGTCCTACCGTCCTGCCATGCACCTGTCCCCACCCTTGCGACTGCAGCACACGTGACAATAACTTGAAACTAATCTAATGTGTGTGTCCCAAAGCAGAGCATTATGGGATATGCGAAAAGACGTATTCCGGTGCCCTCCTGCTGTAGTAAGTATCGTATCACTGGTAGAACAGAGCTTTGGGTTTACGATGTTGGGAATCGGGCGGTTGCATGTCGGGATCCGGACTGTGACGGGGTAAAGGTGACAGGATCCACTGGATCCTTGCCGGAAGCGATCGATTGCCACAGGCTGTGTTTATTGCCTATTTTACACCCTTAACTCCTGCAGGGCCGACATCATTTATAACGTACTCACCCATAAGCTTCGCGTTATTAAAATGACTGCACTTGTGTACCACAGTGACCAGTCCACTTGCACCATCTTACCCGCTCAATTGCATTTGACTGTAGAAATGCTCGCTGAAGGGTTCAATTATGCTCAATAAGAACCATTTATAAAGGGGGGGGGGGTCGTTTGGATGTTTTTTTTATTATCTTCCGCCTCATCTAAAAGTGATTTCATTTCTGATCAATATGCCAACGGGGTCGTCATGGCACGAAGTAATATAATCCGTAATTTGCCGCAAAGGCGTCTGATTTGTTCTTTATTTTTATTTAAAAAAATCTTACATCAGCAGCGCCGTTGTTGGGCTCTTTGATTACGCCGATTTGTCAGTGTTTAAAAAACACACACAGCCGTCCCTTTTCGCCCTTACGAGTAAATGAGATTCAGGGGAGGGGGGGTAGCCGCTCTGTTTTGCGTTAGAGGCATTAAAACGTTATATCTGTCAGAAGGTTGACTTTTCTTTCTTTTAAAAGAGATCGAAGTAAAAGAGCCCTTTGATTAAACGCGATCGCAGGTGACTTTCCTGGGGGCGCTGTTTGGAGTTTAAAACGCAGAGCAGTAGCCCAAGGCAATTCCCATTCTGAATGTTCCTTTCAAGGTCCTAATTGCGATTTCTCTCGGCCGCTTGTCCGCCCCCGCCCCCTCGGATCCCTCGATTTCCAAATCGACCCAAGGGGGGCGTCGGGGCTGCGAGGCAGGTTTTTGTTTTGCTTGTGATGGATTGCGGAGAAGCCCTTGGGGTTCTCCGCGGTGAAGGGAATTTAGGAGCAAGCGGAGAGATTTGCGGACGGTAGATTGTCGATGTAGCTTGATGCAGGGACGGCTGTTAAAGCTGGGCTCGTTTTCCGAATGGGAGTGGAATGGTGGGTCAGTGATTAGTGACCTGACACCTCCGGGGTTGCGGGTTCGAATCCCGATCCCCAATAGAACAATCCACTTCCCAACTTCCCCCTAGTGTAGTACCTTTTTGTGGCCAACAGGGGGCCACGCAAATGCACATTTAGGTGAATGGGTATCATTGAATTGCCCTTCTATGATGGCGATGATGGACTGCCTTGCTGCCCCTTGTGCATGCAGCCTCACTGTGACCCTGTACTGAATAAGTGCTTTTGCAAGATGGATGGATAAACAAGGTTATCAATAATTTAAGACTCTGCCATTTTTTCCTGCTGTTGTTTGACATTGGTAGGGTTTACCTGTCTTGTTATACAGGGAACAAGCAAAGAAATGAGGCAACCGATCATAATAGTTAGAAAATTAGCCTTTAATAAACATCTTTGTTGGAGTATCTTTGTTGTGTTTAGAACCGAGATAGACTGTGTGGATCTGGGCAAAACGACCCCATTTATTAGGGATGTTCTCTCAGTGACGGATTTGGCTGCGGTTGACAGCTGTATTTATGAGGGTCCTTGTTCGGCAAAGATTAGTTAATTCATTAAATTAATTGCCCCGTTTCTCTGCTCACTGTTTATTACGTCTGCCGGCAGTGAGTCTTCTCTGAATCATTCTGTCTATTTATCTCTGATGGCGCCTCGTCCCCAGCTTGACGAAGCCTGTCATTTAAAAATCAGATCCAGCGTCTATTAAAAAGTTGTTCGTTAACGGGACAGGCCTGCTATCAATGCTGGGAGCTTTTTTTTAAAAGTTATTATGTTGTTAACATTCAGTATGAAGCGAGCAGCAGCTGTTTTATCGATCACTTGGAAGTCATTGCCGGTGTAATGTCCGGGAAAGCTACTGCGATTGATTTGTAGTAATTGGATTTTTATCAGGCTTTACTTTGTCCCGTAGCCTAAAAGACGCGTGAGTGGCACT
This sequence comes from Petrocephalus microphthalmus, assembly GCA_026774405.1. NCBI lineage: Eukaryota > Metazoa > Chordata > Actinopteri > Osteoglossiformes > Mormyridae > Petrocephalus > Petrocephalus microphthalmus. The sequence goes on along the minus strand of JAODKK010000047.1, from coordinate 3,847,291 downwards.
TATCCGTCAATACGCCGAAGCCGCAGTGTGGCAAGAGCGCAGTTAGTGACCGGCGGCCGCGCCAGCTACTCAGTAATTAAAACGAAAGTAGAAAAAAAAATATTGCCTGTTCGGCTAACGCTTAAAAGTGCCTTTGAGCATTTTGAGTGAGGGGAATCGGGCAGTTCTTCTGCGATTCACTGGCTTCTTTCCAAATTGCAAAGATGGTCGGGTGAACTGCGAGCTCTCTGCCTTGGATCAACGTGTCCAGCCTCGCACCCGTTCCGAGACTGCCGATCGCTGAAAGCTTAATTGAATCCACTGCCATGGGTAATGGCTGGATAATGCGCTTAAAAAGATCAGTAGATGTTGCTGTAATGGCTGTTTGGAAACAGTGATAGTTTATGTTTTTTTTTTCCTGGTATCTGTCTCGCAAATTCTTTTCCCGGATTGATCTGAAATCTACCTCGTTTCATATATTAAACAGTACATTATCGCCTGGTAGCACTAATAAAATGGTAAAATTAATTACAAGAACAATTATTGTGCTGTGTTTATTATATATGATGATTATTTTATATATATATTTGCTATATCCACCCATCCATTCAACCATCCATTTTCCCACAACAGCGTCATGCTAAGCCTGGATCCAATCCCTGTATATTGTATATATGATATAACCTTGGATGGGATGCCAGTCCATCACAGGGCACACACATTTACAGGTGATTTACAGGTGTTGGGAAAGGGATCAATCCTGCAACCGATTCCTGATAGACTCGTGGTTTGGTCCCTCGCTATAATTGATTACGCGAAAACTACGTTGGTGCCTCTGCTGTTTACTTAACCTTGTCTGCCCTTGAGATGCCTACTCCGGGAAACTGTCTGACTCAAACCGGAGGGTTTATTATAAGGCCTGGGGTGCTGACTGGAGAGAGAGTGAGTGAGAAAAAAGCGAGAGAACAAGTTTAGACACTCAATTAAGAACAACATTTCTGCTATTGTCTTAATTGTCTCGAATTAATTCATACTTGCCGAGTCATATTTATACCTTGTGCCTATCCTGCTATTTGACACATAATTACAATGGCATAATTGGATGAAAGCTAACCCGACGCATGCCTATAGAGTGGATAAAAAACAGACAAACATCCGTTACCATCATTCATACCATCAGTCTTCATTTCCGAGGAATGTTCCCGCATCTCTCCTTCCCCAGGTATCAGCTTCACTAAGTCTTTCACTTCTTAAGCTGTTCAGCTAGAAAGCACGTTAATTAAAGCCTCCTAGTCCTCCCCAAGCATTTTTTTCCTTCTCTCTCTACTTGATTTCTCCTAAGAAAGAGTCAAGCTGGAGTGTCTCTCTGTGTAAATCTTGGTATTTTTATTCCTCATTTGTTGTTTGTTATTCTCAAAGTGCAAGGACGTGCAAATATGAATTCCCCATTGACAGGAAGTGCAAGAAATGAAGAAGCCGGTCTGCCGGGCAAACCTCCCGCACGGGTCCTGCTTTGAGGTCTCCTTGCTGCGTAGAGGAAATGGTGACTTGGGGCCAAATGCCTCCTTGACTAAGTTTTACAGCTTAACCAACTCACAGGCTGAGAGAATGTAATGCATTTGGGTGGCTGGGTGTTTAATGCATCGGTGTAAGTAACTGGGCCCCTTTCGTAATTTGATTGTCAGTTATTGCACTTATGTTCTGTTCCTCAACTGCTGAAAAATTAAGACAATATTAATGAATAATACGTTTTTTTCTTTTTCTGTTAGTTGAAACCAATTCAGAAAGACCCTCTGTCAACCATACATTGTAGCATTATTATCGATGGACAGGAGTCATTAAAAAAATTGCAATTTATTTCTACTTAGCTGGTCCAAAAAAAGCTGATTAGTAGTATTACCCCAGACAGAGTGTCTCAAAAAGGAACAACACATTTTTAAAAATGAATAGAAAACTGCATTGTTAAGTCTGGAGAGTAAGTGCTACCACAGTTCACCAAGAAGGACTACCGTTACTCAGGAAAACAAACACCTCTCAGCCAGCCAGTACTTCCCTGCACCCTATCAGTTGACTTGTCTCACATGACTGCTCTGTGCTAAGCATTTAAAATGCTTCCCAAACTTAATGTTTGTAAGAAACAGTCTAATGGATTTCCTGGCCTAAGCTCCTGAACATTACCGGTCTGATGCAGGTCTTAATAATGTAAAAATGTAATTTCTTGATCTGATTTGATTTAGGCTAGTGAATTATCCCTCACACACCGTTTTAAAAACATTTTTCTGTCTTAATATCAATTTTTTGTACAGCAGTATTGGTTTGGGTTGGGGCTTGGGCACTTATTGACGCTTATCTAGACCACGCCCCTCTAATATTGGCCCCACCTACAAATCGCCGTAAATCTGTAAGGCCACGCCCCTCTGTTATGATACCCATTCATGAGTCAACTCAGTGCGTTGAGGCCACACCCCAATTTGCGCAATTAGTTCTATCAGGCCTCACGTGTGGTCAATTATCTGGAAAGCTCACAATAGGACCTCTCTGATTAGGAAGGGGAACTCAGTTGTGATTCGTTAACATGTATTATGCAGGTGGTGAAGTTAGGTGGTTTCTGGAGCAGGTTTTTAGTTGGGTCCTTTACACACGATCTAGAATGGAGTAAAGCGATTCTCCATTCGCTCATGATTGATCTTCCTTTCAGCGGCCAAAGGCCTCATGTGTTAGGGTGCTTTTCTCCAGAAGTGAATTCCAAGCAGCGAGTAAGTGAATTATCGATCACACGCATTGCGAGCGGTCTTCTCCATTCAGATGTTCTGCATAATGTTTTAGTTATTAAGACACAAAAGCGGTTTTAAAACTTCATGCTAATTATTCATGAGGTCTGCATGCACAGTCCCGAGGCTCAGAAGTAGGAAGGACTGCTGCGTATTATATATACAAACTTTAATAATTGGATTTCATTATCCGCAATAGAGGACGCTGATTTATTGTGTACCGTAAAGGCGAATGAGGTTGCGAATGTAATAATTGCTAAATTACTCATGAAGAAACTTTTCTTGTTTCAAACTCTCGCTGGTCCTTCATTAACCTGCAGTGAGCTATGGAGAGCTCTCGATCAGTGTCATCAGCGGCGCTCAGTTATGGCCGTCCGTATGCTTTTCGCGTGAATGCAGCTTATTCTGGGGCTGTTTTTACTGATGTACTGCATCACCCAGCCTACTGCCATTTTTGGCTGTAAAATATAATGCATAAAAAACGAACCAAAAGACCAGAAATCCATAAAATAAACTGCCCCATAAAGCCACCAGTTGTTCCCAGGATGCAGTACTTCAGTAGGTTTAATAGCACTAGCGCTAATGTTGTATGCCTACGAGAACTATTTAATGCTTATTTAATTATTCAATGCCAAGGATTCTCTGGTGTCCCTCTAGTACCACATCTATATAAAAGCATGGCTTAAATCAATGTAATGGATCACTTCCAATATCTGTTTTTATAGCAACATCATCATAATTTTGAGGATGCGAACATGTCCTTCGTTTTAATGGGATTTTCGTTTGTTTTCCGTTGAATTGATGGGACTGTATGTGATTTAAAACTATTTGAGACATGATACTTCTGGTGTTAATTTTTTTTTCATGCAGTGGTAGAAGTGTATTACGAAACGCCACCTTTGACCGCAGAATATTAATTATCTCCTTTAGTCCCGTATGAATAATCTCGGCGCTTCCCGTGAACCGCAGCAATCTTGTCACGCGCCTCCACACAGTAGTAGAATACTAAATATACTGCAGAGGCCACAGTTTTTAAGACGACAGGTTTTTATTTAACAAATGAAGTAACTCTGGTGAAGCTTCCCACTGAATGGCACTGCGGATTGTTCTCTAATAACGTTATATAATGCAGCTGCTTGCCCTGAACCCAGTAGCACCTGTAGAGGGCAGTGTGGTTTCATTAGTACCCTAGATGCCGTCGAAAATTCTACCGAAAAAACGGGGGGTGGGGGGCGCCTTCTGAATCCTCCGTGTTTCCACAAGCCTCGTCACTATTTATATTTATTAAAAAGGAAAAAAAAGGTAGAAGATGAGAAATGTAATTCTAACGGCGAGAGGGGTAATTAAAAGGTGAAGTAATCTGGGAAGACCTCATGGTTAAAAAGGAGAGTGCCATTAGTACAGGGGAAATATTTCTCTGGTATGAATAACATTCTGCGTTATGAATTCTGAATGAGACGGGCAGCTAATCAAAATGTATTTTGCTTCCACGTTTCCCACAGAGAGCCAAGGCCGTTGATCAAAGGGGGGCCTTTTCTCAATGTCACATGGGCCATCGATCTGAACCCCCCCTCGTGATGTCTAATGCGTTAACAGATGTGTGTACGTAAACGTCTGGCTAGCCTCCCTGCTTAGATGCCCCAGGTAGGCTTAGATGATTTTGGCTGTGCCTGTCCTGCATTGCCGCGCATGCTGAACCTTTTGGCTGTGATTTCCTTACACTCTCAGAAAATAGGGTACCAGTTTGTACCTTTTGCTTGTCACTGGGGCTGTACCCTAAATGGTCAATCAATTGTACCCTTAGCTGTAGGTACTTGTACCATATATGGTACAGAAATGAATCCCCAAGGTAGAAACAACATGAATGTACCCCCAATGGCTCCCTCATAGTCCATTTCTGTGTCTTAAAAGGTACAGGACCCTTTAGGGTACAGCCCCAGTGACAAGCAAAGGTACAAGTTGGTACCCTTTTTTCTGAGAGTAGCTTTTGGTAGTGAGCGCCGCAGAGATTTGAAGGTCAACCTAGAGTCTTTATCTGAGACTCTCCACCATAACATCAGTTGTTGGTGAGAATTCATTTTGGCTGTTGGGTTGAGCATGCTGTTAAGTCTCTATCCTAACATGAGGCATAGCACCAAAGTTTGCGCCCCGGATACAGTAATGTGGACCCCCAGCCCCTTGGTGAAATCCACTGATAGACTTGTGCACTGGAGGATCAAACCACTTTTGCTTTCGAGGTAGGGGGTGACATGGGGGCAAGTAGCTGTCAGATAGGAACCAACACAGATACGCAGGTCTTGTTATGCAAGTCATTATTTCTTTAATGATCAAAGTATTAA
>JAODKK010000047.1:3694048-3708418 GCA_026774405.1 Petrocephalus microphthalmus | reverse complement strand
AGATAAAAAAAAAAAAAATATATATATATATATATATATATATATATATACACTGTACATGTATATATTCAGCCGGCGGTAATCCTTCCAGCTGCCAGACATTCATCTCCCTAAAATCTTTCAGACGGAAACAAAGCGAATTTTAATCTTAATGTCAGCAGTCGGGAAGTACGACTTTGATACAGTTTGCTTTGTCAATAGAAAAAACAAAATGATAGGAAATTTTATTGTTGAGTTGGTCTGTATAAAAAAAAAATATGTCGGCGCCGATGAAAGCTTCGGGTTTTATGGTACCATTAGCTGGTTTACAGTTTGTAGCAGCCAAAAATGTACTAACTACTGATAACGTAAAATAGCATGTCAATAGCGTAATTCATTTCTCCATTCTTAACATAATTAAAGATGATAATCAACAAAAAGTTTGTACGTTTTTGGTTCAGCAAAAGTATTACATTATTGACTTATTACATTAAGAATAGAAAAAATATGATGCTATTGGCTGTTATTACTATATTGGCTTCTGTCCAGGTGATTAAACGTTACCAAAGGAATTGAAAGCTTTAGCCCCAATTCCAAAAAAGTGGACAGTTTCTTTAAAATGACTTTAAAATGCACCATTTGCTTTTTGCTATACATGTAGCAGGATTTAGATAATTATGGCATGTCGCAGGCGAAAGGTGACTGCAAATTAGTGGAAAGTTAACTCAAGGCTGACCGCATTAAAAGCTATCAGATCTTTGTTCCACCCCGGGTACGCTCCTACTGTGGCCTATCTGGACTTGTTGAAGAAGGAAACCATAATTAATAAAGTGTTACTGAATTCCATTGTGCTCTGCAGGGGTTCGCCTGCGTTTGCATAGCTGGCGAAGGATGGTTTAGCCTCACAGACGGTTTTTACCTAAAGAGGTCCTTGCAGGCACCGCATCCTTGTTGATCCAAAAGGACACCCAGGACAGGACAACGATGAGGGTGCAGGGGATGTAGGTCTGAATGGTGAAGTACCCCATGCGTCTGCTCAGCTCAAAGAAAACAGTCAGGACCACATAGTCTCCTGAAGGACGGGAGAGAGGAGGAACGTGAGATGGAGAACTTTACGGTTTGTCAAATAGCTACATGCCATTCCATACAGTTGGAAGTTTAACTTGTGTCTTACAGGTCAAGGGCACCACAGCAGACTGATATAGAAGGCAGGGAAGGTTTCCCATTTAGCAGAACAACAGATATATTTTAGAATACTTAAGAGAGAAAAACGCAGGACTTACCCTGAGAAACTAATCAAAGGCACGAGAGAACTGCTGGATTTTCAGTTTGAATTTAAAAATGGATGCAGCTGGGGCAGATATAACATCTTTGGGGAGTCTGTTCCAGTTTTGGGTAACATAGTAGCTAAATTCTGCCTCACTGTGTTTGGTTTTATGTCTAGGTACTACTAGCCGACCCATCCCTAGTGATCCAAGAGGCCAGTCGGGTTTGAACTCTCAGAAAAGTATTTCCGTATTGAGCCATTAAGTGATTTATAAAAAAAAAAAAAAAAAGAAAAAAGGAGGAGGACTGAATATGGAACGGTACCATGGCTGAGTGGTATGGCAAGGTCTCAGGGCAGGATCACAGTGAAGGGTAACATGGCAGGGAACAGTGGAAGGGTACTATCACATGGTACAACAGCAAGGTCTCACGACAGGGTACTAAGGAAGGGTACCATCACAGGACGCAACAGCAAAGGCTCATGACAGGGTACTAAGGAAGGGTACCACCATAGGGTACAACAGCAAGGTCTCACGTCAGGGTACTAAGGAAGGGTACCACCATAGGGTACAATAGCAAGGTCTCACGTCAGGGTACTAAGGAAGGGTACCACCATAGGGTACAACAGCAAGGTCTCACGTCAGGGTACTAAGGAAGGGTACCACCATAGGGTACAACAGCAAGGTCTCACAAGAGGGTACCAAGGAATTGAATCACGGCAGCATGGCACAGCAAAGATTGATTCCACTGTACTATTATGGGATGCCAAAGAAAGCTCCCCACTGATCTGAATCAGGTGATCTTTCAGGACTGACTGAACAGCAGGCAACTCACAGCTGTACTCTTAAAACACTAAGGTCTTAATCCCACGGGGGAGGACAGCTCAGTTGCTTTCTGCTTCAGCTACACCAGCCGCCCACACCCACTCACGTATACAAGGCCAATGTCACAAATCCACGCCCTCACCCACTGAACACACCTGCAGTGCAGAGATGCACATGTCTCCCCCTAGTTCATAACGGCCTAAATGTGAGGAATGTCCACAAGGGTCTTTGTAGGAACATTTGTTCTGATTATCACCGCATTAAGCGAGATCCCGTGTGACGGAAAGCTCTTGGCAGACAAGAAACTGCAGGTTAATATACTTATTAGATTCAGCCAGCAATGTTGTCGTCACGTCACATTAAACTGCACTATTAATAACAGCGGGCTCTGCCGCGAGGTCTACCGTCTTCCCACAGACGTCGCTTGTTCGGCGGGTGACAGTTTGTTTGTAGTGGCTCGAACCCAGACTGTGGGGCAGGTACACCCTCCCATTGCCACCACCACCTCTTAAGACGGTTCGGAATGAATGCAAGGTTTATTTACTTTTAAGGTGGAATTCAATACCACCTTAAAAATTAAGTCACCACTTATGGAAAGGAAGACCACTACACAGAATAAAGACACTTCACAGATCCGTATGAGGAAATTCTCTTTTCTCCTACCCCACCTTGCTCTTCACAAGACACACACAGGATGCAACTCCCCTGGACCTGGGGGTGGGGGGGGGGCCTACTGACACTGGGATTCAAACCAACAAGCTTCTGATCATGGGCACAGCGTCCCACCTACAGTATACACCTCACATTGCCACAGGGTGACAATCAAAGGACAAGCCGGGTGTAAAATGACAGTTGTTTTGGCTGGTAAATATGTTGGCCAGCCATGAGATCATTCCATCGATTTTAGAAGAGTCTAGACTGGATCTGTGTGGTACACTCAAACCACAACAGTCCAGTTCAATAATGTTCTTGTGCGATCACAAAAGCTAACTGAAATGAAATACTCTGTTAGAGAAGAAAAGTCTAAATATTGATCACAGAAGTCTCTACTCCAGTACTTCTTTTTGATACCGTTGCTTTTTTTGCTGCTGCTGTGTGCCTTGGGGATGGTTATTTAATCAAGCTGAGCTTTACCACAATTTTAAATCATCCTCTGTGTTGCCAACGGAACAGCTGTTTGTGTATGTCGCTACTTCGCAGAGTAATTAATTGATATGAGGATCACGTTTCTGCCAGTAGCTCTGGGAAAACTCCCAGTCCTTGTAAGGCAAAACAGAGAAAAAGAACTAGCAAAAATAATCAGGAAAAAGTCATCGGAGAAATATTAAATTCCCTGCAGAGGCTTAAAAAAAAAAAACAACCAGCTGCAACCCGGTCTGTTTACTGAAGAACTTGTTCTTTGCCTTCTGGGACAGAGATTGACGAAGCCACGTCATTAAAGAGACTTTAGCCGCTGTCTGAGTTGCTCTCTGATGACGGCCAAGCACTGAGAATTTAAGGATTAAAAAAAAAAAAAACATTCTGATGTAGGTCACTGGATAGCAATGAATGCAGAGCCACTATTTCAGGTAGAATGCACAGGCTGTAGGAAAATTCCCCAGGGATGAGGCTTTGATGGCATGCTCCAGCCCTGATGCAGAGACAGGGTGCCCGGGAACTGTGGGCTGGACCTGACGTCCAGTGACCCATGACCCCCGTTGACAGGCTGTCATTAGCCAGCCGTGTCTCGTCAGCTGATGGTCCCGGTTGCGTAATCACGTCGCCATGGAAACGAGTCCAGTTTCCACCACAGCCCGCTGCCTGCTTTTTTTTTTTTGCCTTACCTCAAGACTAAAGATGCTGATCATATGTGTTTGCTGGGATCTGTGCTATACCTCTCCCTCGTATCAGGAAGTTTTACATCGCTTCCCTGTGTACAGCCCGGATCCAGTTCTGCATGTGCGATGCATTTGCTTGTTGGCCTCAGTTTAGAGGAGGTGATAGCTGTCTCTGGACATTCTGAAAATTAGGTTAGTCCTTCTAAAATGGTGAGTGTGTGTTTATTCACGCCATGAAAGATACAGTTCCTACTGGGTTTATGTAACAGGGCAGAGCTACATTATCACCATGTGAAATGATGTTAAATACGTATTTTATATAATGACAACGCATTCACTTACAGACACACTGAATGGTAAATATATAGATATCTCTTCCTTTCGATCCAGTCTATATGGCTTGGCAGAGTGTAATCTTTGTGGAACAATCGGAATGCTGACAAACTAATCCTAATCCCGGATGTGTTGGGGAAGATCTGCATTTCAAAAGGCCGGTTATAATTAGTGAAGATGTGCGGAGGACTCTGTGCAGCAGGGATGCCGCACTGCGCCGTCTGCGCCGTCTGCGCCGTCTGCGAGTGCTCACAGACACGCACGCACACTCCTCCGGCTCAGGGGCCTCCAAAGCCTCTCAACTGCTCTCCGCTCCACCCTCTAGCCTCTCCGTCTCTACGGCGAAGATCTGCTCTGCTCCCTGGACGACTCGAGGGACAGGACGGGTGTTTGCTGTGCTCTCGTTAATTCTGGTCTTAGTCAAATTAACCGCAAAAGAGCACGTGAGTGTCATTTGAGCAACGGTCTTCTCATGGCCAGTATGTGAGCGTCAGTTGGGTCTAGCCATGTCCTGTAGTGTCACTGTAGCTCCCTGCCAGAGAGTTCCAGAGAACCTGGATACAATTTGCCGGTGCCTGATTGACCATGATTTCACTAGTTCAGACCGACTACTCCCTAACCTCCATAGATGCGGTACTTGACTGGTAATGTTTTGAAACCCCCGTGTAGGTTCTTCCCTTGTACTGTGTAGGATCAGCAGAATGGGGCCAATAAACACGGCCAATTGAATCAGAAGGAGCTTCTCCTTCAAACGGCCACCATATTTCACAGTGTGTAGACTCCCAATGGCCACTTAACACAATGCACTCCTGTCCGTGGCCTTGGCAGGGGGGGGGACTCTGGGATTTGATTTGAGATTTGGTTATTAGACCAATAACATACTGTAGGCAGACTAATCCACAAATAGCTACATCAGAAGCTGCATATATGGCAACTATAAACAGACTTGTTTACTTTAAAGGTCGTCTGTAGCATCCCAAATGTCCACAAGCACGAATCTGTCCCAGTGGACCCATCAGCACTTTGTTACCGGTGCTAATGTCACAGGGAGTCCTAAGCCTCCCATCCCAGGGGCCCGCGTCCCGTAGGAGGAGCAGCCTGATCTCCAGCAAAGCCTTGGGAACCTTCTAATGCGCAGACCATTCCCAAATGTGGGGAGGAAAAGTGCAGGCCGTTTCCCAAACGCTGTAATTTCATCCTGGCCTATCAGAGGCCTCGGCGACTGTGTGTTAATTGCTGACTTGTTACATGGGGTAATGGTGTGAAGCAAATATACCATAAAATTAGCCGTTACCATATTAAAAAGGTTCCTGTCAGTGACTCCCGACCTAAGTTGTTGACGAGAGAAGCTGGGAAGTGTATCGACTGAGGATGGCTTCTTATTATAGGAGTCTTCTTATTATAGCTCTCCCATATTAATAAATAATAACAGGGCCCTTCATTTGCATACTGTGAGACATGCTTCTCTGCCGGCCTGCCGCGCCTGCTCAGGAGAGGCACTGAAATTCGCTCTCCCTCTATCCAGCACAAGGGGTTGTTTTTGTGTTTCACTGCGGCTTTCTTTCTGCTTTATATAGCAAGGGATGGGGTAAAAAATAAAAAAATTTTAGAAATCACACTTTGTGGGGAATGGTTTTTTGGTGCCTTCCCCACAACTGAAAATACTGCCCCTGTACTGGTGGAACTTGTGTGTCGGGTTCTCACATGTAACAGCAGCTCTAAATCTCTGGGCTCTATCTGAGTCATAGTTTACCCGTCTTGTGCCCCATGGGAGATTTTGGAAACATGCAAATTCGGAAATGTTCGCGCACCGACCGGACCTCTCCCCCCTCTCCCTTCCTTTTTCATAATGCATCACTTATAAACAAAATTATTTATATCCCTAGTGACAGTTCATTTCAGTATCGACGTCGACATTGTGACGGAGAGTACGCCGAATATTTATGCCAGCTATGCGAAAGGCGTAAGAAGGAGACAATGCACGGATTAAATCCACTGCAGAGGAGAAGCATGCTTACGATCTCTAAGAATGGAGATGGCCGTGGTTAAGAAACTGCCGTTCTGCATGATTCTGCAGCCCATGAACGAGCCCCGAGCCTGGACGTTCGCACGCGCTCAGTGCACGGCTCTGCTTGTTAGTTACGGTGGCTCCAGATTCGTCCTGCCAAACATCTGACCTGTAAACTGTGCCCATCCATAACTGGGGGGGGGGCTGATGTGTCCTACAGCCCCAGTGCCTGTAACTACATTATACAGGCCGGTGAACACATACAATGGGGCGGGGCGACACATCGGAGGCGACATGGTCATTACGCTAATAGCCGGCACTAGAATAAAATTTGCCATTGCGTTCTGCGTCGAAATCGAAAGCGGTTAACAAAACCGAAGGAAGGGGGCAGCAGATGGCCGAAGCCGGTGATGCGTTTCCATTTCCTGAAGTCCCCCCCCCCCCACCCCCCGGCCCTGTTTAACAGTGCATTTTACACTCATTTGTCCGAACAGTTAGTTCTGATATTCCGCAATAAAAATCCGGAAGGTACTTTCTGACTATGCTGGTTAGTAAATAAGTATCTGTTAATCGCTCACTGCTGCTGTACTGCTATTGGAACCAGTCTTGGGTGAATGTGGGCTGTTGTCACGGTCTGCCTGGAATGTGGGCTGTTGTCACGGTCTGCCTGGAATGTTAAGCAGTGAGATTTTTATCCTCAGTCCAGACCAGTGAAGATTTTTTTTTTTTAAGGTGGGATAAGAGAGGCAATAACTAATATAGAGGGGCCAACCTTATCATTAGCCAGTGGTCAATTGGTGAGTGACAGGGGACAGGGGCCAATCAGCTTTCAGTGTCACTCTGTCCACAAAGGGGTTAACAGCGCAATAATCCTACATGGAATGAAGGGCCCCGTCAGGAAAACCCATAATTACTTTGTTGGATTTGTTTAGTTTTTACAATGTTTGTCCTCACTGTGGATCCTTTGCAGAGATGGAATGTTCAGGTTCAGAGAGTCAGAGATTTTGTTTCAACCAAACAGATAAGTATAAAGTCAGAGATTACTCAACTGGTTGGCTGAACCAAAAACCTGGTCTGGATTTTTACCTTCTGGACCTATCCACCACTGATCCTTTGATTGTCACTAGCAGACAGCATCAGGAGGGAGATCCTACTGGGATCCTTACGTGGGCAATAGGTCCCGAGACTTGATAATGAGCGAGAGAGCGAGCGAGAGAGCGAGCGAGGTGAGCTAGGAGAAAGCTAATGGCACATGAATCGCGGCCTCCTACAAAAGCGGACAGGGCTGTAAGCAGCGGGCGAACTGGGGAGACTGAAAAACACTCAGGCAAGACCCCGCGCTACGTTTCGAGCCGTCGGAAAAGACAGTATGATCAAAAGAGACGCGACACTCACAGGGGACGAGAATTACTTTACAGAATACAAAAAAGCAATCTATTATCCCAGCCACAGAGCAGCATCTGCTCTAAATCTGCACGGATTCCTCAGCTCTGGGTTACAAATCCCTGTCTTTCCCAACAATCACGCGAGATATATGCAAGTGGAATGCTAATAAACGACAATGTGTAACGTGTGGCCAGGACATGGATATACATACAAAACAACAGAGAGGGGGAAAAAAATTGCGCTAAGGGTTAGATTTAAGCACCGTGTGGGAAACTGAATACCTAGTAGGCTGTACTAAGCTTGATGTATTTCATAGGTGTGAGGTCAGGAAAAGCACGTGTCATGTTCTGGCAGCACAGGTGCAAGGGAAACAGCTAAATTATGCCACGGGGGTGTCGCAGTGTCGCTCTCCGATCGCATTTTCACTTTTTATCCTGTTTCTTTAAACGGCGCGTGTTAAGCGCACGTTCACACCCAAGCCACATTCGCTCACTCACTCACCCTCAGCCCCCGTGCGTTAACGTCAAACCAGTCATGGTTAAGATTAAATTTTTAACAATACATATTTTTTCAAACTATTGTTATTGTTATCACGATCTTGGAATTTGGAAGAAACAAGTTCCCCGACTGCCAGCGAGACACTGAAGTGACGTGTTCAGGCATCGTGTGTTTACATGTTTCTCCATAGGAGCAATTAATTTCGGTATCGACTTAGCCATTGAAACGGAGAGCACGCCGAATATTTATGCTAGCTATGCAAAAAGTGTTGGAGGGTGGAGTGTGAAAGCAGGGAAGTTAAGGAATCAACATATTATATGCTGAATTGAAATATCTAATCGGAATTTCCCTATCAGGCAAGGATTTTGAATGGCAAATAATTAGACAATGCTATAGGTATATTTATAGGATTTATGCATGGTGGAAGTGACTCATTTAAAAGGTAGAAGTGTATGATTTTCTGCTGTACTAGGCTTCAGGAACATCCCTCTAAAGGGTCCAGCAAGCAGACTGGGACACCTCTCACTTCGATATCATGTTCCCATATCAGAGAGAGAACAGGATCCTGTCTCAATATGTCCATAGACTATAACCTCTGATGAAACAGACTTGCAGTATTGTCAACCTTTGCACAACAGGGGGGGGGTTACGGGTGCAGGCTCCCCATGAACTGGGGAAAATGCGCAAAAATGTTTGGTCCTCTTGGTGAGCAAAGCAGGCACGCGGGCAGCACAAATACATAGGAGGAAGGCTAGGTACAAAGATCACCGCGAGATACCACGCGAGAGGCGTAAACATGCGGCGTAAACTCCCAAAAAAATTCCCATTTAATTCCTCCTGCTGATCCCGTGATATATCTCGTGGGAGTTTAACTCACACAAATATGCTCTGAGGGCAGTATGGAGGAGGCGGGTCCAAGCAGCTAGAGGAGGTGGGACCAAAACATCTGAATGGCTGGTCTGACATCTGACAAGATCTTATTAGTTATCACTCTGAACTCGGAACCAATCATTTTTCGTTCTGCCCTCTTTGGAGGAAATTCATCATTTAGCGAGCCTTGCTGTACCTTGATAGATTAAACAATGATTTATAGGACGCCCTTTGAGTGTGAGGGTTAATTTCATTTTCTGAGACATTTTCATTGTTATTTGGCAAAAAAAAAAAGAACCCAGTGATGCTGATGAATCTAAATACGGGATGTTTGCTCTAAGGTGAGTCTCTGGAGGCAATTGATGGGAATACTGACACTCCACACTGAATAAATTCAGAGGCTTCCCCGCAAAGCCATGTGCTAAAACAAATGCTGGACCCTCCACAACATGCTGTCATGTCTTTCAGTTAATCGTTTAGTTTAGTTTACTTTGACAGGGTGAATGTTAATAAATCATAATGGATAAACTCTCTAATGTAGTCCTGTGCATCAGCATGGTGAATATAATGTGCAGTTATTTATCTGTAATAATCGTCCAGTATTAACTGGCATTCTGTCCTGGATGGATGGATAAAAGGATGGATGGATGGATGCAAGGATGGACGACGGATGGGTGGATGAGTGTTAGGGTGAAATGAGCCAGAACACAGAACGCAATCAAAGCCAAAGCAGCCTGTACCTGACACCGTCCTCACAATCTCCGACGTGTTCCTCAACCCAACGAAGGAGAACTGATACAGCCTCCAGGAGCGGATGTCGCCAACCTCCACGGAGCTCCTCTTCCACCTGTAGACTATCTCCTCCTTGGGGTAGCCATCTGAGGGAGGAGAGGGGGACACTGACAACTGGGACAGCCTTTCCTATCCAAAGCCTCCTGTGGGCGACAGTGTGCACCTCAAAGGGTTGGCGCGACGTTGCTGGGCGAAACCGGAAAACCGCGAGTCAGTTCAGAAACACAATGGTTTTGCCGCATGTTGGCTGCGTCGCGATCCCGTCTGCCTTCAAGCACTTCACTCCAGCTGCGGCCCCTTGGGGAAGCCCAGAGACGCTCAAACCGCCAACAGGTGACGTGTTATGCGGTATAAACCTCGCAGAAGGCCGGGCTAATGGGCTTTTTAATTGAAGAGCCCATGGGCGTGCTGTAATTGGGGAATGATGAGCCTTTAAGTCACGGCTATTTGGAAAGGTGACAGGAGGTTCTCAAGAGCCCTCGGTGATGAGGCTCCATCCATCGTTCTGTCTGTTTCCCTTAGGAATGAATTATTGATCAGCATTTTCCTTACTGAAAAATGAGAGCACTTCGCCATGCAGCCATTTAGGAGAGCCGTTTATAAATGCACACGCGGTCTGCCGTGTCATGGAGAACCTCATGCACTGCATCTAATTCCATTTCTGGCGGCCGAGAGGGCCAAGTCTTTCATTAGCTTTATAAATGCCAGTGGTCGTAATACAGATTTCTTGGGTAGGATGGCAGCTGCGCCATCACCTCAGGGTGGCAGGTTGAATTCTATCCCTGCATCCTCGCAGGGAGCCAATGAGTAGCTCCCGTAGCACTTTTTAGAAATAGAGCCAATTACCGTAATTTCGTTTCTTTTACTTTACTTATGCATGCATACATCAGGGTGCCACAATGGATTTGACTGTCTGAGAAAGTAAAACTGGTTAGCTAAGTGGTATCAAACATATAACTCCCCTGATTATTTTCTTTATATAGTTAACTCTCACCATAAATAAGGCTGAAGACCCCTGCTCTATAATGTGTGTGACAATATGTGCCCTATGACAGACCAACATCCCATTCCGGACATCCCCTTGCCTTCTGCTTCCTGGGATAGAGTCCCAGACCCCTGTACTGGAGAAGAGGTTGGATGATAAATTAACCAGATTTTTCCATCTTTGAGCTGTTCCCGTTGTCTCTCTCTAGAACAAGGGTGTCAAACTCCGGTCCTGGAGGGCCGGAGCCCTGCACATTTTTGGGATTACCCTCGTTTAACACACCTGATTCAACTCCTCCCAGCTCCTTCTACTAATTACCACACAGCTCTTCAGCTCAATCGTTTGTGGTGGAACAGGGAAAGAACTAAACTACACAGGGGACCGGCCCTCCAGGACTGGAGTCTGACACCTGTGCTCTAGAGGTTTTAACATAGAAAATTCGGTGTTCGTCCCCGTAAATGTAACACCACGCGACAACTCACAACACCCTATAACGCGTCCGCCCGCCCCTGTCCAAGAAGGGAACGTACAAAAAAAAAATCATGTTCATCTGAAATCAAGCGTGGTTTTTCAGACCTCTTTGCAGACTTCTGTGTCACTGGTCCGCGTGACTCAAGGACTGAGGAAACGAGAACTGGGCAAGCAACGCCGGTCAACGTGATGACGGCTTCATCGAGAAAGTATATGGAGCCGCTCTTGGCTTCTGCCACTGCCCTAACTGTGCTCACATCTGAATGCGGGTGAGCGCGAGGCCAGACTTACAGCTTGAAAACTCCAGGGGGCAGGAATGTTCATCCATCGGAAAGTTGTTCAGTTTAAGCTGGCACTCGGCGTCGATGGTCAACCTGAACGCAGAAAACAAGGTCGGTTAGAGGCGTGCAGTTGATGTGATCTCCCTGAGATTGTGCGGCCGAGGTTGAATTGGCCTGGAGGGTGGGCTTCGTGGAGCAAACCAAGCTGCCATTCGCAGTATATGCCGACGACACAGAAATATCGCTTCCCATTCATGCATTTTCATTCTGCCATGTCATATTTCTTTCAGCATTATCTGGCTGCAATTAAAAGCTCGCGGTCAGGTCGTAGCTGAAAAATAGGAGCATCAATCACGGGCCCCTCCTTAGCCTTGTGGGGGGGGGGGGGGGGGGGGTGATGCGTTCCAGGCCGTGTCGAAGTGCCGCTTGGCCGAGATCGTGCACTGTGCTCGGGGGAGACTGTGAATGAGGATGAGGAGCACCCAACAGCATGTCAACCTAACATGTGTCACCGACAATGTCACACAGAAGCCTTCCCGCACTGTCATTCAAGAACAAACTCCTGCAAACCCTCTTCCTTATAGACCCCAAATCACTCCTGTTCCCAGCCCACCTTCTACATGGCAGATATAAGCTTTACCTCAGGGTGTAGAGGATCCTGCCGTCGTTCCAGATCCTCAGCATGCGGTTGGGTGTGGTGATCCAATGCGCGTCAGCCTTCTTGGAGTTACGGAAGAAGGTGTCGGGGATCCAGATCTTGCCCACCATGTTGCTGTTGAGTCGCAACACTTTCATCGTGCTGTTGAATTTCAGACGCCTGTCGTACCATGTTTGGGCAAAGAATATATCGATCGTGTACTCCTGTTTGAAATAGCAACAGGGAGTGATGGTAACAATTAATGGTAAGGTAGGGTTTCAGGTTGGTCAACAGCCAAAGGTTCATGAGGTAAAGGCCTCTGCACCTGAACATTTTAAGAAGGATACTCAAATTCCAATTCCTATGATAAAACATCTACTTATGCAAATGGACACTGGATGAAAGCTTCAGTTAAATTACAAGTAACGGAACCATGGCTAATCCGTATAAGATAAGATGTCCTTGAGAGTCATCAAATTTTACGTTACAGCCGCTCACAGAATTTGAACTTGCTGCCTTGGGCCACAACTGAATCACAATTATTCTTGAGAGAAATGATACCAAATACAAGCTTAATCGATATGTCATTCTTAAAATAAAATACCACGGAGATAAAGTCCTTTGTCAGCGACTAGAAGATGACATTCTTTAACCCACAGGATATGTATGCGTTCTTGAAGTGAAGAGAGATTTTCCCGCGATAATTCCCTTCTCCCCCCAATGAATCACTCAGTTGAGTTGAAGAACCTTGAATCTTTCCAGCCAAGAATAAGAGGTCTAAGATGACAATGAAAGCCCCCCCCCAGCTCAGACACCACCTCCAGCAGCTTTTGTCTGGGTCACCATAAGATCACTTGCTATTATTATTAAACACGTTTCGCTAAGAGACCAACCTTAGAGGTCATGTAGTGAATGCCCATCCAAAACAGCACAATGACAAGTGAAGAAGGGAGGTTACAGGACATTCTCTTTAGTATTATTTTGACTTTCTGTAGTCATAATGGGTGTTAGGTCCAAAGAGAAACGCTGGCCAAAAGCTGGGGATTAGGGTACATGAGCAAGCAGACAACAAAGTCAAATCTGCACCTGTGCATCATATATGAAGAACAAGAAAACATGACTTCCATAGAGATTCAAACCAGACTATCCATCCAGTCAAAACTAGGGGCAGACTCCCATCTCATTCTTCTGCGTTCATAAATATTAGCCCTCACATATCAAAATGAAGCGGATAACCGCAGGGGTGCGGAGGAGCAAATCTCTCTCGCGCACGTCTAAATCTGCTATTTCTGACTTTCTCGTGTGACATCTGGGAAGAACAAATAAATGGAGCGAGAGACAATCGCAGCTCAGGGAAGCTCTGTCTCATTTATCTAGATTGGATCTGCGGAATCTCGAGTGTCGCGGGCCGCCGCCACGCCATGCGCCAAGCTCGGGCCCGTCTCCCGCGGATAACGGCTTAGTCGCCGCGCGCAAATCGGATCTCATCCCTTTGCCAATGTAATAACAGAGATACTCCTATAAAAAAAAAAACGCTGTGTCGTGCCATAAATACACCCCAGCTGAAAAATCCATTGAAAAACAGCTAAATAGCTGACCTAGACAATGTCTATGATAGAAGTGCAGTTCCAGTTTTTCCATAAATCTTTGTTGATTCCAAATTAAATAATGTAAGGCTTATATATGTGCGTACAGCCAAGGGCAATTCGATAATTTTTATGGTGTCTGATCACATGGCTGCCCGAGACTGTGATGTGTGTACATGTGGCTCTCTCTCGGGCCTCCTCTCTGTGCACAGCTCCCGGCAGGCGGTGGATGAGAGCGAGGCGGACGTGGAGGAGCGCAGGGCCACTCGCTGCATCTGGGTCAGTGGCAGGAGGGGCCTGACTGAGGCGGAGGCAGCGCTGGAGATCGTGGCTGAGGCCAGAGCGCTTCTCCAGCAGGACCTGGCCGCCCTCGGGGTGCGCTGGAACCCGGACCTGTGTCCCCCGTCTGAGGAGAAGGTTCCTGCCCCCGTGGCCACGCATCGAGATGAGAATGGGTCGTTAAAAAAGGAAAAAGCAACGGCGGATTACATGAAGGATTCTGTCACGTCCTGTCCATTGAATCCAGCATCGGGGAAGCTGCATCCCATAAATCATGGGCTCGCTGCTCCGCATATGCAGTCTGATGCTTTGGTCAAAGTCCTGAAATCCATAAAAGCGAACGGAATCGATGCTGAAG
>JAODKK010000047.1:3650154-3661068 GCA_026774405.1 Petrocephalus microphthalmus | reverse complement strand
CACACACACACACACACACACACACACACCAGAATCTAAGGGTTGTTCACGGAAACTGAAAACGTTCGTTTAGTGTATTTTTTTTTTTTTTTTTTTTCTTTCAGAAAATCAAGTTTTATATATTATTTGTGAAATAAAAAGAATGAGCTTAGAGGGACGTGTTGACTTTGCAGGTAGTTTGGGGCTTCACTTCTTAGGGGTTTGAATCCCAGTGTGTGTGAAGTTGATTCCCAGGCCAGTCTGGCCCAATTTCCTCTTACAGTCTTAAAAAATCTCTTGAAATTGTCCATAATGTGTGCATGTGATCATCTATATATGAACTTTGTGGGGAAGGAATATCCCCACAATGAGATAAAAACCTCCTATTTTGACTTTGTGGGGAATTTTTTTCTGTCAATTCTACCAATTTTATAAAAAAAAATATTATAAAATTATTATATATTATATATAATTAAAAAAAAAAACCTCAAAATGTCAGATTAAGCGTAGGGATGGGTTGGGGTTAAGGTTGTCATTGTTGGGATTATGGTTATGTCCATGGAAAGAGAGCATAGATACATAATCTCTCTCTCTTTCTCTCTCTCCCTGCACTGTAATAGACTGGCATCTCGTCTCGGGGTCCTGTGCTACTTGGGATCAGCTCCAAGCTCACCGTGAACCTGTACTTGTTAAATAGCCGTGGAAGGTGCCCGAATAGATAACAATAAATTCCAGATTACGGACACAGAATTCTGTAACGAGTCTTCAGTCCCTGCTGTGACAGCTTTGTGCAAGGTGTTTGATCTGAATTGCTTTGGTTTAAAGTATCCAGCTCATAAAACAGTCAAAGACTTTGGAAAAGTATAAAACTGAAACATCTATTGTAAATAATAAAAGGCTACACGTTTTAAAAGAAGCCTATTAACACAAGTCATTGGTCTTTTTTGTTGTATTTTATGCAAGACTCAGAATAAATGACCTCCGAATTCAGTAGCTACAGAAGTCTCCTGTCCCGTGGGCATTTTATCACATTAGCCAATGCTTTCTAAATTAATGAAAAATGAAGCGTAATACAGAATGCATTCTCCATGAGATAAGATTACGAAGTCATTTGCCCTAAAAGACAAGGAAAGAATAAAAACATTGGCACCATTTTCCTCCCCATGAATATGGAGTGTGGTATCAGAGTCGTAGAGTACACAGTGAGGGGTCCGGGTGATAGGGCAAGGAGTCGACCAATGAGGACCCATCTCATGGTGACCAGGCCTCAGGGGGGGGGCATATTATCTTTGTATCATCTAAAGCAATGGGGGGGGAAGCCGATATGGACCAACTATAGACAAACGCGGGTGGAAAACGAAGGCTGTGATTTCACATTCCATCCCATCTCGAAGGCTTTCTCATTCCTAATATCCCCGGGGATACTCCAGGCTCACTGTAACCCTGCATCGGATAAGCCGATACGGAAAATGGACGGATGGATATTTCACACGTTTGATGAGGGTATACTCAACTGATCTGGAGAAAGGAAAAACCATCAGGGTAACACCTTCCGTGAAGCCCGTATACATAAAGCCCAATAACTGTTCTTATAATTTATTGTAACATATTCATAAACCGTTATAAATGCAGCTATAAATACCATATGTTTAAAAAAGAATAACGCATTATGGCCATGTTTCTCAGGCACTACGAATGCTCTATGAATGTCTAATCTATAATGCACTATAAATACCTTCATAATGCATTATAATGGTAACATAAGAATTAAGGATGCTTTATGCTACATTATGATGGTGTTTATGTTGCATTATAGATTAGACAGGCCAGTGAGCAAGACAGAGGCCACAGGGGCAAGAAAAAAAAAAAACTCTAGTAGGAAGAAGCAACAATAATTAAGCTTAATAAATAATTAATTTGTGCTGGATTGAAATAAACTCCTATAAAAAAGAAAGTTCTAAATTTGTAAAATAAAAATATCTGGGACAGTGATGGGAAGGTTACTAATTACCTTCACAGGCTCACATTTACAAGAATGTTATCTTTAGCGAATTTGGGCCTTGTGGAAGACAAATGCGTTCATACAGACTTGTGACTAAAGGGCTAAAATCATAAATCAGCATTATAGTAACATCAAGACAATCAGCCATGTACAATATATCACAAGACATTTGGGACCTAAATATCTGAACCAAAAACCGAATACGGACTATAGTGGCCAGTTTATTAGGTACATCTGTGTGCTGATGCAAAAAGCCGGGCTCCTGCAAACAGGTGATCATGTGAAGGTATGCTCTAAGCCAGTGTTTCTCAACCTGGTCCTCGGGAACCCCCAGACAGCCTGCATTTTTGCTCCGTCCCCGGATCCTGGTGGGGAGCAAAAACGTGGACCGTTTGCCAGGGAGCTGGGAGGGAGCAAAAATGTGAACCACCTGGGGGGCCCAAAGGTCTGGGTTGAAAAACACTCATCTAAGCTATTTTAAAAACAATATGATTGCTGGTGCCAGACAACTCAGTCCCATGTTTTAAATACTGGTTCAAACCAACCAGTTGAGTATAAAGAGTCACAGTCATAGAGTACTCAACTGGTTGGTTGGAACAAAATCTTGGTCTGCACTTTTACTCTCTGGACTATCCATCTCTAGATAGCCGTCAAGATAAAGGGGGGCTGCTTTGAGGAATAACAAGTACGAGGCATGAATGCAAAATGGGCAGGTTAACAAGGCAAAAAAAAATAAAATTTAAAAATTAATCAAACCTGAGATCAGGGTGTTAGGAAATGCATTCAGCTTAGGGCACATCAGCACAAAGTCCTACACAGGTGACTGATGTGTCAGGACGTCTAAACGGAACATAACAGGAAAAGCTGGAAAGTAAAAAGAAAAAAAAAAATACAAGCTTGTAGGTTTGCCTGCGAGGCATCGGAAACTAGATGCAATGTAATGAATGCGCGTGTCGCTAGCTAACATAACTTATGTTATTGCGCGTGCCTCAGACTTCTTAAGATAAGGCATCATCAGCAGCCTAGCAACCACACATTTATGATAGATTTATAATCAGAGTCATTTTGTCAACGGCTCCTGCGTCAGTTCCTAATCAGAAGTCAAACGCTCACCTTGACACTCCACGGTAGCATTTTCTGATATCGCTTCATGCCAAATGATTATTTTATTTCCACATTATTATTTTTAATGCATCACGATGCACAGGGAATAATTAATTTCACGCTCTGGGAAAAATCACTACAGCATCCACGTTTCCAGATCATTCTCTGTTAGTAATCTAGCGGCATGAATTCACTGCAGTGTATGCAGAGTGCCCCTCCGCCAAACCCCACCCCCTGAAAACGGCCTACAGCGGGAGCCAGGAGAGAAAGCCAAATGAAACGGCAGTGGCTTTTTTTATCACCCTGATTTGACTTTCATGTGCATAATAGCCACATTCACAGCCAGCAAAAAAAATATATGCTATATATTTCGGTTCAAAATGACACGCCTCTTAATCTTCCATGATATGTTCACTGTCAAAAAAGTGCAAAAGAACCACATCCGAGGTTCCCCAAGGTACAGCCCCATCCAGCAGAGTACTACTGGGACTTATATATATTCATAAAAAAAACAGAGACAGTAAAAAAAAATGTACACGTGAAATTTATTTCAAAAGCTGCAATAAGCAGTTTGAAGATAGATGCGTTTTCCATAGGGAATAAAATGCATGTAAAAGTTTTTAGAATTCATTGCATTGGAGTTTTTTTTTTCCTTTTCCCCCCAATCACTCAACATGGGCTAAAGTCTAGAGTGAGACCTGCTGTTGTACCCAGGAGCAGAGTAATTAACTGGAATAGAATCAGCTGGGCTCATTTTTAAACTCCCAGGCATCTGATGGGGCACCTGCACTTGGCACTGTAATAATAACAGTCGGTCGCCACTGCAGATGTCTCTCGTAAATAGCGCCTGTGATAATTCACGACCTCCTCTCCCTCTCCTGGCTGGAAGACAGGGTCATCGCTACAATTTTTTTTTTTGACCACCCCCTGACCTCCTCCCCTCGTAGTTGCTGTGCCAGCTACTTCTCTTTAACCTGGCCTCTGCCCTCCCCCATCCAAGCCCCAAATCGCCACCCTGGCCACGTTCTCCGCGCCTCGCCCGCTCGTCTAGCCGCCGTCTCGGTCTGCGTTTGGGTTTATCAGGCCCGTGTGTGTTTTTGTCCTGCAGGTCACACAGCAGAGTTCCATAATACCCTGCTCTTCAGGAGTCCGCAGCCCCCTCCCACTGACCGAAGGGGAAACAGAGCCCTTCCTCTAATGACTGTACTCTTCACTTCCCATGACACGTCAGTGTTCTGCTCCCAGAATATTGCTGGGACAGAGCTATGTACAGCCTCCGTGAGTGCTGATCAGCCTCCTCGCCTCTGACCATCGTTGTTTGACCTGGGTGAAGATCTCGTCTTTATTTTTGGATCACTGGGGGGGGGGGTTACAGTTGCAGGACGTGACGCATAGAGATAGGTATGCAGGCCAGGTCGGGCATCTGTGCGACGGTCACGTGGCCTGGGTTCCCATTCGCCGGATCTGTGATGTTTCAGGTCACCCTTGAAGTGTGTCCATGATTTTATAGGAGGGGTGCAGTGGTTAGCACGGTTGCCTCTCACGGTTGGCTCTCTGGTTTCCCCCCACAGTCCAAAAACATGCCGAGTTTAATCCGAATGATCAAATTATGAATGGTGCGTGCCCTGCGATGGGTGGCAAGTGGTTACTGAAAGTGGATGGATGGACACATGTCATAGGATGAGTCAACAAATACAACACACATAGTATAAATAAATAAGGCAGTAATACTCACACCTAAATTACAGAACTGTACCAAAGCCAGACCCATGGAAACCTTATAATATTGCCACAGGCTAAAACCAAAAGTCATTACTGGGCTACATCATTTATATGGAGACATGCATACGTTATGTAAGGTCCGCCAAAAACAGTGTCTTAAGCTGACATACTCCACAGTATATTACGGTAGAAGTGTGAAATATTTAAATAGCTATTTAGCCTTCGTTACCTCATGCATTTGAGCATGCAAAGAACTGAAAAACTTCCATATACATGGTTCTTCCGTCTACATTACATGTGACAGGCAGTATGGGGGGTGGCAGTTGGCTTTGGGGGCTGACCCTCTGTACCTGTGACCGGAAGGACGGTTGTGTGTCTGAGGACCCTTAGGGCCCAGCAGGTGAAAAGAGAGTTCCCCCATAAAGATTAGTAACATCACTATTTTATTCTACGCATCACCTTCTTGGACATAAATCAATGTTAAATACATACATCACAACATTTCATTCTCTGTTGCATTTGAGATAAAACCGCCAGTGATCACCTTGTGTTACAGAATTGGGAATTGGGAAGTCCTCGTGCAATCCAACAAAGAAGCATTGTTGCTGCACACCTCTGAGGTCAGGGTTCGAGTCTCTGCCATGGTGTGTGGAGTTTGCATGTTCTCCCTGTGTCCTTGAGGGGTTTCCTCCAAGTACTCTGGGTTTCCCCTAGAGTCCAAAAACATGCTGAAGTGAATTAGAGTTACCGAATTCCCCATAGGTGTTAACAGTGTTTGAGCTCTGTGATGGGTTGGCCTCCATCCTGAGTTATTCCCTGCCTTGAGCCCATAACTTCCAGGACAGGCCCTGCATAGGACAAACGGCTATAGAAAAAAGATGAAATTCTGCTTGCTGGAAGGATATGCAGAGTAAGATTTTGGTGTCACTTACTGTTTTCTGGGCATATAACAATAAGCTCTTGAATACTGAACCAAAAAGAACTGAATTTCCTCACAGGGATGAGCACAGAGGCACAGTTATGCGTCTCAGAAAAGTGTCACGAGATAACGACAGCCTCCCTGCCTTGGCGAGACCTTATCTTACCCCACGTCCATCACCGGGCCACAGCGCACACCGGGGAAGAGGTAGGTGCACGCCACTATTCCGGACCGGCTGTATGCTTTTAAGCTGAAGAAGTAAGGGGGAATGTGCTCAGCCTAAGTGCCGGGCTCTTCCCTGCCTTCTCGAAGGTGGCCATAAATTATGCAGAGAGAACAAATCAAAATTCCCAGTGCAATAATAATAATAATAATAATTCTCAGCACTCCCCGTCTGACTGCAAGCGCAGGCAGGCGTGTGTTTAACCCTTGGGTTTAAAGAGCTTTCCAAGCTCTATTCTCTCCATTTGTGCATGTAAAAGCATAATATATCTCCACAGTCTTTGATACACTAGCAGGCTGCACTTACAGCTGGTCATTTTCAAGTGGTTGTAGAGACGAGGTGGGGTGCGGTGCTGTAATAATACTGCGACAAACGTCATGCTAGGCGGGGGGGGGGGCGGGGCATCGAGCTGTGGACAGCTGGATGTGTCCACCAACAGAGGTAGAAAGTCCAGGTTCAGAAAGAAGAAATCCGGACTAAAGGTTTTTATTTTCGACCAACCGGCTGAGCATAAGGAGTCGTAGTTACAGAGTGCTCAGCTGGTTAGTTGAAACAAAACCTTGGCCTGCACTTTCCACCTCGGTTTCTCAATACCAACTCGTCGCAGGCTGCAACCCTTAACCAGATACTGAAACATCTTCCGTTACTACGGTCCGATTCAAAGCGTTCTAAGCAGTATTAATGCAGGTGAATATCATGAATACAAAATAACCACCTTTTTTTACAGTAAGACCCTCCATGCAAGCGTATGTCACCCAACAAAGAAGTAGGTAGAGAAGATGTAGAGATTTACATACACATTAACCCCACCTGTGAAGAGAGGTTGCACTGCCTGACCGCGGTAGAACAAATCAATGAAGCACAAGCTGTCTCAAAGTCACCCGTCTGTATTTGTAACCCCCCTGGGTGCAGCACGGACAAAGCTGACGGACAGTCAATCTAAATTCAATGTCCATCTCAAGAAAAGACTTATAGATTCCGACTGTGTCTCTCTATTCAGCCATGGATGGCGTACCGGTTTATGCGTGAACCCGTGATCCAGGTAAAGCAGTGTGCATTGACAGTCCCTCCAGGCTTCAGAGGAAGAAAGCCTTGTGCTGAAGCTAGCAGGAACACATGAGCCATGCAGGTCATGCAATGGCAGAGTGTACGAGGGATTCGATTGGTCATCGCTAGGGTGACCCCCAAGACAAACAGACCAAGCCAAAATGTATATATATATTTTTGAGGCAGCAGACAAATTGAATACAATTATCTGGTTATTTTGCAAACTCTTGGAACAGTATCATAGGTAAACAGATTAATTTTTATACACATGGGGAAAAAAAAATCCAGAATGCGGCAGATTAAATCAGTGCTTCTCAACATGATCCGTGGAGACTTACAGGCAGTTCACATTTTTGCTCATTTTTGGGAGCAAAAATGTGGACAGGAAGCTGAGAAACACTGGATTAAACAATAACTCATTAGAGATAATAAACCTTCTAGTGGTCTAGTCTGAAACAGGCTGCATTTCCTAAAGATGTGTGTTTAATATTAGCCTTCACAGCCAGCAGCGATCAGCAGGTCATCAAATTGGCTATTTCACAGTTTCCTCATGGGGTAAACCAGGTGGTTCCACACTCTGCATGATTAGACTGTCTTTAGAACATTATCACTCTCCTATGGCTACTAAATGACTAATATTCAATGAAGGACTTGGGTTGGGATATTACTGCAGCTCTTTTACAGCCAGTGACGCAGTGAGGACTGTTTCAAAAGGCATTATTACTTGGGGTTCTTGAGAAAACATAGAAGTGTTTACCAAACACAATCCACTTTGTAGTACATTCGCGTCAGTCTCTCGGCAATAAAGTCCATTAACACAGCCAAAGATATGCATGAATAAGGGACAATCCCCAAATCTAAAGGGCACAGTCCCAGAGACAGGAGAGCAAATGTCCAGAAGTATCACCCAGTCATTCCAAAACAAAACATTTGATCCTCAGTGATAACAAAACAAAGAGTGGAAGGAGAATAACCAGCCACCAAAATGGAATGATCTTACCCCAATCCTAGATACTCTTAGAATTCAACCATAAAAGTGGAAAAAAATCCCAATAATTCTGTTAATCCACGACAGTGCTCTTGTGTTTGTAGCATGTCTTTTTCCTAGCTGAGTAGGACTATTTTAACTCCTCCCCTTCCTCCACATGTCCTCTCAGGTCAGGTTGTTCAGGTCAAGCCCTATGATTGGTTGAAGGTGAGTAAGAGTGGGGGCATGCCCCAAAAGGAGGCAAAAGCAATCAAAATAAAAGTCTACAAGGTTACAGCCTCCATCAAGGGCAATGCAATAGTCTCTATCCTGGTTTATGAAGCTTTAACCTTTTGATCACTGGTTTATTTCTCACATACGACCAAATGTCCCCAGATACAGACAAACAAACAAACAGTGCAGCAAATGAATCCCCCAACCTCTCTGATGATCTGTCAGTTATGTTCTGAAAGCATATTTCAGCAAGTGTATCAGCCAGAGAAAGCCACTGTCATGCCAAGCCCATTCACACTTGGGGAGAGATTTAATACATCTAAATCGGGGAGCACATTTAAAAAAGAATGAGGTATTTTTAAATAAGTTATATAAGCCAGCACCGTGTGGGAGTTATTTATAAACCTGTTCCAGAATCACCCAGTGACTGTTGATGGCATTCTGGACTGGGGGGGGGGTGTCACTGCACGGCAAACGTTTGTCATCTCGCACCCCATGGGGTGATTCTCTCGACACGAGTGCCATGACTACGACCAGGCAGGAGAAGCCCCACGTTTTGGCTTCCCCCGGTCTCCCGTGCGGCGTTCATACGACGGCAAGATACATGAGGTCTGGTTCTTTCTGAAGCAAACTTATGTAAATTTAACATCAAAAGCCAGAGAAGAAAAAAAAAATATATATTCATAAATATCAAACTGAATTGCGATGAGTATGTACTTACATAAGCTCCTCACGCAAAGTGCACGCACTACTCTGGGAGCACAGTTTCACTTACACACACATACATACAATACTCATACGCAAAATACCCAAACAGTATCACCGATTGGCTCACAGCACATCCCACATCTGTTAACATATAACAGAATGTAACAGAAGCAGCTGAGCCTAGTCATAAAACTTGGCAGAAACTGTTCAAAAACAGTTTTATATGCCCCGCCGTCATCTGCACAGTATAGCTCTTGACCCTTTTTCGTTTTTAGCTCTCAGGGAATCTAATAGTCAAAGTGAGGGCTGATTATATGTTTTAGCAAAGATCAGTACCTCCGGGGCTGTGGTGAGCCAAAGCTAAGAGATGGGCATCAGAGAGGATCGAGTGTTAATAATGAAATTCGCTCCAGCGGGTGATTTGCTGATGATACTGTTAATTTGGGCCCCGGTTCAGACGAGTGAGGCTTCCTGTTAATAATCTCCGCCTTATTAGAGAGCTCCGGTTTGCCGGGAGGTGCAGTAAATAACCGGGGAGCTTGTCTGGAGTTGTCGATGTTTTATCTTATAAGCCTCGGTCTGTATTTACACTATTCTGAAGGTGCTGACGACAGTGTTTGGACCCATGGTTTGTGACTGTGGGTCCGGTGACCCGCTTAACTGCTGTGCACCTGTTACACTGACAAGTTGTGATGGGAGAGGTGCATTGGGTCCTTTTTTTGTTTTTAATGTTGATTTTAATCGGGTATATTGTTCAGAAAGTTAATATGAATGCTATAGTTATTAGTTGTGTCTGGATATATATGTGCCAAGACAAGGGGCTAAGAACTACATTTCCCTGAGGGCCAGATTGCATCGGAAACTCAGAGCCACTGTCCCGATGATAAATTTTGCCAGGGGCAGCTACCAGTAATGGAATGAATTAAATTTGACTTCAGCAGGGAAGCCCTTGGCCAGGGGCAGGCAGCCCTGATCCTGGAGTACTGATATCTTGCAGGTTTTCTAGCTTACCTAATCTCTAATGAAGTGCAACCTGATCTCAGGTAGGACTGAGAACCTGCTGGAGACCAGCATCAGGGTGGCCTACCCCTAGTCTACGCCATTTCCTGGCCCTGGGTTCTTCTTCTTCATCCATTGCAAGGTGGACATGGAGTTTGCACGTCCGCCTTGCCCAGGTGCTCCACGCCACTAGCATTTTCCGTGACTGCTGCATCCCAGTGGGATCACTGAACCTATCAGTTGACGTAAAGAGTTGATCCCCCCCCCCCGTTCCTGCATCCTTCCCGTTTGCGGCTGTAAGAGCTTGGATATGTGTTACCGCGTATGTCGGCTCGCTGGCGGTAATTTGAAGGACCCACCAAGGGCAGATGTGCCTCGCTCTGCCCCTTTGAAGCGGACGGCGCGGCAGGGCGATCGCCGTCGACGGCGGCTGCTGACTCTGCTTTCGGACTTCACCGTGACTCGGCACCGATGCCCACGCACCCCGAGTCCTCGACCCCATCGTGCCTCCGCGTTCTGACGTGTGCCGTTTGCCGGAAGGCGCCGTGCGCAGCCCCCCCTCGCGATACGCATGCGCGCCTCGCCAAGCAGACACGCTCCCGTGTCACGGCCCAACGCAGGCCGGGAGCTTGACAAGTCACAGTTCCTGTGGTCGGTCTCCTCATGCTCCCTGTAAGCAGTGCAAACACTTTCCCGGAAGCTACTGATGTGTGTGGCACTTATACCGTACGAAAGGCAGCGTTTTTAGATTTGCAGTCAAGATAAATGAACAACTTCAACTTTTTCTGTAAATATTGCAGGTGTCCGGGAATCTGAGGTTGCATTTTGATGGAAGTGCAATTATGTTTGCAAGTATACTGCTCTTAATATCATCGACAGGAACAGACAGAAACATACAGGCTGAGGTCAAACAAAGTAGGAGTGTTTTACAAAATGGCAGCCAAGACAGAAAGGTCAGAGCAGACAAATGACAGTTTAAGCAAAGCTTTCAAGTGTATGCAGTCTGGCAC
>JAODKK010000047.1:3526247-3542723 GCA_026774405.1 Petrocephalus microphthalmus | reverse complement strand
GCCCGCCCATGCCCCGGAGTCAGTAGACTTGATGACTGTGTAGGGACAGTATTGGATTATGCAAGCCGTAGCTTCACGCTCTGGTGGAAAATCAGTTTTGCTGGGGCACTTTAAGATATTACTCAATCATTTATTGCCAGGGGTTTGGCACATGAAAGGCGAGGTTGCAGTAAATTGGAACTTTGGTCAGCTTGTTTATCAACACAGGTAAAGACGGCCCATTCGGCAAATAGCTATAGAACTGTATGGACGTTTTCGCTTTAATAAATGTATATAATGCAGGGAGGTTAGCTCTAATATCGTTATAGGGAACTCCTCAAGCTTTGCTTTATGCAGTTAGTCAATACTACTGTCAACTGTTATGTCAGAGTACAGCTATTCTAGGTGTGTATCCCAGACGGAGGACGCAGAGTACTCCCTGTGTAGTGTGCCATTTGATATTGCTTGCAGCTCATAGGGGAAAATGAATTTATTCCTCTAAGTTGAGCAGAAAGTGTGGGAATAGCTTATAGTCATTTATATATGAAGGTGCCTGGGATATAGGTTTAGTGAAGCCTGGAAGCACCATCTTTGTGACAGCACACGGCAAACTGCTGCAACATCAGACCACTTGCTGCTGTGTTGTGTTTGTTTACTTCAGTGTATATAAGGATATCACAGCAACATGACAGCATTATGCGCAAAACTGCAAGCACTACATTTGTAATGGATACTGCATTTTTAGGAAGGTGTCCACTAACATCTCAAAGAAACTGAAATCAAAGAATCTAACCTGAATGTAAGCAACAGTATATGTACATTTTCTGTACCCACTAGTCCTTGTTCTCACGGAGATCTGAAGCCTATCCTGGAATCTATGGGCACAAGGCAGGGAATAACCCAGGACAGGGTGTCAATTCACCCTCACAAATTTACACCTATGGGCAATTCGGTAACTCCAATTCACCTTAGCAAGTTTATGGACTGTGGGGGAAAACTGGAGTACCCAGAGGAAACTGCACTATAAAATGGCAAGAGCATGCAAACTTCACACACATGGACCCAGGCCAGATAATTTAAACTCCAGTGCTAAAGGTGTGAGGCAAAAGTGCTAACCTCTACATCAGTGTTTCCCAACCCAGTCCTCGGGTCCATGTTTTTGCTCCCTCCCAGCCAATAAGGAACACCGAATACCTGGTACAGGTGTGCTGGGAGCTAAACTGTACAGGCAGCTGTCCATACATTTGATTGGCTTGTAAGGAGCATTCATCTGCGATGGTATTGCTACAGATTAAACTGCTTAAAGTAGGGTGACCAGATAATCCATGTCATCCCAGACACTTTGAACACAAACTGCTTTGAATCTGAAAGGCTCCTTTGCTTGGCTAAATAGTTCAGTTCGTCTTGCACTTTGACTGGTTTGTTTCCTTGATTGAAAGACTGATCCAGCTGTTTGGAATTTAACATTAGTGACACATGCATGGTCATAGGAGACTGACCAATCAGCAAGCAACAAGAATGCAGCGCTTAAGTGAAACCCAGGTCCTTTTAATTGCAATGGTAGTTTACACATCCTGTCCTAGCTCAACGTGTATGGGATGACAAGGATTACCTGGTCACCCTATTTAAAGTGGCTTCTAAAAAAAGATTCTGCGACCAAAAACAAATTAGGTGTGTTTTCTTTCTTTTTTAGGCACTACACTCCTGAAATTAGTTCTCTTTTGGAGATCGGATGTACGAAGGGAATTGTAAGCGTGAGAGAGCAGTGAAACATGCTAGCAAAAGACAGCCTGGCCAGCTAGATACAGCAGCTAGAGATGGATTTGTGATGAACAGGGAAAAACCGTGAAGGTGACAAGTCATTAGACCCCAGAGACCTCCTCACAAGGGAAATGGGGTATATCACAGGCCGAAAAAAGGAGGTCTGCATCGTACGCCGTCTCCATTTAGTACAACAGTTGGCACAGAAGCATCAGAATGGTTGTAATATTCTGCTTATCCACCAATCTGTTCATCTTCCTAACCACTTATTCAGCACAGAGTCACGGGGCCTGTTCACCTAGCATATTATTTTAAAAAACACACACGCAAAACAGAAGTTGGCATGGCTGTGCAGTGGTTAGCTCTGGTGCTCTTACCTATGCGACCAGGGTTCAAGTCTCCACCATACATATCTTAATGTATGTTGTTGTCGTGGGGTTAGTGCAGTGTGTTAGTGACCCCATCCTGACCCTAGGACAGGACAAGCAGTTACAGAAAATGGATGGAAATATTTTCAAACTAAATCTAATATATATGGTTTAAATGGTTCAATGATACTTTGTGGGAGTATTTTCTTTGTTGAAATACCTTTATTGAGTATCGTCTCCAGAAAGTCATGTCTCATTTGCAACAAGCCGCTTGGCTGGCATGACGCTCCACCCACAGAACACTTCCCCTATGACATCACAATCGACCAATCACAAATGGTTCTCTGCCCTGCCTTAGATGGCTATACCACAGATGACATCGAGTTCTACTGGCGGGGAGGTGACCACGCAGTGACGGGGGTGGAGCGGATAGAGTTACCGCAGTTCTCCATCGTGGACTACAAGCTCATCTCCAAGAACGTCGTCTTCTCGACGGGTAAGCTGGGCACCGTGAGCCCAATCTGAATTAACATGGATTTATTATGTTTATGATTATTATTACGACACACTAGGAAAATTACGACTCGGCACAAGCAAAACAACAGATAAGCAGGGGAATCTGTGGGATTGTTCCACTATAAACACTCATACATCCTAAAACAACTTATCGAGGTCAGAGTCACGGGAAGAGTCTCATTAGTAAGTGGTCAGTAGGAATGAATACCCTCAAATTATCTGGACTGGAGGCCAGTAATTGTCGTTCCCTGGTATACATAAATGACCACTTACCATTTATGGGTACCTGACCTAATTCCTTTTAAAATGAATACTACGGTATAGCAATTTCCTTTTTTGTGCTACACTAGGGAAAAAAAATAATTCAAATGCACATTTTTAGGCATCCCATATCACTCAGGTCATGTCTTCTTGGCAAAGAGGTTTCCGAAAGTCCAGGTAAAGGCCGAAGGTGATGAGGAGACCATGTGCCCTTCTAGATAAGCTCTTAAGCTATGTGTTTTTGGCGGTTCATAGTTTAATACTGTAGTTTCCTTGGCTACTACGTGGTCTCTAGAGCATACGATGCTAATGAAGGCAGATCAGTGTCTATTGTTGCAGGAGCCAATCTTGTGGGAATTTGACATGGCACAGGGAATAACAGTGCAGGGGTGGGGGGGTGAGAGTGTCTTCCTCTAGAGCCGCGTCATGTTCATTTTGAAGCGTTTTGGCTTAGAGTCGAGTCACAGTTCCAACACCATTTATTGCAAACCCTATAGACTATTTACAAGGCAATTAGACTCTTACATACATGCAACTGCGTGTGCACGTGTGTACAGACTTGTCTCGAATTGAAAATCTCATGCCTGCCAGTTGACCAAGGTTGGCAACTCCGGCACCAGTTAGGTTAGTGTGGACTATGCATTAGAGTGTCATCCTCACAGCAACTAGGTGACCTTCTGGCCTTCTATCTGGCCTTCAAAACGGAGTTGTCTTTGAGCGGTTTACACCCTTATTTATGAACCACATTTTCATATCCATACGTTTGTGATGCAAGCGATCAGAAAGACAGTTACTGGGAAAGAAGAAACAATCAGGGGGTGGGGATTTTTACCTGGTGAACGTTTGGAACTGAAGGG
Organism: Petrocephalus microphthalmus; assembly: GCA_026774405.1. Taxonomy (NCBI): domain Eukaryota; kingdom Metazoa; phylum Chordata; class Actinopteri; order Osteoglossiformes; family Mormyridae; genus Petrocephalus; species Petrocephalus microphthalmus. Next base: position 3,538,981 of record JAODKK010000047.1, on the reverse strand, counting down.
GATTATTTATGAAGTGTGGGAGGACTGAGAGCGGTCAAGACACTGAGGTGAAAGCAAGCTAGGGAGGAAGACATTAAATGAATCATTATCTGCCATTTGCACAGTTATGAGTACAGGCACATGGGAACACTTCACGTATCCCATCATGCTCTTCTTTCAGACACACACATAATATATATATATATATATATATATATATACACACACACACACACACACACACACACACACATACATATATACACACAAACACATACATATATGTACAGCTAAGACCGAAGCTTAGGGCCCAAGCACAGGGTCAGGCCATTTACCCAGCACTGCTGAAGTATTTGGGGTTGGGGGCCGCGCTCAGGGGCCCGACAGGGACGTGACTGTTCTGCCGAGGCTGGGCCTGAGGTGGCCGTCATGGGTGTCGGAGGCCAAACCCGCTGAGGTACATGCCGCCCCCGAGGGTAGGTCACGCGGGGAACAAGATGTCACAGTACGATACACTTCACGGTTTCAACTCAGTGACTCAACATATGAGGCGCGTGGGGTAATCCAGGTCAGCCGAAAGCGTTGGCTTTTTCACGCGATGTTCCCCGTCAATATAGGGCCGGCTCGACCTCTCCAGGCACCCTAGGCCAAGCAACACCTCCCTAAGAAAACTGGTGATTTGGGGGCCCGTTTTTCCTAGATAGTCGGCCCTGCTTTGATGCCATAATCTACCCCAGATTCACTGATCCCAACTATTTAACCTTTCACTACATCTTATTATGTATCCAATGTTTACATCCATAGCACAGTACCAGTTTTATCCATTTATACTGTGAAATATTTTACTGGAGCAATTCAGGTTGAGTACCTCAGCCAAGGTGACCACAGGACACCTTCATCCGCAGGTTATGCACAAGTGTCCTTAACCACCGTACCCCGCAGTCTGTGTGCAATTGTCCCGTAAAAATAGAAGGCAGTTCTTTTTATTTTTTTCAGTGCCTTTACCTGTGTTCCGTCGACAGCATGTAAACACACACGGAGGGAAGCTCACAGGCCGTCCAAATAACGACTACAGTAGGACTGGCCTCGTGCCACGTGCAAGACGCACGGACTTCTTGGCCCTCGTCGAACCATTGCTACCTTCCCATCGGCACGCTGACACCAGTTGGTGTCTCCCTTGGCGTAGTGCCAAAGCATCCCCTTCCGCACATACGGGGCTTTTGTTTACATTGCTATAAATATTTTTGGCTTCATTACTGCTGTTATTTAAGGCATAATCCCTAAGAAGTTCTCTCGTTCTAGACTGGAGTAATTACAATACACCTGCGTAGGGTTCAGTGCTCCGACTAAAATGTATAAATAAAGGCTTTAGGTATGGATCATATGGTGTACAAAGGCCTTCTCAGTGTAGCACGTGTTAATGGGATTTCTTGGGCACTGGAGCATCATGAAAATTTAATGTAAGTTCACTGTGCTGGCCAGCTGGAGGAAGCAGGCTAGAGGCCAGCTCCAGCCTCGAGGACATACTTCTGTGTTTACTTTTAATTAGGCACAAATATGGGTGTGTTCTCCCTCTTGCAGGGTCGTACCCACGACTCTCCCTGAGCTTCAAGCTGAAGAGGAACATAGGCTACTTCATCCTGCAAACCTACATGCCCTCCATCCTGATCACCATCCTCTCCTGGGTCTCCTTCTGGATCAACTACGACGCTTCAGCTGCCCGGGTGGCTCTGGGTAGGAGTGCGAAATGCTGGTGTCTGCCCGCGTCGTGGCAGCGTATGCATGCCGGAGATTGCATTTGAACAGAGGGCGGATATTCCAGCTCCAGAAAGTAATAATCCTGAACGGGATTTTGTTTCAACCAACCAGCTGAGTACCATGTGACTGGGATTCTTTATACTCAGCTAATAGGTTGAAACAAAATCCTGGTCTGGATTTTTACTTTCTGGACCGGAAATGTCTGCCCCTGGAAGATGCATGGTATGCCAGTCTACCACAGGGTACACACACACACACACACACACACACTACAAGTAGATCACTACAGTTCACCTAACAACATCCTGACAACCAGAAGGAACCAGAACAGCAGGAGAAAGTGTATCAGCCCATGTTAATCTGCTCTTTTCTTTTGAATGAATGAGTGTTACATGTATATAGCACTTTTGGTGTAATAGTGCACATAATTTTTTAATAGATATGCCTAAATCCTGTTTTTACCAAGATTCGGGCAAAATATTTCTTGTGGAAACATCACGTAATGATGACTAAATGCTAGCAAGTAAGCAGGAAGTCTAAAAGTGCTAAAGTGGCATGTTTATGTACGTTTTCATTATTTAGTTAATTATTATTTAGAAATGGTATTTATTTTCACTACTGCTGTGGATGATTCACCGATCATGCAATGAAGCGAGCCGCCTGTCTCATTATTTATCATTATTTTAATCTAAATATATAAATATATTATGGAAAAGTGTGCATTTATTGCTGTCTTATGTGGTACAGCATAATTTAAAATGTTAAGGATTGCCCCGCTGTACTCCATGGCATAGTGAAACTTGTTTTTTTTTTTTTTTTTGGTTGCAATATTTGATTTGAAATTCCTGTTGGCCGTTTATATGATATGCCATAATGACGGACACTCCAGCGAGGTGCGTGACTCTAACCTTCACGTAACCCCTCTGTCGGGTTGCTGTGCCGCTTTTTGGGGCCATGTTTGTCCCCTTAACCGTTGCACTTGGCCCACGTTTCGCTGCGGCGGTCCGCCACGCTCCGGAAGTCCGGCGCGATCGGCCGAGACCGTGAATCATTTGCATGGAAGCAATTTGGGAAAGTGTAAAAGAGCACATCCGGCCCCTCTCGGTCAGATTAGGGGCTTCTTATCCTGCTGGATCGCTGACAGATACCACAGTTATGCTTCAGATGAGGGAGCTTAACATGTTTAAAGGGGTGACAAAGAATTGCCAGTAGCTAATATATAAAAATCAAGCTGATGACCGTAAACGACGCAGTAAAACCATCCCATTTCATAGCCAGAGGTATGTCAGCTTCTGATCTTCCTAGCAAACAGCCCCCTCCTTCATTAAAATGCCTGCTACCTTTTATTTGGCCGCCACAAAGGCAGCGGAAGAGCCGTGGGGGGGGGTTTGGGGGACAAATCAGTGACCTTAAATGGAAATGCAATCTTTAAAAGTCACAGTCAATTCCCAGTCGCGTGAAGATTGCGAGCCGAGCTCAGGATTCCGATGCTGGGAACCGTTACATGCGTTCCATTGAATTCACCAACGTGTAAATAACACAGACACCCCCTAGCAAACCATAGAATAATTCCATGAATTCCAAATGTACATTATATTAGAAAACCAGCACCTTTTTTTTTATTTTACATGTCGGAGTAGGCAGCCACAGATCGTGTAGATTCAGCACAAGAGCAGCTCAGAAACCGTTCCCAGGGGGATCGGTGCCAAAATTGACTACTGGTTCATTATGCCAGCAGCTTGCTTATCAGGCATATTTCTAAAAGCATTTAAATGTTGATTATGTGATGTAGATAGAATGTATGTCAGTAATAGCAACTTCTACACCAATAACAAGCTATTCTCTTCTAGATATTTCAACTTTGCACCATTTACATGGTTTTGCAACCTTTCTTTATGGCACATTTATGACTCCTTTCCGGTCTTTCTGATGTGGCTGAAATGGGCCAGAGAATAATGATTTCTGAGTCTGTTTTCATGATGCCACGTTCCAGGGATCACCACGGTGCTTACCATGACCACCATCAACACGCACTTGCGGGAAACCCTTCCCAAGATCCCCTACGTCAAAGCCATCGACATGTACCTGATGGGCTGTTTCGTCTTCGTCTTCCTCGCCCTGCTGGAGTACGCCTTAGTCAACTACATCTTCTTCGGCCGAGGGCCGCAGAGACAGAAAAAGGCTGCAGAGAAAGCAGCCACAGCTAACAATGAGAAGATGAGAATGGAGGCCAACAAGGTACACGCCTAGCTAAATATGCTTGCGTCGAATAAAGGAGTGCCTTTATTTACCGCGGTGTTCTGTTACTATAACATTAAACTTATTAGCGTCAGCATATTATGTGATTATCATCACTGCTGGGCTAAACAGTGATTTTAATGTTGAAACTCTGTAGCTATTCATTAGTTCTGTAATGATCATCAACGTTAGAAATAGGCTAATTGGATTTTTAATAAAAGTAGTTAAAAGATCATGGGAAATATTAAACAGTTAATCAAAAGTGGAAATTGCTGACAGTCTGCAGATTTGAATGTTTGTTCAGCCGGTACTCGACTCACCTGGACAGTTTTCGGAGTAAGAACTTTAAATTAAAATTCAAAAGTCTACTCCAGTGATGCCCGAAGTTTCCGTGCCTGATATCTTGATTGGTGTTTTTTGCCACATTATAAATGGCAGCATATTGTGCCTGTCTGGTCTGTTCCCATGTCTTCACTGTGATTTCACTGTCTGACTTTCTGATTTTCTGCACTGCCACAGTGCACACTGGAACAGCTAGCGATACTTTTGCTTTTCCCGCAGGTCGAATCGGTATCTTAAGTGAATTTATGTCCTGTAGCGGTTACATGCCCGAAGATACGTACGAAAAACATCGAGCCAATACAAACAAGCAATAAACTACGATTAGTGAGTCCTTTAGTCACACTTCACGTAATGGAGTTCATTCTCTTCTTATATAGCTGCCTATGAACAACTTTATAGTGCAAATTAAAAGGCGTTCATTGAAATTAAAGAAGCTTTGCAACCAAAAGGGGAAACTAAGGCACAAAGGCTCAGGGAGACCGTCATCCAGACTAAATATGTTTTTTTTTTTCCGTTTGTTTCAAATTTCAGCATGGCGTGATATTGTAAATTATTTGATATTTTTGCTAGATTTTCCTCAGATTTATACTCACATAGTTCCACATTTTCTTATTATATCGTATTATGAAGTCATTTGTTACATTTTGATGACAATGTTGTAACCGTACACAAGTGACATCGCAGTCTAATAAGCCAACATCAGCTATTGTTTCATGCTGCGCATATTGTTGTGAAAATAAGGTGTCAGACACAACAGTTCAGCAGCCAGTCATTTTAGGCACCGTGCACTTGATGCAGCACCGACCTTTGCACAATTAGTCGCACCAGAAACAGACTGTTTGCAGCATATGTTTTGTCTGGAAAGCCAGATGATGCAGCCGTCTCTGAGGTGAGAGGCCTGCACGGAAGGATCAGTTGAGGGATGTCTGGAACCTCGTTTTGCGGACCAGTTCCCAAAACACCTGCATCCTCTCAAACTCCCTTTAGTCGATGTAGTTTGCTGTCAGAACTGTAACTTTACCCTTTTTCTTCCTATATACGTTTTTCTGTTTTTTTTTTTGCAACTGACCCACGTAATGATTTTGTATGCTTGCAGTGGTTGGTGGGAAATGTAGTTCAGAGAGACGATGCTCTCTATGCCAGAATGAAACAGAGGGATATTGACGCTCATGACTCGATGTGGGAACCGATCTTTGTGGACGATGCAGCAATAGGACTAGGGGAACAAAAGAATAAGGTACTGGATTAACAGTCCAAAATGAATAACGTACATCGCACTAAACCTCCATTAATACTCAACCAGAACAAACTTCGCACTTGTTTTTACTTTTTTTTAAGTAGTAATCATGACCATTTCCACCGCCACTGTCTTCCCTTTCTCCCGAATTATTAACGTCAAATTTGCAGCAATGCATGACAGGTCTGTAGCGGCAATTTCTCTTTTATTATATAGCATAATTACTTTAGCCATTGATGCTGACATGTAATAATACCTTATTTTTGAATAAAATGTACGAATTCCCCACAAAACACAATTAACTTAGGAAAATAAGCACTTCAGTGGCACAGCAGAGAGTGAAGTGGGACGAGAATAGGATTAGCTCATGATTACGTTGCGGCTGACAGATATGAGAGCTTTAGCATTCAGTCGAGTCGTTGCTTGCGAGAGGCTTTGTCAGGAGTCGCAGCTTCACGACACGCACATTTATTAGTATTGATTTAGGGAAGAATTACATGATTGATTAAAAGACATTCAATAACAATGAGGAAAATTTCACATCCATTACCTGAACTTCCCGTAACGTCTGCTTCACCTCTTCACCCCCCCCCCCCCCCCCCCCCCCCCCCCCCTCATCCCTTCTTCCATCAGAACACCACATATTTCTGTTCCTGGGGCCACTTTGGTTGGGTCTGCTCTCTCATTAGTTTGTTTGCTTGTTTATTATTATTGTGTACTTACCTCTTTGTTGTGTCCAAGCTAGTGGGTGGAGTTGAGAGACGGTGTCTAAATGGTCTATCAGTCAAGGTTTGTTTTTATGTGACATGTATGTTTTAGAAAACTTAAGCTTATGATGGCCTATTGAATATTTCAGTGTATTTTATTACAAACCGCGGAGCATTAAAAATGAATTAGCTTCATATTACCATTACAACTACGTATCTCGACTAAGATTGCAGCTCTTGTCGTCAAGCTGGCTTTTTATGCTTGTGTGTATTATTATAACTGAAAAAAAACAATAGGCAAAGCATGTAGCTAGATGATTTATTGACTACACTGACAAGCCTGTTTCTAATTGTAGATGGACCCCCATGAAAACATCCTTTTGAGCCCCTTGGAAATCAAGAATGACATGGGCACATCAGAGCTAACCCTGGGTCTGGGTGATCCGCGGAGCACGATGCTGGCTTACGATAGCTCAGCGCTTCAGTACCGCAAAGCCGGCTTGGCCAGGCCCAACTTCGGACGCAATGCGCTGGAGCGCCACGTGGCGCAGAAGAAGAGCCGCCTACGGAGGCGCGCGTCGCAGCTGAAGATCACCATCCCCGACTTGACGGACGTAAACTCTATCGACAGGTGGTCAAGGATGATTTTCCCCACTGTATTCTCCTTCTTCAACATTGTCTATTGGCTCTACTACGTCAACTAATGCCAATGGGGATGGGTGGCGATGCCTCTCTCTGCCGATAGATTTTCCAACGCGAGCAAGACTTTGAATTCCTATGACACCCAAGCTACAGTCGGAACTGGGTCCATTTTATTTCAGAACACCTTAATTGCTGGCTAACACGTTAAAAACCGTAGAATGAAGAAACAAAAAAATACTTTTTCATACTGTGTCTGTTCAAGTATTTCAGTTTTGCTTCACAAATAGCTTATTTTATTTTTTGAAGCGTTATCGTTTATTTATTAATTGCTTTTATTTTGCTAATATTGTTTTTGCAGCCATCTAAAATATTTCAGTTTTTTTTTTGAGAATTATGTAAGCACCATGTATTGGTGTAAATTAGGCCATCTCACTAAATACATGATTATAATTAAAAAAGTGGTATGTTTTGATAAAATTTTTATAGGTTAATTGTTTTAACCTGGATGAAATGGTTTTATGATTAGCCAAGAATGTTCATTTCATCCTACAGAATTCCATAAATTATAGTTGAGGATTTGTAAATACAGATTTTTTAACTACCCATTTTTTATTTATAGAATATTTCAAGATTCTATTTAATAAGATATAATGCCATATTTCATTTATAGTGGTTTTTGCCATTGAAAATCCTACTGCCAAATCCAGTGTTACATAGTGTACATACTGCCTGGAAAAGTACTATAATATGTAATCTGTTTTAATTCAGAGAGAAGCTATCTTAGGTTTTCATTTGTTGAAATGTTTTACTTTGTTATTTTTTCAAAGGTGTGTTATTTATTTAGTTTCTTCAAGTTTCTCTGAAATTAATTTTTAATGCGATAACATACAATCCATTTAGTCTAATTGTATAACAAAATTTAATGCGATTTTTTTTTTTTTTGTATTTCCCCACCACACTTGTTGCTGTCTTTTTCTTTCCCTGATGATGGTTATAACGCCAGCTCTTAAGGCAGCCTTTTAGGGCCACACATCACTTGGAAGTGTCTTGAGTGAGGAGGCACATTACCAACTTTGACTTTCACGATGGACTGTAAATATCTCTTGTACATGATTATTAACATGTTATTTTAAGTGAGAATTCATCCAGTATACTTTGTGTTTAAAAGAGGAATGGTACACTTCTGTTGATTATTTCAGGGCATTGGGGGAGGGGAGACTTTAAATTTGTTTGAATTAGATGCATGTATTTCAAAGCCATGTGAGGGAGAAGTATCTGTCACGGAACTGCCCAGAATACTTTGCACAAGAAACTGTTCAAACCGTCCAGCCAGAGACAGAAATATCGACCTGCCGTTTCATTTTCTTTGAGAGAAAAGCCACTCGGTACCTATTTAGCGCACATGTCTCCAAAACACTCAACAGCACAATGTCTCCTTGGGGTCACTCATGAGAAAACATCCGATTAATTTTACTAGCATGGTTTGTTATCCTTTGCTCAGTTATGGGCTGTGTTCTAGTTTTATTGGGATTCCTTTGATGTGTGTAGGTTGGTGACAAACCTTGCTTATAACCTTGATATAATGTTTTCATCTCATTTCAAAACCTGTCTATTATTGTTACATAATCTCCATAATCTTGATAATCTTTTGTCATGATATGATAATTTATACACAGCGTTTGCTAGAATACAAAAAGTAACAATAGGCTATGTAAATGAGGGTAATGAAGGTATAAAATAATCGACAGTATCCACAAGGATAATATTACACGGTTGTAGTAGTTTATAAGTGGTTTACTGGGCTGCAGAGGAGATTAAACAAAACATGGGTACAGTATGCAATAACAAAATTTGCAGACTTTTGAATTCCAGCAATAGGTTAAAACTATGAAAGAAATTAATATATAAATATTCAGTATATAGCTAGCTATAAATGACAGCTGCAGGGATATCCATTTCACATGATAATTTCAATTTCATATCTAATAATTTCTACTACTGCTGCTACTGTTTGCTATCAATTAAACATCTAACCAATTTAATAATTGCACTAGTTATTTCTTGGATATTTTCAAATTCATTCAAGTCAACAGACCAGTTGTGGTGAAATTTGAAGTTTCTCTCGTTGAAACCCCTTTAGGTGCTAACATCACAGTGGAACTTTGTCTTTTGGAATTTATAACCTACAGTCAGTCATGCTTCTTTTCATTTGCAAGTATAAAAGTCACCGTTTTCACACTGTCAGCAGGAGGGAAAGAACGTTTCCTTACTAAGAATGTGTCGTGATCACAGTTCACTAAACAGCACTTAAAGGCTAAATCATATATATATTTTGACATATACAGCTCTGGAAAAAATTGAGACCACAGCAAAACATTTAGTTTCACTCATTTATCAATTTATGGGTATGCTTATGTTTAAAATAGATTTTTTTGCAAACTTCCCTGCTTTTCATTAATGAAGGGCTTCTTCTGTGCTTCATGGGACTTCAGACCTGCTTCTTGGAGCCTGTTGAGAGCTGTCCTAGCTGTGCACCTATCTGTGCGCACTTAATGTTTCACGTTCCTGTTGGAGGTCACTTGAGGTCATCCTCCAATTTTTGAGACACTGCCGGGTAATTTGACGATCATCTCTGGCATTAGAAAGTCACTTCCCCCCTCTACCTAGCTGGTTTCTGGTCATTCCCAGTGTTTCCTGCTTCACCTTGTTCTTGTGTATTGCCGTCTTAAATACGTTGAATCTGTAAGCAACCTGCTGTGCAGTGTAGCCTTCTGCCAGGAGAACCTGGATTAAACCAGGATTTAAAAATGCAGATGTCTTGAAAAAATAGTCGTCTCCTAATTTGTTCCAGAGCTGTACAAGTTAAACAAATAATCCAGTGGCTGATTCCTTTTAAATGTATCGGCACTACTTTCTTGTCAATGATAATGGCAAATTTATGCTGTTTGTTTGCAAGGTGGTTGAAGAACTACTTTTTTTTTTTTTAATCGAAATAGAAAATGGAAATCTTCCCTTTCCAAAAGCCAAAGTAAAGACCAAGAATTAATCAGGGTACCCACAAAAAAATATGAATTTAAACTGAGTCTTCCTTAAAATATCCTCTTTGGTTCATTATACGTCACATACTGTATTTTTTAGTGTCATAATTTGTGATTGATATCATTCCATTGAAATGCCTTAATATAAATACTGAAAAGGTCCAGACAGCAGTGGACAGGAAATGGTGTTGTAGAGATGCAACATGCCAGATCAGTTGTGTGTAGCCGCCTGAGTGTGTGGAGGGTCCCCCCCTCATGTACCCCTAAGTGTCAGGGGGTCCATGCTTGTGTACCCCTAAGGAGCAGAGTCCCCCTCATGTCACCCCGAGTATCAGGATCCTTGTTCATGTTCCTGCAGGAAAATATCCAACTAAATAACTGGGTTAAGTGTCAGATATGAAACTGGTTAATGTGTAATCGTATAAAAAGGCCACAGCAGTTTATAAAGCTCCCTGAATAATTAGAGTTAATATACATTTTGGATGATTCATTGTCAGAAATAAATCTGGTATAACAACATGGAAAATGAAGTATGATCATTTATCATTACAATTATAATATTTACTAAGTAATATCATGTTGTTACTGTAGGAATCATGTAGGTACTGTCACAGTGAATCTATTTTGTATGCAAACAGTGTACATGCAATTATTACACAGTTATATGAACTGTATATCATCCATAACCTATACAGCCTGATTCGTTGTGCATCTCATTAAAATTCATAGCTGATTACACACATATGTACCTACATTTCTGAATACATGCAGTTTTATTATTATTTATTTTTTTTTTATTTCTTTTTGCAAGTGCTCTATTGTAAGGTGTTACCTGGGTATCTAGACTTGCCATCTCTTTACCATAATTTTAGCAGGTAAATAGCTATCTTAATATTATTGATGTACTTTTTAAGGGGGCCAGGGATTTAAATGCTATGTTCCAATATGTTGCTAGCTGTATATATGACATCATCTGTGAGTACATATAAAATGAAGCGGTATAATATTGTAAATATTAGAGAATTTCTTAATACATTTTTAAACTTCCTAATTTGTAATATACTTAAATGTGAACAGAAGCAATCACAGGTTAATGGCCTATATATATATATATATGAGAAGTATAAACCGAGGGGCATTTTTAGAGAATCTGTGGCTGGTAACTTGAAATGTCAAAAAAGAAGATGCAAGTCTGTGTGTGTGAATAATACCTAAAATAGGGTTATGTTACTGGAGAATAATTGTATTAAAAATGCTTCCTTTCTAATTAACTAAATTTTACTGCATTTTTCATTGTATCATACATTCTGGTGTCACCTGATATTGATATAGGTGTATCCTGTTGGACAAAAATGGTTATGGATTCTGACAAATGAGAGCAAACAGTTCATAGTGGATGAGCCATTATCTGCTTGCCATAATGTTACACAAGATGGGACACATCCACTCCATTGATAAAACACATTTTACTGAAAACATGTGATGCTTTTCAACTTACGGAATTTATGCAGGAATCAAACATTGTGCATGATTCTAGATCTGTTAATCCTCATTTGTCATTGCTGGCGTTTAGAGCATCTTTATTATTTATAATTACATTCATTGATTTTATTGTTCATTCAACATCTACGGCCAATACATTTCAAAACCTGTCTTTCACAACACTTTCTGATGTTAATGGTTTCGCTGAAAACTCTACTCCCCAGTCTGCAGTATCGGGTTCAAACGTTTAAGGCTGAAGATGTCACAGTTTGTGCAAATTGGAGATTATCAATGAAATAAAATAAACGCCATGGGTCTGAGAATTATTAAACGGTGTCCTTTCGATTTTATCATTCGAAAGGAGAGACTTCTTGCCGCATATCACAGGTTGAGCACTGAGCTCTTGTCTCCCATATTAAGGAGGCAGTTTCCCCCCAAAGAATGTTCCAAACAAGGGCATACCTAGAAATTCTGGCCCCCCTTGGGCCCCCCCTGCTAGGGTTGGCTGAAAACATATGCGTCCCCCATGGTAGAATTTACCAATTGTGGTCAACTGGTAACTGTTTACCAGTTGAGAGGAGGCATAATGTTTCCCAAGCATATAAATTAAAATATTTCATATTTGCTTCCAGGATATCCCTGCCCCTCCCCTCCAACCCACCCGCATCTCAACTGTCCTAAAACTCGCATGCTACAGTACATCCCAAGTATGGGTTACTAACCGACCCATACAAACCAGAAATCAGACCCGTAATCCAGTGGTTCTCAAACTGTGGTAGCAGAGCAAGAGAATATGTTGCGTGTGCTGAAAAAAAACAAATGGGATTTTTTTTATTGAAATCAGTGCAAAATTATTTCATATAAAAAAATATATATGATATTAACCTGAAAAGGTAGCTCACCCGTTCCCTGAATGGTAAGGGCTGTTTTTTTATGTGCGCGTGAGTGTACGTGCACGTGTATTCCGGTTACTGTGATTTTTTTTCCCCACCCATTGCTGTTCTGGTTTCGAAGTGATACTTGTTCCAAATCACTTGATAACCAGTGCGTTAATCCGTTTCCACCCATACTGATATTCTTTGCAAAGAATGGTTCCCTAAGAAACTTTTCATTCATATATTTAGCATAGGTTTCATCAGCCTTACTCTTAAGAAAGAGTCGCCCTTTTATATGTGATTAATACAGCTTGTTTTCTAAAACACAAAAAAAGGGAAAGCTGTTGGCATTACATTGGGCTCAGCAGAAGTATTGACTGTACAATTAAAACTTTCTGAAAGAAAAAAAATATATAAATAAAATACAAGGATATTG
>JAODKK010000047.1:3434453-3447586 GCA_026774405.1 Petrocephalus microphthalmus | reverse complement strand
GAAATATACCAACAAGGTGGCAATTATAGGCCCGGTACTTGGATGGGAGACCAAGTAAGAAAAGGTGAGTTGCTGTTCAAAAAAGTAACAGGTAAGTTGCCAGCAGGTTAGTCCATCCTGTGGTCTGTATGGATCCCAGTGCGGCTACAGTACCCTGTGCTTTAAAAATGTGCTGTCCTTCGGAACGGACGTCCTGACTCTCAGCGGCCGAAAAAGATTCCTCGGCATCCTTCAAAGGAGTAGGGGTGGTGCCCTGGCTAAGATTGCCAGTTTGTTTGTTAAAGTTTGTTACTGGCCCTAAGCTGCTGGTGGTCTGGATGTGGAGCAGGTCAAGAAAGTAGGGACAGTGAATCATCCATCTATCCATCCTCCATCCGATTTTCAGGGGACCCTGGACCGGGTTGCCGACATTCACATGCATGCAACAGTTTTATTACCTCGTAAACCGTCTGTAGGGTTCGCCAACTGCTCCAACGCTTTTGATGTAGCTAGTTCTTGGCTTATATTGGAATAATAGAATAATAGATTCACTGTAAGCCCGAAAGCGTGAGTGTCTTGCCGGAAGCGTGAGGGCTGGCAAACCTGGTTTAACCCCAATCCCGTGCTTGGGGTCAATCTGACCCCAGAGCATCATTAAACGGTAGGCAAATTTCACATGGGGATATTATCATGGGAAACGGGTTAATGTACCCCACCTTTTACATTTCTATCTCACTTTAGTGCCTTTGGTCACTGCAGCGATGTGCATCCGCGCTAGCAACAGAGTGCTTACGTTTTTTGCGGAGCCAGAGAGCAGGGAAAGAGGAGTCCGGGTGCAAATAGCCAAACAGATATCATGCGACTATCTGTACCTGGGCAAAAATAGACACCCCGTTAATTTCAATATATAGTGTATTATATATATATATATAATGTGTAAGGATAACTGTCGATAGGATTCTTCCGAAAACTGTCATATGTGCCCTGAAAAGCTGAGGTGGCACTTAACATATTCATGATAGCATCATGTGCCGAATGACTATATCGCAAAATAAACCTTCCGTTGGCAAAAACTGATCATGCATCAAGTGTGAATTTGTTGTGAGTTTTTTCTTTCCTCAGTCAAACTCTAAAGTCTTCAGTAAAACAGACTGAGACTGGACAGATGTTTCCGAGACATTTGTGTCAATCCTTTTATACGAAGAGATTAAATACCAGCTTCTCTAGCCTGGAGCATAACTGGTAACTGTGTCACTGAGGTTTCTCTGTCAGGTGAACCGGTGCTTTCCTGTCTGTCAAGACAAAAAGCAACTGAGTAGATGTGCAGCAGATATATGTAGGTCTTTCAGGACGTACTTCAGGCTCATCATGATGACAAATATGAAAGATTGCAAATGATTATGGTTACCGAATAAAAATCAGACTGCGCTGGGCACAAGGCCGAGCTGCAGGGCACATATCCACACACCAGTTAGCTCGACTGCATGTCTTTTGACTGCAGGAGGAAAGCGGCATACCCAGAGGAGGTCTCTGCTAATGGGAGGAACATGAAAACTCCACAAACTGAGAGCGGAGGCTGTATTCAAACCCCCAGCCCTGGAGGTATGAGTCACCATTCTGCCCACGTAGTAAATCATGTAAGAAAAATTAGGTCTATTACAAAATTAGGCTTACTATAGTGCAGAATAAATACAGTTAATGTGAGGCTGTGACCTGATGGTGACTTGTCAAGAATCTAAATTAGTCTACTTATATAATTGTGTACGCAACATATGTTTAGTCCCTCGTGTGATGCCGGTCGGCCTTTCCCATGACTCTTTTGCAGTTGCTCCTATTTCTTCTAAGAGGTCTTGAGTTAAAAGAGACTTTCATCATCTTCGGTAATCCAGTTTACCGAAAGAGCTTCACTTATTTATTTGTTAACGATCCTCGGCATGTAAATTTCCCGAGCTGTTAATATGTGACGCAGAAGTGTACAAATGGCTGGAGGGCTGTTAATAAGTCACTGTACGTGACTAATTTACTAAAACGGGCCCTGACCTCAGTAGCTTGCTGGCATGACAGCAAAATTGTCTGAGCTGAGTTTAATTGGGGAATTGTATGTGGCCTGTGTTGGCATACTTAGTTATTCATAACCTTTTAAAATGGTATTTTCAGAAAGTCTCTTAGTCTCTGCTTCCAGTATCACATTTTCAAATTCAAGTTACCCGCCCCCACCCACCTGAGTCTTAAATTCCAAGTCTGACAAGGGGCTCTCTCCTGCAGGTCATCTTTTTACGGTTATGACATTTTTTTTCTCCTTCTACACACCTTCTGTAATTGGAATGCTCCCTCTGCGGAATGTTAAATGTCAGTTTGAATACAGTCATAAAAATTAAAAGGGTGACAAACTATGATAATTTTGGTTTGATGCAACCCTGGGTCCTGGATTATCTATATGAAAGCATTGAGAATATAGTATGTTCAAGAAGTCCAGGACATCACGGTGTCATGTACTTTGGACTGTGTCGTAAGTCTTACTTGTTTAAATGGCAGTGGGGAGCTGTCCCAATGGACTGAGGTAGGATCTTGTTTTCTGTCAGGAATTTCAAAATGCCTTAATTTGTGGAGCTGACGTGGATTTAATGGGCTCCAAATGCAGGATGTGAGGTGGACTTCAGTGGAGTGACCGATGCTCCTTATCCTGGGTCATGAGGGTCCGGAGCTACATGGACAAGGCAGGGGATAGCCCTGGATGGGGTGATGAGAAGAATGCATGAAGGGGGAGGTCATGCAAACTCTATACTTGTCAAGCCATGGCAGAGACTTAAACCCTGGTCTCCAGTCTAGACCACCATCGCCCCCTCTCAACACTATTCCGTACTGCCCAAGTATCACAGACACTGTTCAGAATGCCACAGTCCATTGCAGTTGCACGCCTTACACTGCAGCAGCTACATGTTGTCCTTCATTTTCATTAAGACGTATAGCTTGGGGTCAGGCAGTGCTGTGCCGAACTTCCTAAATTTAGATTCCCTGGCCCCATCCCTTTCCCGGAACACATTACACACTGCATTTCCAATAATTTTTCATCAAGCTCTTACTCAAGACGCTACATCAGCATCCCAATGATCTGTTTGATTCTTTTGTGAAACGTCCTGTATATTTTTTCATCGGTAAATATGTTATGGTTACCCGTCTCCCTGCTGTCCAATAATATCCGTGATACAAATTGGTTTGGGATAAGACACCACCAAAGCAATGAAGCAGCGTGTTTGTTTTGGACACAAAATCTTTGCCGGCCTTAGGGGACAGGTACTTTACAGATACAGCACCTGCAGTATCAGTGTAAGCGACGAATTCTCTAGATATTTAGCGATTCCAGATCCCATATTGGATCCTGTCCCGCTATTTTAGTACCAAATTGGATGCCAATTATGACAGCCATGCCAAAGATACACAGCGCCACGTTCGTCAAACATCTGAACTCATTAAACTGGACACTCTAGATCTGCGTGAACATTTCCAGGTACTAGGAAGCAAATTTCCTTTACTTAAAGTATGAGATACCGAGCACATTTTTTGGGCCACGTTTAGTTCAGATATTGAAAGTATATGCAAATTTTATGTGGCTTATGTATTACTGCTGATGCAACAACATAAGATAAAAATATCTACTACATCGTTCTTTCTCCAGTAAAGTATCTCCAGAAAAAAATTCTGTCGAAAACATGCATTAATTCAGTTTATCTCTGAAGTGTCTCCAGCTGGTACTGCAAGCAGCCACATAAGTTCTTATTAGGAGAAAAACTGAACTGTGAATACATTGGCCTCATACTTGCATTTGATTTCTGTCATATTTAGAATATAGGAATATAAAATGCTTTACTCTTGAAAACCCTAAATTGGTTCACACCAAAAGTATATTATTCCAGTCTTCTCTCATAACCTACTCCTTTGTTATAAGATTTGGGCTATATTATTGTACACTGCAAGTTAATGTGCAATAGGCAGTAGAAGATTAGTTGTAGATCTAGCTGTACAGAGAGTTCTACCTTTTCCTAATAACTATTAACTATTAAAGTTAAAAAGATTTACTTTCTATGACATTCTATGACTAAGTTGACCAGATGTGGAATATGTCCAGGGAGCTATTAGTTTCAGGTCAAGTACTGTCACGCTGACATGATGCATGATCATCTTTAGTGACTTACCACATCATGGTGTTTACTATCTCAGGACCAATTTATCATTGCGGCATTTATAAGTATCTTGAATTTTATCATGGAAGATCCATAAATTTAAAAAAGGCTAAAGATTCAGGCATTTTTTTACCCACACTGCCTCTAATGGTCTAGATTTCTGAGAGTATCCACACATCTTCCAATAGTAGTATCTAGATTAAGTCTCCTGATACAGTGTTTGCCATCAAGTCCTCCGTCTCAAAACCCTGACCCCCAGTGATGAATAAACTGTCATGGGGTCTTTACAGTTGGATCTTTGACTTGTGTTTATAGGCATTGTTTTTCATTAGTACTATTCAATTGCATTCTTCAAAGAGTCTAGGGAATTAAGTTCCCTCCAATACTGCCAAATCAAAGGCATGACTCCAGGACAGAGTTAGAAAATACATGAAGAGTGAGGCAAAACAAAAAAAGGTCATGTCCCAAACTGCAACACCCATGTGGGCAAGTTTACTTCCTGTCAGAATGTATGTAGCTGAAGCAGCTGAGCAGGACTGAAGTAGGTATCACCGGGGATGAGATGGTGATTGGCTAAGGATCGGCCAATCAGCGAACCAGAACCAAGAAGCTAAGCCGCGAGCAGAGAGCTGACGGAACAAATCCAAAATGCAGAACCAAACGGAACCGGGAGATCAGAGACTAATTCAAAAAGTCGACTAAGATAACCAACCACTAAACAAGACTGCAAATGGAACACCAAAAGAACAAGCGTTGACCAGAGTGAGCTAAAATTGATTAGTAGATGGACTGCGAGTATCAGTGACCACAGAGAACATCTGGTGGTGGGCGTGGCTGTGGAGGGTGACATCACCTGCAGGCGACAACCTATATGAAGGTTTCTGGACCAGATGTGAAAACTTAACTTCTGAAGAATAATCCACTTTACAGCTGTCTGTGAAAACATGCTTGTTTCCATGCATTATCAACAGCAACATGATAGATTTATTATTGGCTGATGTATTTTGTGGGACAAAACCCCAAATATAATTTTATAAGGGTATAATTCCCTTTCTGTCCACAGATTTATTATTACTATTATATATATGTGTTTCGCTTAAACACACAATTTGATTGTATTCTCAATGCAATAACATTTTGGATAGTTAATCTACACGCTATTTCAGGCAGCTGTGGTACTTTATGCCATAACGTTGGCCGCACTGCCCACTGAACGGGTATTAAATTGAATTAAGACTCAGTCGAAGGTTCCCGGTTCAAACCCCAGGAGGCACTGTGCTGTATTAGCCTTAAGCAAAGAATACAACCTCAATTTCTCCAAAAGAAAATGAGTTTATGGGTAAAAAAAAAAAAACACATGAGCCTTTGGATAATAATATCTGCCAAGCTGAGTGAAAATTTTAATGCAGTATTTGTTTTTATATGAGTATATTTTTAATGGAAAGCAAAGCAATAGAAATAGCCCTAATGCCATCAGGATCTAAAAACATAGATATGAGAGGCAGGCATCTAAAAGTATGGGCGTAAAGTCACATGATAATGGAAGGACAAAAAGCCCACTGGTTTTAATACAGAAGACAGTGCATCAGGCATGTCACTCGTCTGGATAAATGCGAGCAGTAGGCATTTTGCAAACCCATTATGAAGGTGCTCAGATGGGCCGGCAAATGCGCGCATGTCCGCGAAGGCCGCCGGCCTCTTCACCGCCCTTCGCAAGAATCCCACTCCGCGCGGATCAGGAAAGGCTCCGCCCCCATCGCCACAGAGGATCGACGCAAGGTAATTCGATACGGGTTCAGACGTGTAAAGAACAACCTCCCAATGAGACGCCGCTTTGAGAAGAGCTGCTGAGTATAATTTGAATTATTTTTTTGTGTGTGTGCATTTTTTAAGGGTACAAATGTGGAGGAAAGAACATAATTAAAATGTAAATTAAAGGAACATTATCGTTGCACTCAAGGCACTTAAAAGTCTATTTATCCTAAGATTCTAAACTCTCCTGTTTTGGGGGGTAACGGTAATCCAGTTTCCATTAATCTCTTAGTCTCCTGTTGCCCAAGGAATGTATTAACAAATGCAGCAATCTTACATTTATGGCAAGATAAGATCACTCATACCACAAACACAAATATGAAAAGAGCCATTAGCAACCTTTACTGGTGGATCAGAGACTTTTGGAGATTATATTACGTAACACCAGCATTTTAACTCCTTATAGCTTTTGGAATTTTGAAGAGCTGTGAAGTTCAGTTGATGTATCGGTGATGTCACTCAAAAGTCATTAATAGGATCACAATTTCTAAAACAAAATCAACTTCCTGTCTAATAGGTTCTACTAGAATGACTGCAGATTTGACTCTGTCTCTAGTCTCTCTCTCTCTCTCTCGCCCTGTCTCGCATCTACAATATCTACCATCTTCCTTTATTATTTTTTTTATCTCGTATTATTTTCATGAGTCTTTCACAGTTGAAGTACAGTAACTGTAAGGCCAGTGTAGCTCCTCATGTACCTGAAGAAGACCATTCTCAAGCTCTCGAGAAGATCCTGCAAAAAAATATCAGCATTCCCACTCAAGACATATTTAAGCAATGTGATTGAGAAATTTTAGGCTGGTTTCTGTCCTCCTCTTTATCCAAGACACGTGTTTCTACAGCTTAAAAGTACCTTGAAACCATGGAGATCTGTCACCGTTCTACACCAAGAAAACACAAGCATTTCATCTATAGCAGATCAGACTACTGTAGTGTTTTTCTTTGAGTGTGCAAATGGCACGCACTGACCAAAACTGCGGCAGTAAGAATTGTAACCAGGGCCAGATAGTACAATCGTATAATCTTATTGACTTCCCATTAAGATTACGATAGAGTTTAAGAACTTTTTTTCCAATATAAGACATTGTAAGGTCTTGCTCTTTCTTATCTAATTGAACTGATTAATATGTGCAAGCTGGAACACATTCTCTACTCTCCGAAAGCAGGTCATTTTCTAATCCCTACAAACAACTACTGTAATTAAAGCCTTCAGCCGGAGGGTCCCTAATCAGTAAAATGTATTGGAACTGCCCTTGCAGTGTAGGTGCTGCCACCACAGGCTGACCTAGTGAACAGTACTTACCAACCATGACATCCATTATATGAAGCTCCCTTCAGAATCCCTAATCACACGACAGTCTTGTGTTTCTATGTATCAGCATGCAGGTGATGGTTTAGTAGGCAGTGGACTCTGAGCCCCCATACATTTTCTCCAGTTTTCCGTTTTGAATATGTGTCCCAGATTCACTCTCCATGCAAAATTTTGATCTAGTGTAACCACTTTGTGTCTGTGCATGAAGCTGACCTTAATTTGTTTGCAATTGACTCGTGTTCTTGTAAAACCTTTTTTTAAGCATTTGGGCCATCTGCTGCAAATGGCAGCATGTAAAAATTAACCAAATTGAATCTCCTTTCAGTTTTATATATAACTTCAGGGAGTGGTCTTCATAGTCAGTTGTCTTTTTGTGGATTTAGCATCAGGCAGGGATGATTTTAGTCACTTAAATTCAGACTATCTTTATTATAATTACTGTATGTATTTCATAATCATTGAGCTGTCGTATACTATACTGAATAAAGTTAGCAATCAATGCAAAGTGTGGTTTTGGGCTTTGAGAAAGTAATGTACCACAATGTGAGAGGTATACATGCATAAAACTTATGAAAACATGGATTACCTCGTGCGTATCGAGCTAGACGATTGCATGGCTGCCCGCAAATCAGGTGGCATCTGCCGGATGAGATCCAGATGCTTGTGTCACCCACAAACATAAGGTGCTCACACACTTGTCACTTAAGGCACTTTCACGCAAACAGAGGTGCCAGAATGCTGTGAAACTCAGTCACCCGCTGACCGCCCAGTTTTTCCCATCAGCTCGGAAGAGTCTCAAGCTACCGCTGATTCTGACGGGGAAATATCGGCTGAGTGAATGTCATTTGTGTCATGGACATGCTGATGGCCCATAAGCCTTTAGAAAGCAGAACATATTTGTCCTTTGCGGAACATTATGCAGAAGATGACATCTTTTGAATTCACTTCACTGCTTAAAGAAAGGAGATAACACTATATTTTCAGTGTGTCGCTATCTAGGTGCGGGATTCAGGCTGAAGGGCATGATTACGTATTCTTTTGACTCTTCGCTAAGTCTTGGCTATTACATAAGATTGGGCTCCTCAAAGGACTATCAGTCATCAAGCAACACAAAGATAAAACTCCTTTGCAAATTAGTGTGGAGTGGTCCTGGGTATGTTTGCTTTCATCTCCTGGCATGTGTGTGCAGTCATTGGGTTCTTCTGGGAATTCACAAGATGGTTAGGTTTTTTCTTGGAATTAGCATACCGGAATGGTGCCCGTGCACGACGGTGGAAACGCATGTTCTGTTTTCATGATCTCCAGTGCCGCACGCAGCTGTAAACACGTACGTTAATTTTGCCAGTTCTAAAACTGTACACACACACACGCACACACACCCATAGAAATAACAAGCATCCCTTGGGTATTCATAAACTTCAATGCATTCCCAAAATCGTGCATTAGAAATATTCCCTGGGTCACGGAGACGACAGATGGTTAAATAACACTGCGATGCTGTCCTCACAGAGCATTGGCCTTTCTCAGTCCAAAATAAATTTGGAATTAAGTACAACGGGGGGAGGGCGCTTGGAATGCCCAACTCGTGCCCGATTTTCTACGCAGGTGGCTTAGCTTTTTTGATTTGGCATTTGTGGGGTAAATTGCACCAGTTCTCATTTCTACGATGTGGGTCGCACCTGGGGGTGCCAGGCGCCAGCCCATAAACAAACGTGGCCCACAGATCCAGGGCTTATTCCCACACAGAGGCCTGGAGAGGTAAAGGGACGGGTTAATTACAGGTGAATACAGGCCTGGCATCTCACAGTCATTCGTTAAAGACACAATTATCCCATGCTCTATATTTAATGGCTTTTTTCATCTGCTTTGTTCATGGGACAGAAACATTACTCAAAGCAATTAGCAACACATGGAGTCACACAAGGAGTAGAAACAGTCCCCTATGCATATAGATTACAGTAAGAACAATTAGAGGAGCCTTACTGCATTGGCCATGTTCAGCCATAGCTGGATTCTTTCACTGTTTCTATATATTAGGCTGAAACTCTGTGATTTATACGGAGAATATGCCAACACCCTTCAAGGCTGCTAAAATACAGGTTTTATTACTCCTGGTCAAATTATTGCCCGAAGACACTGTTACTTTTCTGCATGCTAACCCAGTGTCAGACTTCAGATGGCCGAATGAAAACGCAGACCTTTTTACAGAACTCGAACTTACTAAAGCATTTTGATCAAAGCGAGAAGTGAGATCAAGGGACAAAGGAACAATGTCTTGCATACTTATGAGACACAGGGACGATGCCCTGTTTAAGCCGCACAGCTCTCTTATTCAGAGTTTCGCGAAGCCTACTAACATTAGAGCAAACAGTGTCGTTGAGAAATTCCCGGAGTAATAAAGATTTCAGATAAAACACAGGATACGGACGACACAGACGTTTCCAGAACGTTCTGGAGTTGAGCACGCACGGGGTTGCCCTGAAAGAGGACGAATGTCAGGCAAATATGATAAAGATTAATGTTGAGAGATAAAAATGAAAACAGCTTCAAGGTCTCCTTGTTACTGGCTGGCCGCTTCAGAGGCTGCAGGTAGATGACAGTTTAAATGAAATGTGTTAGTGTGTAATTGGAGGCAGAGTAGGATCCGGTGCGTCATTTTTGTCACCCTGCCCAGAGGTTGTTTGCTTGCCTCGGAGTTCTTACGCCATGATGTATCACTGCGGGTATCAGCTGATGAGAGAGGCTAGCTCTTCCCCGACGGCCGCCAGCTCACAATCGCGCTTTTTCGGCCGAGGCAGCGTAGGGCTTTGCAGCTCACGCATATTATTCTGAATTAGATCTTTGTGTCTGTCGGAAGCGGCCGCGTGACATATTGCCTGGGTTATCCGACTGCCAGAGCGGTCCCCGGGGCTTACGGTACGGCGACCTGACGACGTCCGCTGAGAAATCTGCCCGCGAGATGCTGAATATTTAACTTTGCCGGCCAACCGCCACTCCCGCCAAGCAATAACTGAAAAGCAAGCAATCATACACCTGGAAATTTTAGCGATTAATTCTCTCCAGCTGCTTTTGAGAGCATCGCTTTACTTGTGTCCTAACTTGTGATATTCAGCGAATATCTAGCAGCTAAACAGTGAGGGAAGGCGGCAATCGCAAACTTTTTCAAAATGTTCCTTTCAATCTGGGAAAATAGAGGAAATGACACTTGTTTATTTTTTTGTTATTTGTATGAATACAAACAGGAATTCTTCGGTTTTTACACAGCCCATCTTGCCGTCCTAAGAGACACACAAACGTGTTTATGGACAGGGTTTGCCATTTATTCGGCACCCCTAGAGATATTCTTGGGGTTAAGGGCCTTATTAAGGAGGACACCAGTGGTATGATTTCTCTTCCATAGAAATTCAAATCAGGGACCCTCTGGACACAAATACAGACTCCTAAGCTGGAGAGCTACCCAGAGTTATGAAGTGTGTTAGGTACTTAAAGAGGTATACCTCTCATCCAGGTCTATATAGCAAATAGCTTGGACACATTGGTACTTTCAAGCCACTGTCTAAGAAGGCATCACATCAGTGACAGGCATCGAGACACTTAACAAAATAACAGGTTTAAATGCCCATAGGATTTTTGCGTACACTAAAATGTTATTTATTTATACTAAGGGTAGAAAGAAAAATGATCAGATTGTAGAGGAGGCGGGTCCAAGCAACTAGTGGAGGCCTGACCAAGACATTGAATTGGTTGGTTTGACATTTAAGATCTGATAATCTCCCAATTTTCATTCTGGTTTGAACTGCCCCACTTCCAAAAAATATTACAATTAGGCACACACCTCTCAAAATTAGCCCCAACCCCCGATTGGTGAAATGTATGACCGGATACCCCCCTAATCGGTAAAATCTACAGAGGTGGAAACCCCAACAATCAGAGAAATCTATAATCAGTCATTAAAATTCACATTGGGGGACAAATCGGTAGGGTTGTTGAACCACCTAATAATATTTTTTCTGTCTGCAACGCAGGTCATTAGCTGTATATTCACAAAATATTTGTTTTATTTTATAAAAGACAGAGAGAGGAGACCAAAACTCTGGATAATTTGACAGTTTTTGATAACTCTGAAAGTGGACGTGAATTGGCTGCGTATCCACGTGAAGGTTTGGCAAATTGAGAGACAGAATAATCTTTGTCAGTCTTTCCCCAGACGTCTCTACTGAGATCTTATCACGCAAGATTCTGCATTTAATTAGAATTTCTCAGAACCACCGTCTTCTGCGAGATGTGTGATGGCAAACCGAACTCGCTCAGCTGTCAGCGTGCAATGAGCTTGCGGATCTCCATAAAAGCATATCCTTCCAGACACACAGTCATCTTACGGACTTGCAAATAAAGAAGTGGAGTGTCGTGTAGACCTTTAATTCGGGGGCGGGTAGGGTCCTCCCGTTACAAAACAGAACTACAGGCCTTGCACGTAGGGCTAGTCAATCTCTTTCCCAGAATAAGATAATCACTGCCATTAACGTTTATCCTTAACGAGAGATAAAGGACTCGTTAAACCATAACAAACATATTGCCCTTGTCCTGAAAATTAAGGAGATTCACTGCCGTGATTTGCAACTGCTTAACATGTATATTGATGATAATGCATTTAATTCATGTGCAGGGACGACGCTAATTTGAAAAATTACACGCACATGGTATTAACTAAATTCCATAAATTCCTTCAATCGAGTGCTTTATAAGGCTTATGCGAAGCAGGGTTCATAGAGCCTGGCCACTCTCTGACATCATAATGGATTCTGGGGATTCTAATATACTTTCAATCAGTTTGGATTTGAGTCTGGTATAGCTCATGGTATATTGCTGGGAACCTATTTTCTGTAGCGTCAATTGGCCATTCAGACAATTCCCCAAGGGTAATGCAGTGCTGTTAACCTGATATGGTGCAGTTCTCGAAGTTTCAGCTCGACCTGTGGCGTTTTGTTTTAAATTATGGAGAATAATGCCTTGTGTTATCCAGTGTCATCTTTCAGTGTTTGGCCCCGAGTTCCTCATGCTTCAGTGAGATGTTTTTAGAACTGTGTGGCACAGTCACCATGGTTTCCTCCCTCGATCCAAAAACATGCAGTCAGGTGAGTTGGTGTCTCTAAATTGCCCGTAGTGCGTGAATGTTTGTGCCCGCAATAGACCTCGTTCTTTTTCGTACTTTTTTTGCGGCTTGCTGGATCTCCTGCCGGTTGGGTTACAAGGACAGTTTGAGGTTTCCCTCGGCGTGACTGATTCTAGTATACAGGCTTGTAAATAGTAAATTGTAAAAATTGTAATTTTTTTTCTACAGAACCACGTGGATATTTATGGTCACCCCATCTCCCTTTGCTGTAGTTTCCAATAAGATGATCAGAGAAGGATGTCAGCAACCAGTCGTGCTCGTCACATGGCCATGGACCCTAGCAGAAGGCCCGAGGGCAAGACCGAGACAGACACTCAACAGGAACCCCTCGCAATGGAAGCTCATGTCAAACCCGAATGGCCAAGGAAATGTCTTTGTTAGCGCAATGTCGGAGTGGTGCATCCTTCACCTTGGTCCCTTTGGCAGTATGGTAACACCTACCTGTACTGAGTAGAGCCATAACACACACACACACATTTCCTGTCAGAGGAGAATGTTGGTCATTTCTGCGACACCCTGCCATCTGACCTCGGAGGAAGAAAGGAAAAAACGACCATGAAGCAACCGCTTTCTTTTGCCTCCTCTGTCCTGTTGAAAGAGACGTTTCGTGCTGAAATTACAGGCTAAAATGTAGAGAAAGGCTTTAATTCATGTCAAACACTTAATATTATAATTT
>JAODKK010000047.1:3351539-3362160 GCA_026774405.1 Petrocephalus microphthalmus | reverse complement strand
TCCCACCCCCGTCCGCCCCCGTCCGCCCCCCTCCACCCGGCCCGTTCTCCTGCATCCCACGTGAACCATCCTCGTTCTGCATGCAGGACTGCAGCATGGTGTGAAGCTCACATGTGGCATGTGTGTGACACGTGTGTAGCATGCGTGTGGCATGCGGGGGAGGGGGGAGTCTGGCTGTCCCTCACTAACGCATGTCTGAGATTTGTATGTTTAAATTGTGTGTTTTTATTCAGCGTGTTCAGTATGGTCCAGTGGGCTGAGCCCTCTGTTAATGATTTATTCCATGATCCGATTTACAAACAGGATTGTAGACAGACATTTTAAGTATTAGGTCATAGTAGTGTTATTTCCACGTGGTGTTAAACTTGTATTGCGTGCCAGTTTCTAACAACTTTTTTTTTTTTTTGTTTGTTTGTTTGTTTAGGGTGTGAGTTTGCGTTAAATGTCGCATGTGTTCTACACTTACTGACCACACACGCATAACTCTGCCCCGGACTGTGAAGGAAAGAGAGGCCCCCTACTAGAGAGGCTTGGGAGTGTTAAATCGGGCCAGCCTCGTCGTGGGGATCCGATTTCCGAAAGCAATTGCCCCTGTACTACACTTCGCTCTGGAGGGAGAACATCCCTCTCTGTCCCAGGGGAGTCTTGGGTACAGCCCGGTGATAATGTTTGCTTTGGGTTCACGGTTTAGTGCAATTTTGGTACAGCCGGGAAAACCGAATTTCTTCCTAAATTGTTTATTGTTAAAACTGCAAAAGCAATTAGAAATAGTTGTAAACCAACCAAAATCACATTCTGAATTTCCTGGCAAAAGTGCCTTAAATGCCACAGGGAGATTAACTTGCAGTGGCTGTTTCTGCCTTTTTCCGGTCATACACACACTTGGATGATGCCGTCTCAAATGGGTTAGCCTGCTGGATGTGTTTGCAGGATCATATTTGAGGTTTGGTATAGTAGAGCCAACAGTCAATCTTGGTCTTATCGACGACTCTATCCCCAATGTTGGTGTAATTTATTGGGAAACCAAAATATTCCCAAATTACTCATTTGAGTGACTTGTGAGAGCCTTCGATCTCTCGCTACGCTGCTATGGCTGACTGTAACCAAATCACATCCACTATTAGCATAATGTTTTCCGCTTTGAATATCGACTTCTCAAGTTAGGTTACGGGTATTAATCTGTTTCACTGTGCGTTTCGGGAGCCATTATAGCCCTGCGAAGAGGGACGGAGAGGGTTAATACAGCACAAGACGGAGATGATTTCTGCGATCGTAGACTGTGAAATAGACCACCGAGAACTGCAGGATTCACACGCGTCTGCATTCAGTCTCAATAAGGATGCAGTGGCTAATGTCTGGTAGAGTCAGATATGAATTACAAAAAAAAAAAAGATTCAGTAGAAGTAGATAATGTATAGGGAGGTTTGAACAATTGCAGGCCTTTTAATTTGCTTTGCTTGACTAATTAATTATGGATAAACTGTGTATTTAACGTTCCTCTTTGGAGACGACTTCAGTTTAGTATTAATACCAACAGTGTTTACAGAGTCTTGGGACGACTGATTAATTCAGTATAATTTACAAATTATACAATTTATTGGTTTTATAACAATCTACACTTTGTTCCTTTACAGAAATATATATATATATATCACATTTAAAAACAACCAGAAGTTTTAAAATAACACATTCATGTTGCATCCTAATATATTGAAACCAAAATTATAGTTCTGAAAGTGCTGTTCGGAGTTAAAAAGTTCATTGACACGCGTCATTGGGTGCTTTTTTAATTAGTAACATCTTTGTAGTAACAAAACGCCAAACATTTGTGTTTAGTGTCCCTTTGGGAGCCAGTGACTGCAATTGCAATTACACAATTATCACAAAATGGCAAGAACGGTACTGAATGAGTCCATCAAAAAAATCATGACACTTAATAAAAAGAAAATATCTTGTAAAATATCTGTGCTTGTCAATGGACTTTTGTTATGAAATCAATAAATTTGCAGAATTTACAGAATTGAGCAAGCGGCCCAAGACTTTGTGAGCTCTGTGTATTGGAAATGGTTGCGAAACCTGTACTATCGTCTCTATTCTCCTGCCCTGCCAGAAGAGAAGTACACGGTGATCTACCCGTATGCGGCCCGTGACAAGGACGAGATCGACCTGGAGAGGGGCATGACCGTGGAGGTCATCCAGAAGAACCTAGAGGGTTGGTGGAAGATCAGGTAAAGACAGGGGAGCATAGCTGTTGAGGAGATCCCTTAACTCCAGCTCCTGGACTCTTCAGCATCCTCTCCCCGGCTCCCACAGGTACCAGGGACAGGAGGGCTGGGCTCCAGCCTCCTATCTGAAGAAGGCCGACATCCTGAGCCAGAAGCTGGCGTCGGGGGGAGCGCACGCCAGCACCAATGACCTGGATGGCCTCTCCAGGCAGCAGAATGCCACCAAGGAGAGCCGTGAGGGCCAGAGGGAGGCGCGGCCGGCGCCCTTCGCTGATGGCAAGCGCAGTGAGTGTACTTGACGGAGCCACGCGGCATGCTGGGTACCAAGAGGAGGCCTCTCTGCAGCCCCAAGCAGAGACGCTGCAGAGAGGCCTGCAGCCGATGACTTCATCTGTCATAGGTGCTTGTATCATCTTGGAAACGAGCGGCCCCTCCCTACATGTAAAGTAGGGGTCATTCCAAGATCTGACCCCTAGAGGAATGGGACGCCACTTCCCGGGTCGGGGAGAAAAATGTGGCACAAATCAGGAGATTCATTTAGAAAGATTAATTTACTGGGGGGAACAAATCAATACCTTCCCCCCCCCCCCAAATATGGTCTAGAACCACCTCTGACTTAAAGTGCCATAATGACACGCTCACCCCTCTCCCTCCAGAAGACGGGGCCAGACAAAGACCTCCTCCACGGCGTGATCTCACCATCGTAAGTGGATCACTTGCCAATGCGCCTGTACCTTTAAGAAGATGCCGTTCATATTGTTGAGTCATGCGTATTCATTTGTTTATTTTCTTCATTCCCGCATGTGCTCAGCCTCGGGGGGTGAATTTGCCCAAACCCCCCACCCCTCCCCAGGTGGAGGAAGAATACTACACCATCGCAGACTTCCAGACCACCATTCCAGACGGTATCAGCTTCCAGGCTGGAGTTAAAGTGGAGGTGAGATCAGGGACAGACATGGATCACAAAGCACCCTGTTCTTGTGTGTGTATCCAGCTCATATGTCATTGATTCCTATCTGCACCCCACGCATCGCGCCTTTGTGACTATTCTGTACCGCAGACTCGATATAGCATTCGATCACTTTACGGTTTAAACTGGTTGTAATTACACCCTTGAGTATAGTCCTTATTGTATTGATTTGTTAGAATTTTGTTAGTATTGTTAGCTCAGTTGATATGTCGCTTATTTCGTTTAGTGATTGCTTAACCACATTTACAGAAACCGATGCTTTTGCTTATGGTTACATTTGCGTGTGGTTAATGTATCTTACGGATACTGGAAGTAGTGCAAATATTCTGCCGCTAAACGTAATTTACCAAGTCATGAACTATAAATGCATGTAGGCCTTTGTTAATGGCTGTAGGCTTCATAAGGCTTCATGTAGCTGCATAAGGACTAATAAATCCGGCCTTGACATTAAATGGATTATTGGTTAAATGGATTATACTGTAATAAGGATAGAAGTGTGGAGTACAACGTAGCCACCACCCAATCTCGTGTTAGCTTCCCTACGTTTTGTGAATTTCTATTGATTCTTTTTCTGATTGTGGATTGAAATGATGGAATAATGTGAGCAATTGTTAAGTTCTTAAGCAGATTATGAGGTTGTGAGGAATACTTACGAGCATTACTTATGAGTTGTAACGTCCTGGGCGCAGTATTCACTCTACCAGCTTAATCGGGGATGAAGAACTGATTCATTGATGGACTTCGGCTTTGACCTTGATCAGTTTACGCCTTACTTTTAGCAAGCAAGCCCACTCTTTGCTTTTCTACAGTGTTAGCATGACTGGGGGGGTGTTGGGCAGTCAGATGACCTTGGACCCCCAGAAGGTTTTGTCTTGTCTCCTTGTTGTCATCTGGCTTTCTTTCTTTCATTTCTTTGATTTTTTTTTTTTTCCTTTTCCTTGTTTTTGTATTATTTTGTCTTCATGATGTTATACTGCCTCACAGGTTCACAACACACCTATGTAAAGTGCCTTAGGGCGACTCCTTTGTGAAAGGCGTATATATTAAAATGTATTTGTTTTTAAATTTAATTGAATTACACATGCATTGAGATTATACTGCAAAATTATATATCATTATTATACTGCAAAAAAAATTCGGAATCTGATAGCACATGCTTCGTTTTTTTTTTTTTTCTTAGGTGATCGAGAAGAATTCCAGTGGCTGGTGGTACATCCAGATCGACGATAAGGAGGGTTGGGCCCCCATCACATTCATAGACAAGTATAAGAAAACCAGCAGCGCTTCACGGCCCAACTTCCTGGCGCCCCTGCCCAACGAAATGGCCCAGATGAAGCTGGAGGACGAGGTCCCTAACAGCCAGGGCTCTGACGACAGCTGGTCCAAACCGCTACCCGAGGAGCCATCGACCAACAGTGATTCGGCGGCCCGGCCCAAGCTGAGAGACTGGAAGACAAATGCCAGCAAGAGCAGCGTTTTCTCGGGACCTCTGCCTCCGGCCCCGGCCACTCCCCCATCCGAGGAGAAACCGGCACTGCCTCCAAGAAGGGAATCCATAAACAAGAGTCTGGAGGCTGATCTTGTGGAGAAACCCAGGATGGATCTGTCCAAAGCCCTCCCCCCTAAGCCCCCTGCACCGGGGGTCATTATGCCTCTGGTCCCCCCCAAGGCGGCGCCTTTCAAACCAGATAAGCCCCCCGAGCCTAAGAAGGAAGATAAGAACAAAGCTTTACACCTCCGTAATGAGATGGGCCTAGAGTGCGGCCACAAGGTCTCTGCCAAGGAAGTCAAGAAGTTCAACCTTAAGCCCGTTCCCAAACCGCCCAAGCCCAAGCCCGAGTCGCCAGAGGAGAAGCCTGAAGCCGCCCCAAGTCCGGCGGCCTTCGTGAAGCCAAAACCGGTTCTCAGGCCCAAGCCGATCCCAATGGCTAAGCCGGACGTGCCCCAAGAGAGCAAGGTGGATATCAGCAATCTGCGGAGCAAGCTGCGGCCGCCAAAGCCAGCAGAAGCGGGAGCGAGCTCTGAGGGCGCCCAACAGGATGGCCTGGTCAACAGCAGCAGCTCGGCGAAGCAGGAGAATGGCCACAGCCAAGATGTGGGGGAAGCTGCAAAGGTCGCCGTGCCGTCCCCGAAGGAACCACCGCAGAGGCCTTTGGTAGCACCCCGGAGACCACCTCCTCCAAAAAAGACTGCCAGCCCTTCGAGTCCCACAGAAACCAAATCCCCAGTGAAAGACTTTGCCGAGCCCAAGTCTGCTGCCCCCCAGAGCAGGCCTCCTCCCCCAAAACCGAAGACTTCCGTGCTACTGGCGCCGAAGGACAAGGACAAAGAAGAGTCTAAATCAAAAATGGCTCCGAAGCAATTCAACAAGATGGAGAAACCTGAGCCGCCTAAAGAGAAACTCCCTCCACTAGTAAAAGACGCGTCCAAAGAGGAGCTGTTCATTGCCGTGGCAGATTTTGAGGGTGACGAGCAGACCCCGGGATTTAAGGAGGGAACATTGTTTGAAGTTCTGGAGAAGAACACTAGTGGCTGGTGGTTCTGTAAAAACATAAGTGGCGGTCTAATGAAAGAGGGCTGGATCCCCTCCAATTACCTGGCCAAGAAACCATAGCTTCCTATCAGGAGGCCATGCGTTTTTCCGTTTGTTTTTTTTTACCGATATATTTAAAGTGCTTTTTATTTATAGCTGGTACCTTAATAGTAGCATTTCAATACATTCCATTTATTTCAAGTCCAAGCAAATTAACAATGAAGGATCGACCATCTGAAACAGGCTTCACGGGACCTGTTGTTTTCTTTAATAGTATTTTGCAAGACTAAAGAGGATTAGCTACTAAGAAAACGATGCACTGTTTCATGTGAGGGGCAGAAAATACCCCTGTTTTTGCTCATGCTGTACACCTTTTGAGCCATATATTACCCAAGCCTATAATATTGTTTTTCTATGTATCAAAAAAGCTACGGTAATTAAGCGTCTTTCCTGCCCTGCCATTTTTCTTATTACGTTATCAACGCGCTCAAAGCTTTATATGTGCAGCATTATTATATTGGTCCTCGGACACACAGTACATATGAAGGAAGAGCAGATTTAGAGCTGGTGATGGGATGGAATCGGACCGTCAGATGGAAGGGTACAGTACTGCCGAGGAAGACCCAAATCAGGCTGTGGATTTAGATGCCTGAGCAAAAGCTGCCTGCTTAGGATCCTTTAAATCCACGGGCACCGTTTCTTCTGTATTAGTGTAGTATCAATGTGCTAATATTAATGTAGTTACATTTTTTTTATGTATTAATTTTTTGGCTTCAGCCACTTTTTTTAATGCAAACCGATTGTTGCGGCTCATGTCCAAGAGTAAGGTGCACTTTTTCTTAAAAAAAAAAAATCTTAAAAAAAGCATTGTCAGCAGTTCAGGTTTTTGCACTGTGGCTTTTTACTTTTTAATTTTATAATGTATATACATTTTTTTTTTTTTTTTAAGTATTTCAAGATGTGAAGTGCGCTTGTAAAAAGCGCACTATGTACAACTGACACCTAAGCAAGACTAAGCCACACCTCAATGTTTACAGGAAGTTGCAGGCAGTATTTGAAATATGAGAGCAAAATTTCTCTCAAACTTGCCATTGATAATGTATCCTCCCAACTCCCTATTCCTGGTTCAATTATGACATCATAATGAGGCATCATGACATCATAATGGGAGTGACTCTTTCCCCCTCATATATACACTTTTCATGTGCCTAAATTTCTTTATATCAAACCATTATGAGGTGAGTGAAAGAGTTAATAAAAACCATTTGCGTACACTGAATCTCAAGAAGGTGCTTGTTTTTTTTTTTTTTTAATAAAGGCATGCTTGACTGGTTTCAGGCATGCAATTAGCGACTTTTTACTAAAACAAAGCAATGTTAGTCTTTTTTTTTCCCTCCTTTACCTCGTTGTGCCATATGTAATGAGGGCTTTCATGGGAAATTGTCCACAGGCTGTTAAACGCTGACGGGCTTGACCGAACCGTAGGGTTACGCATCTTTGTGAAAATGACCGACAAGGCTGGGAGACCACGAGGACCCCTGAAGGCTTTGTGGCTCCTGGTTGCTAAGAAACCATTGCTTACCGCTATCCTTCATCTTATTATTCTTGCCGGACAAATCCATTGTGTATCCATGTTCACCGGGCTTAAAAATCTATGCAACTTCATTCGTTTTTTTTTTAACACATTAGCAGTTGGGCAATGCAAATCAAATAGCGTGATTGATGCTGCATGAAGCTGTAAGGAATATTGCATCGGACAGCCACCCAAAATCCCCAGCATTTGACACATGCAGCAGATCCAAAATTGGAGGGAAAAAAAGGCCGGAAAAAAAATCGCTGCACCGAACTTTTCACTCTGCTTCTTTATCTGTTATGTACAGTCAGAATGCATATCACGGGAGTACCTTCTGAAGTATTGTATGCTGGACATCGTTTTATGTCATAGTACTGTAATTGGCTGTTGTTTTTTTAAGTTGTAGAGTAAGAAATATCACACTTCACTAACTTTGGATATTTTTTTTTTCTTTTATATTGTGTTAATAAACATTAAAAAGCTCAAGGCTCTTTCGGCTTGTGTTCAGTTCATCCACTACGAATACAATAGCATTAGCTAAACTGCTCATACAGTCAAACATGTAAATGATGCTTTTCACTACGAAGAAATTACTGTAGCAGAAGGCAGATAAGGTAAGTCTATATATGAGGCGTAACCACCACTTGAAAGGGCTATAATTCCATGTTATTCCTTGTTTTAGGAAACTACTGAAAAATAACTACTATTTAGCTTCCATAAGTAATAAAATTACTGTTTTCATGGTTGATTTCCTGGCATGTACATGAAAGTTAGTCAGTAGTCTTTTCATGTGATGCCTGGTGCGAATTTAGCCCTGAAATAGATCAGACTTCTGTCTTTTCGGCCAGTTTTATTCCAGCATTTTGACTCATTAGCGTTAAAGTAGTTCTGCTGAAATTTCGATCCCAGGGGTGGCTCCTGTCCCGTAGGATTAAAAAATTTCCTGAATGACTAAAATTTCCATGATGTTACTTAGCGAGGTGTAAAGCTTGCTAGCCCAGATCTAGACCACTCCATAATATGCTTAATTTCCCCCCCAAAGACTCACAGAGAACTGAGGAACCTGAAGCGGAGGACACCCCACTTCGGGGTTTTAGATGGCTTACAGTACATCACAAACTCACATTCCGGCTGTTCATGAGACACTTTCTCGAATTGCAGAAGATATTTCACTCTCCTCAAAGACTTTTTTGGAAACGGGTCAACGGGTCTTCAAACGAACACAACGAACTCTTTCCGACCAGCTGGAAATTTGTTTTTACTCAGTATGAATATTTTAACTCAGATTCCTTAGGATAATTACCAGACCTTACACTTTGGGCCAAATGCCTGTCAAACTAATAATACAGCAGTTCATTTGCTCATTAGACTCATTATGCACTCAAGTGATTCCAGTTGTATAAGGACATGACCACATTGGAGACAAATTAAATATTACAGATCATAGGGTGCAATAACTGAACACTTTCACTTTCATCTTGTGGAATGCAGTGTGGATTATAAAGGGATTCAAATTTACCCCGCATATAAGTTATCGTCTGACTCACTGGTAGCCATCTCAGGAGTATACCCTGGGCCGTAGACACTATCAGCTGCCAGGACCTAATGAAACTATTTTTCTTTCTTAAAGTAAAGTGAACACACTCTTGAGACCAAGTAACTGAAAGAATTTTAATATATTACTGAAAAAGCTTCATATTGCACCTCTGTTATTTGGCAGTGCAATTATACAATAAAATATCAAACTTAAAATAAAAATACACAAATCAATTGTGCATATAAATCCTAAATGTCCTTCAAATAAACTTTGTATTTAAATACCCCAAGTTATATTTAACAGTATTACACCTTGGCTCCAGTGGGTAGGTTTACAATGCCAATCCACCCATCCAGTGTTCAAAGTCCCAGTTACAGTGAGATCCCCATTACATGGTAGATAATATATTTTTATCAAGCATTGTCAAGAATTATTATAAACATATAAACATTTATTCCTTAATCACCATGGAGGGGGGGGGACATTCCTCAGTGGAAAAATTAGCTATGCGTACATTTTCACTTCAGAACAAACTATGGTGAAATTGAACTTGCTTCAACGTCAGTGTGCAAGTGAGATGCTTGTAGCTGGAGAAAGCGCCACAAGTTAACAAGCATGCAAAGTGGAATTACGTTAATGCCTAGACGTGTAATTGACATCTCCGGCGTTAATAGTCGCAGTGCTAAACTTTTAGACAAAACAATTTTACTGTGCAGGTTTCGGGAAAATGCGCAGATATGGATTAGGTGACTTTGGACATGTAAACAAAGCTCTTTGTGGGTTACTTATTTTAAGGAAAAAAAAGTTCCCTCCATGGATAGATTATATATATATAATTTTTTTTTTCCCCATTACAATATTTGGCAATCACCCTCCCATCAGACTTTCAAACTAAGGCACGTAATAGAAAAAGATTTACAGTGATGCACTCAGGGGAGACACGAAGTTTTTAAAAGAAAAGGTAAATGGGATAAAGCTTTCGAGAGGCCCCTTTTCCAGCCATCCAGAGGGCCCCAGTTCTTTACGGGAAAACCTTGCGGGAGATTTTCCCCATTTTGGTCCCTGTACAATGCGATCAAATCCTGCAGCATCCTCCGTGAGCTGGTCCCAGCGACTGGGCTGCTACGCAAGAGGAGATCGTTATGTAAAAAAATTGCTTTGCTATATCGTAATATATAAATTATAAATGTGCTCCTCTGGTGATGAAAATTGTCACGTACGTCTCATGACTCACGGTCAAAAAGGCCGAACGCAAGACTTTGACATGAATTAAAAAAATTTAAATTAAAAGAACCTCCTGCTAAACAGTGTCGAAAGAGTCCAAGCACTGCAAAGTCGGGGAAAAAAAAAAAACCTAAAACTTCGACAACCCGATATTTTCCAGATGAAAGATACCGAGAATCACTTCTTGAAGCGAAATTAAAATTAAAACTTAACAGACATATACAAATATAAATATAAAATCTCCTTAAAAGGGAATCATTGGTTTTCAGCCAATGACGGCGTGGCTGTCCGTGCTTTTAGAACAATGGTCCTGAGGGTGATAACAAACCACTCCTGGCCTGTTATGTGTTAGAGCACTCTGAGTACGGCAAGAACTTGGTGAGTTTGGTGGGCAAGCTGGGGTTCTCCTGTTCCTCGCTCGTCTTAAAGAAGAGCTCCTGTTCCCTCTTCTTCCTGTTCAGCTCCTCTTCCAGCTCCTGGAGGAAAATACAGGCCAGAAATTAGTGTAAGCTAGACATCATTCGGTCCACGCTCACCACATGGCTACCCAAATGAAGAG
>JAODKK010000047.1:3306203-3323092 GCA_026774405.1 Petrocephalus microphthalmus | reverse complement strand
ACCTTATATGGTATAGAAATGAATCCCCAAGGTACAAACAACATTAATGTACCCCCAATGGTACAAAACAGTTCCTCATAGCCCATTTATGTAGCTTAAAAGGTACAAGACCCTTTAGGGTACAGCCCCAGTAACAAGCAAAGGTACAAATTGGTACCCATTTCTTCCTGAGTGTACACAGATGTTCAACTTGTTCACCCCCATCAGTCTCCTTCCCTGCCCTCAGCAAACCCTACTACAAACCCCGGGTAACAAAAGGGTCATCGACACACAACCGCACACATTCATACAGAAGACAAAAACCTTTAAAAGGACGGTTACTTCCCAGGAGAGAGGCAATACCAGCCCCCCGTCCCCCCCAAAGGAGGAAGAGGCTCTGCTCCCAAAGCTCACACCAAAAATGAACCGCATCCTCCTTTTAAAGTATTTTATATTTGTAGATATTTTTAAATAACCAATACATATCACATATTAAATTCTATTTCAGACTTAAACTCAGTTACCTCCAGGTCAGTTATATTGAAAGCGCATAATTGATGAGAGGAGAGAAGAAATATTGAGCATTTCCATACCACATTTATTCAGAGATACCATTTTCAAAAGAATGTACGTAAAAAAAATTTTGGCTTCGTCCTTCGCAAAGAATGCTCTCCATTTCCCCTGAGTCCAAGACATAAACACTGTTCTCTGAGAAAGTGATTTCTTCCGCAATAAATACTAATTTGGATCCAGGATAAGCAGCTGGGAGATGGATTGATGGGGGGTGGAAGTCTGGTAATTTAATACCTTTACACGTTTGTTGATTATTTAATTGTGCAATATGTGTGATGTTTATTTTCCGAACAAAGTTGGTTCACGACATCAAGCTCATTTTTCTGACTGGACAAGCTGCAGCAATTGCCAACTCGACAGCGACGCCTGGGGCTTTAATTAGACACCACGATACATCAACCCTGCGCGACAGTTTTGGTCCTTCGAGGCAGACCAGTACCAGCAATCTAAGATATGTTGTAGACAAGTTGTGCATTCAGAGACAATTCTGCACATCAGTGCTGTACTAAACAGTTATTTTTTGTACTTCTGGCCAACGAATCTGGTCGCCAGACTATTCTAGACATTGCAGTGCGAAAATCCCAGGAGAATGACCATTTCTGAGATCATGGGCGTCGCTTAACATAAAAACATAACATAAAATATTACTTCACCCCGCCAGTGTGCCCCCCCCTTCAAAATGCTTCTGACGCCCCGTCTGAGATGATAGAACTATCGTGAATAACACCAAAAGTAACACCATGCTCAGAATTGACAAGATTGTATCTTAGCTATTATAATACTTTGCCCAACAATAACAGAATGTCTTATATACACAGGGATGCCGCTAGAGATTTTCCACCCCATTTAAACATATATTGGTGACTCCAACCCAGACCAATCCAATAATGCTCCAGTGACCCTTGTACGTACGTAATGTACGTAGGTATAAAGATTTGGAACAGAATACTGCATTGTTTTCAAGTTGCATGGAGCCATAATTTGTTCTGATGGAATACTCAAAAATGATTTTGATTTTGCCTTGAGAGAATATTTCATTTCCAGAAGCGCCAACATATGGTGTTTGGGTAATATAATAGCGAGTAAGAATACTGGCCCTAATAATGTAAGCGTTGTTCCTCCACTGGGTGGCAGCAGATTCCACTCCTTGCTATTCGGTTTGTAAGGTTTGTAAGTTTTGTGTTTAGATGTGAAAATCACGATTCTTTCAGTGAATCGATTCTTTTCAAATAAATGATTCCTAAGTGGCCCCATTAATTTTTAATACAATCCTTATTTTATTCTAATGGAGCTTAATTACATATTTATATATACTTCCATATATTATATTTCATGGTGTTCTTTATTTTTTTTAGTACTCTGTATTGAACTTAACAATAAAATTATATTACCCATACTCAAGGGCATAACTTTGGGTTGAGCATGGGGGGGGGGGGTTGAGGTCTCCACCCATCTAAAAGCGTCCAGAGGATTGTATTGGGTGATTTTGATTGGGGGGGGGATTACAACACCCATAATTTACGCCCATAATTTATGCCCTGACGTTTTCAATCAGTCGGTCACCACACCAGCGTGTGGTTTAAGAGAGTGAGTATCTCGGTCCTGACCAGCGCGATCTTGCTCCTGAACGTAATAACAATAATTTACTCACTGAACAAACTGGAATGCATGAATCAGCGTAGTGACCGAGATCATCCCCTTCACTTAAAAAAAATATTCAGTGACGGCTAACAACTTGGTACCTACAAAGCTACCATCAGAACTCGCGTTACAAGCAAAAGACGTAGCCTACAGCGAGGTCCCTCTAGGGATTTTAATACCTTCACGCTCCGTCTGTATTGCACGCTGGTTACCCGGGTGCCAGAAGGTTACGACCGGTTTCAGTGGGACTTTCATTGTGCAGAGTGAAACCGTTTTTTGGATGGTTCGAGGGCAGCGTGCACAGTAAGCAAAAACCGTGCCACGGTCACACAACCTCGGCCTGCGCAATTAAGAGCTGTCAAGCAGTTTGTAATAGATGAATGCACTTTATGGAGACATTGCATAGCAATGTTCCTCATCTTCATTTGATATACAAGGCCTGGGGACTGTGCAGTATTGGAGGAGTCTGCAGCTGACTGTAATGCGCTTTACGTTTGAACCACGTCTATATATCATATCATATCTATAATTAATGTCTCTGGCAAGTTGCATCGACTGTTTAATTGTCGATTAACTGTATATGTTTAAAACCCATTTTTGTTTATGTTAAGCTTGTTTTAGTAAACACATCTGGGGTAATAAATATGCGTAATATTCTTTAAATCTCTACTATATTGTGGTACTGAGGACATTGTAACTTCCCGAGTCGATGATTGGGGACACGCCACAGCAGAGCGTGACAGTCCGATAAATATACCGTGCCAGCCTGGCTGGTGATCGCCTTTTATCAGCGCTTCAGTGGCGCGCTGTTATTATGATATTGCTGGACGCGGGTTATACCCAGTGCCAGAGATCGCGTCTCCTTTGCAGTTCACCCAAGTTAGCGAGAAAGCGTAGGCACATCCCAGGGGGCTCATCAGCGTATCTCCCACCAGGCACGCGAGTCCAATTGCTCCTCGCACCAAAGGCGGCTGGATGATGCTTGCGAGAGCGAGTCGGTCCTCGGCACCTATTTATTTGGATATATATGCATTTTCTGTGACTAACCAGTGCACCATAACAGGTACGTATAATACACGTATGAACTGTATTTTTATATAAAAATTATCTATCCATTCACCAGGAGCCGGCAGTGCGGCTAATTTTAATCTTGTTCGGGGCGCCCATAGAAATTTTGGGGTATTCCTCTGATTAAATAACGATAGGTGGGTGAGAGACGTTTACGACCTCCGCAAGGTTATAGGGAAATAGCTTTTTAAAATCGGTCATTTGGAAACTTTGCATAAAGTTTTAGTCCGCATAGCAGTGCATTTGTCTCGGGTGCATGCTTTTATTCTTAGTTATGACTCTTTATGCGTCTCGCGCTATCGGGGCGCTGCTGGCTTCTCTGTGGCGCGTGCCGAGCCGCGTTCCCCTCGCTGCAATATCAAGGGCGACAACTTAACCTGCACAAAATAATGTTCGGGAAAGTTCGGCACCCATGTAAAATAAAAATAAAAAATTAATTGACTGGGACATATGTATGTCGTGCGTATCCGTGCGAATCACGAGGAGGCTCACGGAAGCGTCATGCATGCGTCCTATAGCATGATGGTGAAGTTGCAGCTCCGGTGACGGTAACGTTAATATAGTGTCATATATTAGGAAGGAGGGGGGGGGGGGTTATTTGCGGTAGAGGCGTTTGTTTTGGGAGGGCGAAATGCAAATAACGCAACATTAAAGGTTTGCGGTCGCGGTATCCTATTTCACATCTCTGCTTCGCCGGAGCCTCCGCGCGTCGATGGGCAGGTGAGGAAGTTTGCGGGAGAAGGCGGACACAACACGTGTTAGCTGTACAGCATTTAGCATATAACCTTTAATTCAGCTCTGCAATGCTTCTTATGCAGGATCATATTTTTTCCCCCTGTATCTTTAAAATTGCTTTCATTTGTACAGGTTGGACCGCAGGTCTTTCCCCGGACGAGCGTCGGCTTGCCTGAGCAATGTCTCCCTATAGCAGCAGATGAAGTGAGAGCCGAGCTTTCGGGGCGACATGGGTCTCGGACAGTCCAGCAAGTCCCCGGCCACCTCTGACGGCGACGAGGGTGAGTCCGGCCGCGTCCGCCTATTATACTGCTGTTTGTTTAACCAGCTTTTTAAAAACCGTTTTACAACCTTTTAAATACGTCAATAAAATGTTTTGGTACCACTTTACCTGAGGGGGCACAAATAATGTAGTATTTTGCCACCACTTCTTATGTATTAATTAACCACAAACTAAGCCTTTAGTTACATACTGAACATAATTAATGAATTGTTACGCATATTTTATCTCGAGCAAGTATTGTGTTTGTTGCTGTATCTGTGAATTCTGTAAACCTTTGTCAACTGGGTTAGTACGAAGTATTTGTGCCCCTCAAGTAAAGCGTCAGTAATATTTTTTGAATAACGAGTGAAAAGAATAATAAGAAAAATAATAAAATCAGCGGTACCGCCATGCGAAGTAGTAAAATATTAGTGTAGTGTTGTTCTTATATTGGTTAACGTATGTTTTGTTATATTATATAAACTTGTTAGCTTCACTGTCCTCCAATATATAAAAAGGTACACTTCTGAGGTAAAAAAGTGTTTATATCGGAAGGCAGAATACCCACAGAGTTACAAAAAGTTTTCGAAAGTTTCCTCAGAGTTGACGGATCTCGGACACTGAAACACCCAAGGCCTTTTTCTCTTTGTGGGATTTCGTAGTAAAATAACTATTTTTAGAGATATTATAGTTCTGTTTAATTATTCTGATAAATGATCTGTCCTGTAACGTTTTTCTTCTGGCTACTTTGAAAGCAGATATACACGGTCACTCAAAGTCGTTTATCTGAAGCCGTTTTAAAATATGACGACTTCCTTTTGACGCTATTAATGCCTGAATTTGCAACACTGTTTTGTTATAATTCTCATTATTGGCAGTCTTTTTTATTTATTCTTGAGACCACGATCATGATCTCTTGGTAAAAATAACTTGTATGTCCTGTGACATTGTAGGAGTTGCTCTGATATTACAGTACAGCTTCATAGCAATGACCTAAATCTTGAGGAAGGCTACAGCGATGAGTTTATTAGTGGGATGGTTGAGGAAAGGTGGAGGAAACATTTATGGGGATATTTGATATACAGGTTACAGCATCACTATTACAGTATGGACCGTTTGCCTTGCAACGGATTAGTATCCTGTTCAGGGCGTAGCCCAGTCTTTTGCCTCTGTGAAACCCTCACCAGGATTAGCTGTTGAAAAGTGGATGGACAGATGAAGCATTATCCATTTTGATTAAGGACAGAAAGATTGGCTTAATATATAGTCAGCGTAAATACAGATGGCTAAAAGGATGTGATGCATAATGTAGTAACATTTTGCCAAGGAAAATGGTAAAATGCCTGGTTAATTTAATCACCCACAGCATTAATACCTCAACTGAAAATGTTCATGACTGTACATACAGTATGTATGATGTCAGATATAAATAGTCCCTGACTGGTATAATTTTTTGATCAGAAACCCTAAGTTAAGTCTTTTGTAGTTTATGGGGTGTCTGTCTGCTCATCCAGGTTTATTAAGAGCTAGATAGTAGAATCAATAGACTGTATTTCTGTTACCACAGCAACCAGATAAATTCCTCAGTAATAGCTGAAATGACTAAGGTACTAGCAAAAAAAAAAAGCTGGGAAACAAGCAACAAAACGACATTTTACGTTCGGCCCTCTTGGGTGAAACTGTAGCCTTTTGGTTTTTATATATTATATTTATATACACAAACACATACACTCTAAATATTTTGAATTCCTCTGAAGGGTGGAAAATCCATTGTGTTCTCATGTAGCCGGGAGACCAGGTTCAGTTCACGGTAATAGGGGCTGATGCATGCTTAATAAAGCTCATCATGGCCCTTCAGGTCAGATCCGTCCCTTCCGTGAGGAGGCAAGCAGTCAGCTGTCACTGGGGATGGCGTGGTCATGTGACCTCAGCCCAAGAAGCAAGCCAGTAACACGATGAGTCAGTCAGCATTTGGTGGGCGTGACACACAGTCTTTGGTTGGAGCGCCTTAGCTTTTGGTGATGCCGTTAAGCATCGTTGCGTTACAGGATCTGACTCGGATTTTTGGAAGTACTGTATAAATGAGAAATTCTTCATTTGCCATTTGCGCAAGCTCAGATTGGGACTCTTCATTTTGCTTACCCTGTGTTGTGCTCCATGGCTTAGGGGGTCACGGCCCGGGGTTTGCCAGTGTGTGACACCCCTGGGGCTGGGGGTTATGGGCCTTGCTCAAGGGCCCGCAGACATGTGACTGTTCTTCCGCTGTTCTGATAGCAGGCTCAGCCACTCATGCCGTTCCCCCACCTCGCCCCCTGGCCTTCCGGGCATCGGCTTTGGGCCTCCCACAGACTTGTAATGAATAGCAATAGCTATAGGCCAATGGCTAGGTGGCTGGATGGATGGACTTACTGGTACCACATTTGACACTCGGTGAATTTTCAGCATACGTCAAGGAAGCACCTGACATGCCTAAAGTAGCAGGTTGGAGAAATCCCAAGTTACCGTGGCCTGCTGGGCACGAGGCAGCCATTTATTAGTTTGTTTACTTATTTGGTTAGATCGTGGATGGATGGACAGATGGACACAATAACATCGCTCTTTTTTACATTTGGTCATTAAAAAAACGGGCTAATTGTCACCTACGGTCTGCAAATGGTTTTAAAAGAAGTATTCGTAGTAAAAATGTATGCCAGCACACAGTAGACAAGAATACCAAAATCTCTCTTCTTTCCACAGTTAACTTTGATCACTTCCAGATCTTGAGAGCCATCGGGAAGGGTACCTTCGGCAAGGTGAGGCCCCCGAGCACCGTTATTCACTGCAGTCTAGTCTTGGTTTCTAGTACTCAGTAACACTTTACTTGACGGGGCACAAATACTTATGCTGAAGTAACAGAGTTATACTGTATATGGATTTCACAGAAGCACATTAGAGCAGGGTACCACTTTGTTTTTACTTCAGGGGGCATGTTGTAGTACATGCTTACTTAACTAAAAGTAGTTACCAAGTTAAGGTGTTACCCAATACTATGAAATATATGAGCAAAACCTTTTTCATCTTGACAGAGCTGTAAATATTGATATTGGGTTCATTTTATGTTGCACCTACTGCACCACCGATCATCCAGTGAAGAGATAATGAATTTCATTAACAGTGACTTCGCCCCAGATGGGAGCGACACACATACTCAGAAGTGCTTTAGCATAAATATTCAGTTTGAAGCGTACCTGCAGCGCGTCTCAGCGCTAACAAACATTAGATGGCATGATGCATTGCATAAACAGATGGAAATGAGTGCTCAGTAGAATGGGGTAACCTCAGAAGTATACACTAGTTGGAAATAAACAGGAAGCTCAATTTATTACTGAAGCCCCATTGCGTTCAGATTACAAATTCTCATCAGCATTATAGCTCGCCTGTTCCTTGTAGCTGCAGATGAAATATCATTGGCTCTGATTGCTGGTTGAATATTTTATATGCTGTTTGAATATGGGAAGGGTTTAAGGGAAGGACTGGTATCAACTGTATGGTTTTTTTGTATTTAGTCGAGCCCGGTTTGTTTTTTTTTTTGTGTCTGACATTGTGTACAAGCAATTTTCAGTGACTTGGTTTCACAAAGCAGATGACAGTTGTGAGCTTTATTGTAAATAATCAGAAAATGGAAAAAAAATAAATATATGTAATTCGGTGCAATGCAGTGTGTTTATGAAAACTGGATCCCTCCAGACCTAGTGGACAGTGAAATGTGTGCAGCACGGATGCCGTTTCAGTGACTCAGCTTGAAGGCCCCGCACTCTGCGTGATCATCTTGCAGGTGTGCATCGTCCAGAAGAAGGACACCAAGAAGATGTACGCCATGAAGTACATGAACAAGCTGAAGTGCGTGGAGCGCAATGAGGTCCGCAACGTCTTCAAAGAGCTGCAGATCATGCAAGGCCTAGAGCATCCCTTCCTGGTCAACTTCTGGTAGGTCCCAAGCTCCTTGGGGAAAGTGGCTGAAGTTTCCAACAGAGGGGCGTTGGAACTGCGCTGGTAATTTACGTCATAATTCAATTA
This sequence comes from Petrocephalus microphthalmus, assembly GCA_026774405.1. NCBI lineage: Eukaryota > Metazoa > Chordata > Actinopteri > Osteoglossiformes > Mormyridae > Petrocephalus > Petrocephalus microphthalmus. The sequence goes on along the minus strand of JAODKK010000047.1, from coordinate 3,314,778 downwards.
TGGATCTGGCTAGGCTTCCGTCTGCTTTGCAGAAGCCTTTAATGTCCTTGAACGGGGCTTGTAGCACGAATAGTACTAAAGCGAAATCTCTTTGTGCATCTGATCTCGGGAAACTGAAACAAAAGAAAAAAAAAAAAAAACTTTTCTGATGCCAAGGCTGCTGCTTGAAGCGGACTCACTAATAGCAGCATTTTTTTTTAGTGTAAGTCACAGTAATTATGGTGGCGGGGGGGGGTTAGGGTGCTGGGCTGCATCCAAGTAGGAAAATCCGAAGGGACCTGAAAAGGTCACTTCTTTTAGTTGCATTTTAAGGCTGTGAGCTAGCGGGCTCCCTCTCATGCGGGGAGGTGCTGCAGTCAGCTGGGCACACGCTCAGATGGCCAGGCCCATCCGGAGCGAAACGCCCAAGGTCAGCGATAGCGGAGATTAGCTGCCCGGCTGGCATGGGGCGTCCCGGCGAAAGGATGCCCTCATTCCGCTTCTGCGCTCCCACTGCAGCATCCAGCAGCTCCCCCCCCCACACACACACACACACACAAATAAATTAAATAAAATTAATATTGGAAAGATGACACTTGATCCGTTTTCTTTCGCTCATTTGCACGTCACGTTAATGTCATCAGATCACCGTATAGCTCGGGTAACCCAGACTGAGCGCCCCGATTGTTTGTGAGCTAGGTGAGCTACCACTCAGAAGTATGATATGGGTGGGGGGGAGTAGGAATCTATCAAATAGTGCATCCCTAAGTTTGTACAGTACTAATGAAATTACTAAAATCAGTTAAAAATGTTATCGTTATTTATTCGAATCGTACCACCTAAAGTTAATGCCGAATGGTGCTTTTTTTTGTTGCTGCAAAGTAATTTTCCATTCCATTTCATAACCATGTACTGCATTCTGTGTTCATGTATGGTCGCACATCAGCATTCATTAGCAGCCCAGCATAAGTGGGGAGGGGTATGGATGCCCCGGGTGTGGCAGAGTCAGGTAACAAGCCCTTCCTTCATCCGGCCTTGTCATTGACATGAAACGGGCCAGTGTTTTGTCTGGGACCCCGGGTGTATATTGGGTTGCCAGATCCCATTCCGTCACCCCGATGCCTTTTTTGTTTCTTTGTGTATTTCCTCGGCACAGAACCTTAAACACTTTCCTCTGTTCTCGCCGCCGTCTGCCATCCTACCCAAGTCGTACAAGGATCTGTTCTCGGTCCCGCCTGGAACGACCCTACCCAAACAGCGGCTACAGTCATTTTCGTTATCAGTTGGAATGAAGATCGTTTCGGAATGTAGTAGCTGTCAGGGACAGGATTACGAGAATCTCTCTGCTTGAATCAATGTGGAACGTTCCATGATAATGAGTTAAAATGAACACAGAATTGGACATCTAGGCTCAAACTGCATCTCCCTTGTCCTGATGATGAATGGGCACAGATGCAGGTCCCACAGTGACTCGTAAGCACCGGGGTGGGTAATATGGCCTCATGACTCAGATCACAGCATGTAAGTGGAGCCCCCTGCAGGGCAGTGGTGCAAACAGCACCTTCTCCAGCAGAAAAGCCCTTGGTCTCTCCAGGGAGCATCCCCGAGGGCCTTGTGATTAAGCAGAGCTGCTTCTGATCTGGGGAAACTTGGCGATATGCTGAAGTAAATAAGACTGAAGTAAAAAAAGATTATTTCATCACTTACAACAGTGAGAAATTCTGCCTGAAAATGCTAGGAAGAGTCAGATTTTGGAATATATTGATACAAGCAACTTACCTCGTTTGTAAACAGTTCCTTAAGTGAGTCTTTAAGTAAAATTTGTAAGCAAGTAAAAAAAGTGATACATAATAAATATCATTATTAATATTATTTTTGTTGTTGTTATTAATATTAATAACAACTACATAAGGTACGCATAAACATAGTAAAAGGTAAAAGCATAAACAGTAAATATATGCTGTTAATATAACATTATGTACAGTATTTCTTCTTATATATTGTTATACTGTAGCCTGCTCATTTGACTGTGTATGTGACTTGAAGGTTAAGTTAGCCCCTATTAATGCAATCAGATATAACAATGTACCTGCTTTTCTCTTTAACTGATATGTAAAATGCAACTTCATGCTTCATTATCATTTTAAGGTACTGAGATTGAAGGGAAATGAAATGATTTTTATGCATTGCTCATTACTGTGTTTTTGAAATCGGCCGTAAGTGCATTAAAACGAGCTTGCTTTGGCTCGAGATCAGACACTCAGGTCATCTAGATGACTAATTAGCTTTATTTATAAACAGGGTACTTAGATATAAACGGGACGTGGCCATGTTTTTATGTTAGACATTTAAAGCACTCATTCCGAAAGGGATAAAAACGGCAATCGGGCATCAAGCAGTGGTTTCCAGACTGATTTCATACTAATATCTCTGTATGCTGGTTTATTGATGTTAATTAATTACTCTTGTCCAAGCCCATCATTGGATGAGTCACAGAGATCAGATCACATTAAGCCAGACTCACTGCATTTAGTTCTGGATACGGCTAGCATCACCAGACCATAATTATCAGTGAGCGGACGTGTGTTGCGGACGCCGAGGGCCGCAGGATGGGTGCCGGTGCGCTTTTATTAAATTTACAATACCTGTCAAGCTCAGTTTGAAAGCTGGCGCCAAAATGGTCAAAGTACCTGGAACCGTTCCCGTAGCTATTTTTCAGATGTCAGGCGTTTAATTAGTAATAGAGCTGTTGGCTCGTCGGCCCGCGTTTTGTAAACCTCAGCTTCACTGTCCCATAATCAATACGATGACCCCTCTCCGGAGCCCTGAGATTTCCCCCTTAATTACAGAAATGAAAAGCTGAGCTGAGAAGCATTCTTCCCCTTATTACTGGGCGACATCCAGCCGTACCGCCCTGTAGAAGAGCCCTTTAGATGTTCTTTTAAGGAAGCACAGCATATGAAAAAGATAGACTGCGCGCAGACTGAGCCACAGACCACAAAGTGGTCTGATCACATTTTCCCAGGAAGGTAATCTTTAAAGAAATGCATGCTTCATTTTCCCCAGTGTGGACCTAATGACCCTATATAGGGTAAAACACTGAATTTTTCTCCGGTCACATAAAAAGGCACTCTGTTGCCTTTAATAACCTCCATTATTGGCAACACTTTATTTGAGGGACAGAAGTAACATAGTAACTCAGTTACTAAAGTACAAATCACAAACAAATATAGTAACTGCATGACATACATGAACCACTCTGATTAACGATGAACATGGAATCGGTACATAACTTACAGTTTGTGATGAAGTAAGATACTACTACTACTACATTATTTGCGCTCCGTCAAGTAAAGTGTTCAGATGGCTTGAGCTGTACAAAGGCTGTAGCCGAGGTCATGCAGTGCCCAGGCTCAGTTCTGAAAGCTCCTGAAGTAGCTCAGTATGGCAGCCTAACTTTGCTTCTCGGCAACCTAACCACTGGGTTGTGATGAAGCAGGAATGGCGGGGGTGACATTTCATTAATTCCCTGGAGGAAGTTCTGTCTGCATTGTCCCATATTGCTTTCCATATATACGAGGGGGCAGGCAGCAAAGTGAGCTGACATACATGACTATTCTACTGGAGCCAGGCTTGAATCAATGACCTTCTGATCACATGCACAGAGGCTTAGCCCACAGAACTATTCACTACCCCCAATTTATAATCATATTCTGAGGGTGGGGGGGGGGTTCCTTAATATTAAAAATTCTTGTTAACCTTTCTACTATTTTGTCTGCGTTTCATACAGCGTGTGGCTCAGCAGGATAACATGCTGTATCTGATCAGCTGGTTGCTGGTTCAAATCCCTGGGGGTCGGCAGAATGATTTGACTTTCAGGCTCTTAAACAAGGTCCTTAGCCCTCAATTACCCCAGGGAATTCCTGACCATGCATGTCACTTAGGAAAATAGCATTCGCTGAGTAAAACAGTATATTAATATTTTAGATTTAAAAATCAAATGTAGATGTTTTGCTTTTGTGTGGTACTGCTCTATTAACTAGATAGCCTCTGGTAGCGGTGTTTGCTTTGAAAAGCCACACATTCATTATTCACAAAAGGGCTCTGGGCTTCTTATGTTGTCTGACAACATTTAGATCTCGATCTGACGGGCTGCCCCTCTGAGGCCTCTGCCTTTCTCCCGCAGTCTCTCTCTGCGGCCGTCTTTGTAGATCAGGTGACAGTGACACATATTCCGGAATGTCCAACGCCAAGTGTTATGCGAGGCGCAGAATGTTTGAGAAAGCATTAAAAAGCTATTAAATGGAATAGTGATGGTATATTTAGTATAGTGGAAGTGAAGTAAAAGGTATAATTCCTGAGCAATTCTGCCCCCGTCCTGCGTGAGGCGCTATTTTGTAGTACTTTTAGTCAGTCATCGCCTCATTCTACCACAGGGGATCTTTGCTGCCCGTTACTATCAAAAACTACAATTCCCACAGCCATAGCACAAGCCAGGACAGAATTTAAAAACAGAGGACACTGCCTGTAACCAAGTTTCAGCCCTTCTGAATGCGTCAAAGTCAATGTTTCCTATTCCTATTCCCAGCGATTGCTGACATTCCAGAACGCTGTTGCCAACCATGGCCAATACCAGATGGGAGTAGGCATTGCCTGTTGACTGATGGCTTCCTGTCAGTGAGAAGCCGGAAAATCGGCCTGACATTTCAAATTGGAGGGGACCTGACCGTATCCACTCTAGAGACACAGGATTTCATTTGGCCTCAGAAACGTACCCTGCTCCCTGCCATTTTGTTTTTTTATTTTTGACTGTCTGAGAGCGGAAAACTGAAATTATCTCCGTCACGCTCAAGGTGGAATTCATACCTTTAAAGTCTGAGCATTTGTTTACCTCTTACTTATTTGTTTAACTAGGATGCAGTTCATGTGATATAAGCTTAAGACGTAGCTTATATAACATTGTACAATGGAAGACGTTGCTTTTTTACTGCAAACATAATGAGTCATTTGTCTTTATGTGATTAAATATAGACACACAGTTGACAAGAACGTTAGACCATGTTCGCCGTTTTTGAAAGCAGTGTCTGAAAGATCTGGTGTAGTTTTTGTTACTTGAGGTGCATTTTAACCCTCATCGATCTGGAAGGCACAGTGCATGCTAAACCAAATTACAGTCATTTCCAGATTCTCATGGACTTCACTGTGCCAAAGGGGCTTAGGGGCCTGGCCCCTAAGACTGAAAATCCGACCAGCCATTGGTCAACAAAAAGAAATAAACAGTGTAATAAAATGACACTGTTGACAATGACCTTGTGCATGATTTAAAAATGAATTTTTTACCCCCCTAGTGCTTTTGGGAGGTGGGTCTGCCAAATTGAATTGCTTGTCAGTGGTATTACCCTCTAGGGGGCTGCCTTCTGCACTTTGCTAATTGACCATAGAAGACATCAGTTTCCTTTTTCTCTGCATAAGGTTTTTCCTTATATCCGATTCTCCATCATAGTCTCACTCTTGTCTGACGCATCTTATTTGCTGCACAAATGTAACCTCAGCCGTCTGCCTTTGTGGGGGTATTAACTTCGGATACTTTATTGATAACGGTTAAGTGACTTTTGCGCCGCGTGTTCGTGAAGTGACCTTCGTTACTTTGTCAGAAGGTACGGTCAGTCAGAGTTTACTTACCTGCCATCAGCTCAGCTGCTATGAATCTTTCAGAGCTGGGTGGGGTCACAGGGACGCTGGCCCCAGCTGAAAGCTGATTGGTCCCCGGAGTACCCCCTCACCTGTCACTTGCTGATTTGAAGCCTACCATTGGCTAATGATAAGGTTGCCCCCTCTGTATACATTTCGACCCCTTTCCACCTTAACAAATCCTAGAATCACTACCGTTTCAGACCAACTCCAGCATAGAATGGTCGTCTGTCTAGCAGTAGCAAGACAGAAGGTATAGGTCTTCTGTAAGGTGATTAGATTAATTTCCTTAATTAAGGAACACGACCCATGGTATTTCAGACTTTCCCCAGCAGTGGTCGCATGTTGGACATCTTGACCAGGTTGTGTCTCCATCAGGTCAGGACAGCTGTTGTCATTACCAGGGTGTGTCCTGGGGGAAAGTAATGTTGCCAAAACAATACTGATTGATTAAACCTCAGCCATGCTGTGTGATCTCAAAGTATGACGAGCAGTCAAGTTTACCAATATCACTGTTATTTGTCTATGCATATTTCCTGGAGTAGCTGAGACTTGGCCAGGATTGAATAGCTCAACACACAGATGCACACATACAGCCATCTATACATCTTTGTGGGGACTTCCCCTTCTTCCGGGGTGTAACCCTAATCCCAACTAAAGACAGCCTTAATCCCAACCTAGCATTAATCATTAAGTAACCAAACAAAACAAGACTTTTTGATATTTTAGGTCTTTTGATTGCAGTCAATGATTTTTTTTTTTATAAAAATTGAGGTTTCTCTTTGTGGGGACCAAAAATTACAGGTTTGTATCACGTTTTTATCCCAATAAAATATGATCACATGCTCACAGAAACGAGGAACTGGGTTCACGAAAGACTCCCCAAGACACACCTCAGCAAATCTGAGACAGAGCTATTTTATTTGGCCCACATGATCAGTGAAATGATTTTTAAGAAGTGTAAATGTTTTATGCAAGTCTCATGAATAAGCACAGATGCAGCTGCTAATTCCATTCCGGCATGCGAAAATGAGCCTACTCAAAAATAGACAAATTGATTTAGAATGTTGGACATAAAAATGATGAGCCCTGCTCGCATGGTGACGCTTGGATTTGGCCAAACTGCGTCTCTCAACCCATACCTCAGGGGCCCCACTCAGTGCACATTTTGGCTTCCATGCATTTCCTGGTGCGCCCGTACCAGGTATTCAGTGTTCTCGATTGCTTAGTTCAAATGTACTGTGAGCTGGGAGGGATGAGAAATGTGGACTCTCTGGGGGTCCATAAGGACTGAGTTTAGAAACACTGGTGTGCAAAATATATTATTTTAGGGGAAGCATGAGATGGATGAAATTAATCAAGGTGCAAAACCTGGTCACCTGACATTTCTTCCAGAAATATCCACGGGCCCCCCTCACCACCCAAGGTCACACATCCATTATGCAACTTTTTGTTCTGTCACATCTAAAAATAACACATAATAAAAAGTTAGGAATAATTCTTATCCCCCTCCATCAACACTAGAAATACAGCATATTCACAGGACAGTATTTTCTATGCTGCATCGTATTTTCTAGAGGAAAAAAAGGTTTTCATGTATCATTTACAAATGTTAGTCCATGCTTAGCAAATGTCTCTGGGAGTCTGTAGGCAGCTCCGCATCGCCTCTGTACTTTCGGGCCCTGAATTTTACTGCACTGCCTCATTTGCTCCAACCCTGCCAAGTTAGATGAAGAGCATTGGTGTGCGATAATTTTCAGGTCATAGTACAGGTTTGCAATGGGATTTAAATCTGGGCTGGAACATTCCAGAATATTGACCTTCTTTTTTTTTTTTTTTAATTTGTTCTTTTGTAGTGTTTGCAGTTTGTTTTAGGTCATCATCCCTTTGGAAAGAAAAATGAAAAAAATCAATCCTCCCGCTAACTGAAACTAGTTTTCCCTCAAGGATTTTCCCCAGTTTGGTTCTTTACACCTCGCCCTTGATGGCAAGATGGTTCCTGGGCCCTCCTGCTGAAAAACAAATATGATGCTGCTTGACAGTCATGATGGTGTTACCGTGGCGATTTCATCCGGCAAGTTACATCAGAATTATCAAGGGTACTTCCCGTTTCACAGGACATTCCTAAGCCTGGTTTCTGAGCAGCAGCGCTACGCAGCCAGTGTCTAACCGGGACAGTAAACGTGGTCTTGTCATCTTGCCAGTTGCCAGTACAGACTCATCATCAACATTAACTACAACGTCCAAGCACGGAAGAAAATATTTGAAAGGCCGACTGGTCTATAATCCATTAACTAGACCCTTTTCGACATAACTGCAGTTGTTCTACTGTGTACACAATTTGATGAATGATCTCACATAGCCATTTTCATCGCCCCCCTCCCCCCCATCTTTTTGTGTTTCACAAAATTATGTTGAGCAAATTTGCTAATAAGCCAGGCCAGATGAGCCCCTGGCTATACAGTATCTTGACTAATTAGAGCCGGATGTTATTGAGATTGCAAATAGCTTCTGCATTAGGTCACAGTTCATCCTGTGAAAGGGGCAAATGATAACCAACAGTAATTTTGTACTGATGTTCATACTGGCTTATATTACATTGTATTAGAAGATGAATAAGGATGTATTGGTGAGGCACACTATGGAATTTCAGTAACCCAAATCATGCTCCATAAATGGTTGGTATCACTTTACTTTACAGGGCACAAGTAAATAATAGCATAATACTATATTATGCATTAAACTAAGTCTTAGTTACATACTGATCTTATGTTCGATTATCATTAATGAGTGAATCATAACACGTTTTCTCTCAAGCAATTGTTATATTTGATCCTGTATATTTGTTAATTCTGTAAACCTTTGTGAACTGCTGAAGGAATGAGTAATGAATAATGAGTAATGA
>JAODKK010000047.1:3241665-3254437 GCA_026774405.1 Petrocephalus microphthalmus | reverse complement strand
AATGCTTTCTTATTAAAACTGCGCCTTTAGTGTTTGGCAGAATGTCGGGATAACGATTTCATTTTTTATAGGCCTATTTAAGGCAAAGACGCACTACACTGATTTCTGTATCCCTTTATTGCAAATATACTAAATCCATCTTTTAGTTTGAAGGTTTGAAAAAAAGGACATTCCTTCCATCTGAGCAGAGGAAATTAAAAGGGAATGATGCGCAGTTTTAAAATTTTCTAAGGCATTACGTTATGTGGCAGATGCCAGGGACTTTCCAACAAACATACTGAATATGGTCATTAATACCCTATACAGTTTTATTAGGTTTGAACTGTTTGAACATCCCACCCCATTAATAATACTGGTTGAAAAAGAAAAGTAATTTACAATGAGTCACGGGCACTTTCTCCGGACATTTCTTTTACCTTAATTGTGAAAACTCTTGGTCCGCGGTGCATTTTTTATAAGTGAATATAATGACTTAATGTGGCCGCACGTTGCCCGAGCATCTGGAAGCCGTTGGGGCAAAGGGTGAATGCCCCCCCCCCCCAACGCAGGGTAGCAGCTGTCACTTACCGAGGAGTAGGCATGACTGCTGTTTAACTCTCATTAAAGCCTTTAGCCTGTTTCTTCTGAAATACCTGCACCTAGGAGAGGTCCCCATTCAATTCAGCTACCAAACGCCCAGGCCCGTCACTCATATACGGATTAAGCCAATGCCATCACGCCATTCACCGCCAACAGACAGGTGCTTCACACTTCATGCCGTATCTAAACTTAAGTCGCTGCTATAAAACGGTTACAAATCCATTGGCTAAACGGAATTCGAAAGTCATCAAAGCAGAATTCAAAGGCACATTTTAATGAGTGTCACACAGATAAATTTGATGCATAACGCATTTGACTATGTCCATAAAACGTGGCTTTTTGATGCGGTTTGACCCATCTAGACGACGATTTAAAACTCTAATGTCAATGAACTCACCGTTAAGTCATCCAGATTCTGCAGGACTTCCTTCCCCCCGGTAGTTCTTATTTCGATGCCCGAATCCCTGGACGGACGCTCCCCAGGGTGCTTCTCGGTACCCGGGCTGCACTTCCCACTATCCGGACTCGTCACTTCTCCGGATGCCTCCTTTCTATCTGCGGCTCTGGCCGCCCGGGAACTTCGCTGGCCGACGCTCAGCGCATCGAAATCGATGGTCTTGCTTTCATAGGCTCCCTCCACGCTGCAAAACATGCCACCGTATTTTTGCCGGGGTACCTGGTCCGTGGTTCCCGGTCGGGCGAGATAAACCGGCAGGTCATCCTCCTTGTCCCAGTCCCGCTTGCGTTCGGCCATGATCTTAGGGTGAGATGCGAACGGAGACGGCGGGGGAGGAGAAGCCGAAAGTCTCCAAATTGTGCCGAGCAAAGTGTCCCGCTGTAGCACTCGCGGCGGAACCAGGAGGGGAAATTTAAAACCGGAGGTGCCAGAGCTGCCTGCTACCCCAAGACAAGTAAAGGATATTGCCGGTGCATCTCTCCCTCTCTCACTTATCCAAGTCCCATCCGGTGGGGGGGGGGGGGTCTGAACGTATAGGCAGCATCCAATAACTATCCCAACTAACTAAGCGTAAGGGCAGCGCTCAGGAAGTAACGCATTCATTAAAAACTGGGTTAATCCGGAGAACCTTTGTTTATAAGAACCGCGTTGCAAAACATGGACATGCGCTCATTTGTACGGTAAATATACTAATTTGATTAATTTAATTTTAAATAACTGCTACTTATCCTGGTTAAGTAGCAGTGTGTTTAATCAACCCACCTAACAGTACGCTAAACCTTTTTTTTAATGGAATGATTGTGAACAAGTCGTGCAGGTCCGGGTGCACAGTAGTGCCTGCTGGTGCTATATCACGTCCCCAAGTTAATGATGGGCGCCATCAGTCAAGGCTGAACATTTGTAAATGTAAATGCTGTAAGGCAAGGCAAGTTTATTTATATAGCACATTTCATACACAAAGGTAATTCAAAGTGCTTTACATAAAAGGAAGTAGAATAATCATAAAAACAATAATAAACACGAAAAAGAAAGTAGAACAATCATAAAAACAATGATCACAACAATAAAACAAAAAAATGTAAAATGTAAATTAATGATTTAAAAACATCTGATCAGCATCTCGGCTCGTTCTTAAATATTTTATTAAAAGGGCAAATTTTGAGAACTTAAAAATGTACTCGGGTCATATTTCGCAGTGACGTACACAGACTTTTCGAGGGGCAGGTGTTGAACCGGGGGAGGGGGGGGTCCATGGGGGGTTCCCTTGTAAATATTTATCGCTGGATGGGGGGACCTTCCGTTAATGCTCTGGCACTCCCAGCTCCCACCCCCTCTCCCCTGCGTGTACCTGATTATTCGTATGGATGTATAAAAAGATGGATATTTTAACAGCTTGTGTAACCCCTTTTTAAATGTAGCTCCGGGACCTTTAACCGGCCACACGCAAAGCCGGACCCCATGCGTGGGCCTTTCATTGCCTTCGATTGCGCTGTGTCTTTAAGATCAGCCTGCGGTTCGGGCGAAGGGCCGGTCAGCATAAACGCAGCGATCGGGCGCTGCTGACACATTGCTGAGGGACAGGCGACTCCCTCATCGGCCCGCACCAATGGAAACTCTATATAACAGCCTAGCATTAAACGGATAAGCCTATTGACACCGCTGATGCCGTTTGTGTTTGAACCAGCAGGCTTCCTGAAAATAAGTTAGCCGACAGACCTGGGATATTGAATGGAGGATGAAATCCATGCAAATCAAAGCAAAAGTCTGTCAGTTACAAACCCATTAAAAACATTGCACGTTTGCAGTGAGATCTGCTAAATTAATAGAGTCAAACACGTTTTTTATGAATTTTATGAAATTTCATTTAGGGTCTAAGTGACATTTTACTTATAACCATCTGCATTTTGCCTTTATAAGGTAGTTTGCTCTATTTTTTAAATGTAGAGTGCCGTAAAATTCAACCAGGGCACCCAGCTCCTCTCCCAGAGCGCCAGAATCCAACACAGTTTGCAGATTTCCCTGCTCAAATATATCCTAATCAGCCAATTACCGGGTTTAATACCTGTGTTTTGAGCAGGGAAATCTGCAAACTGTGTTGGATTCTGGCCCTCCATAACCCCCACAGAATAACATGATGGTCTAGGCCTACCAAAACTATAGTTTATGTGAGAAGGTGTGGCAAGTAACAGGCTTCCGAGAAAGAGATGAGATAATCATATAGCGTGGAGCGTCAGGTGCTTTTTCTGTGCGATGACTGCATTGTCAAAACCCCATTCCCATGGGAATGTTAGCTGCAGAAGAATGAGGAGAGACAGGTTATGAAAACGAGTTGGGATTCGTCACTCTAATATGAAATATAACTAACTAAATTTGGTTGACTGTTAAAGAGGATACACAGGACTGTGTACAAAGTTAAGTTAAACTATGCCAACACCATCAAAAAATCCTGTATCGCATGAAAAGATTTTATATACCGTAAGGGTCTTTAAATATATATGTGCAGATTTTCGGAGTCGTTACAATAGGCCTACAGTCGATTTTTGCTCCTGTATCGCGACTTTCCTCATCGCGATTTCGATATATACCAAGGTCGGCGGAAGGAATAAAATGCGAAAGCCGCAGACGGCGCACAAAAAGTTTAGTGGAAGGATCAACTGTAAACATTTCACTTATGAAGAAAAATGAGCCTAATGTAGTCTGTGCGGAGCTTTTACACATATTACGGTTTTGAATCCCGGACAGAGGACAGCGCTCTCGTCTCCGGAGCAGCCTGTCAAATAGAAGCGGCATGAGATCACGCCGCCAGTGGAAACTCGGCTGCCTCGGCGTCAGGAAACGCACCTCCCCGCTAAATCCGGCCGCATGGATGCAAACCTACGGCAGAAGGGAGGCATTTTCCTATCAAGACCCAGAAAATGGACGCATTAACATTCCACCCAAAACGTTTATCACGCGGATGCTTTAAATAGCAGGGGTTCAGGGCAGCGATGTCGTTCTGGCTTTTATTTCTGCGAAACAAGCCTCGCATTAAGTTAACATTAAAGAACAAGTAAGTTCCTTGTCTGCTCCAGTCTGATTTCAGAAAAATTTTAAACTTTCTGGAAGAATGCCTTCCCATGTAAATGGAAGGTAAAGGCCCGTGTTTATAAAGCATTTAGAAATTTTTTTTTATCCATGTTTACAGTTAAGAGCTGATCCTTTCATCACCACCAGGCTGATCTGTGCCGCTCAGCTTCCTTTGTTTTGTCGCCATGGAAACATTCTGATAAACACACCCTGACTACTGTACGGACAAAGACTCCGTTCCTACGAGCGATTGCACAGCATCTCGAGCGCGACGCGCCTTCGAACACTCTTCGCGAATGCTAGCTAACTGCATTTGAAAGAGATGCAGTTTCAAAATAAGATACAAAAGTTTACACTGTGAAACTAACATTATTTGCCTATCTTGAGCTCTCGCTTGTATGTACATAATAAAATATTTGATGACACATGTTACAATTCCCAGTAGGCACTGGATAAGTACCCAGGAAACTATTAGTGGGTGCCTGATGTCAATTGATCTGGGGCCATCCTGTGTCATTACAGAGGTGTGTGCCAGACTCCATAAATCCTGGTTTTATTGTACTGGTCGAAATTGTCCATTAGTATCATTTAAAATAGTTGTGGTAATAGGGAGTACTGTTTGTCACAGCTAATGCTGGGCACTACAGTCACGCATGCATCAGAAACTTAACTTGGCTGTTAATTTTTCGCCTTGTTTTAATCGACAAATATATTTTATTTCTGTTACCTACAAAAATACCCGACCAACACTGTTGAGGGCAAGCATTTGAAAACTGGAAGAACTTACACACAAAGTATTAAAGTATTACTGGTGTAAGCAGAAACAAACCGTTTTTCACAATTACTATTAGGCCTTTTTATTTTGTCAGCACTGCATAAAAAATTAAGTATATAAGGGACAAACGTAAAACTGATATTGAAAAGTGAACTGTGTTCATTCAGACTCAGATCCATGGAATATGTTCTCACAAGGCATTATTCAGCGGGGAACTTGAGAGCGAGGGATCCAGTGTGTAATCGGTGACTGATGGGGAACCACGCTGGATGCTGGGGCAGGGATGAATAAAGGACTGCCGTTCACTGCCCAGAGCATCAAACCAGCCGCTTCCGCCCGAGATGAAACGCACGGCCCCGAAATCCGCTTAGGGCCTGAAATGACATTACAGCCCTGAACTTGGGCACTCCAGGGACCATTCCACACCCTGGTCTGAGGTAACCCTCCCCAGCACCGTTCCAGCATGTAATAGATCATTCCGAAGCCCTCATTTCCTGCTTGATGACTTTGTGGGTCAATATTTATTGGCGTGTTTTCCGTCTAATAACACCGTTGACCCTCTCGCCGAAGTCGGCTGCCCCTTGCTCCGTCTCGCCTTGTCTCCACGCTCTGTGACGTCCTGGGGGGTGTCCCCTGCCAGCGTGGCATTTCTCCCATGAAGTGGCGTGCTGCTCTGCTTGTGGAGGGCGGGCGCAAGGTCCATCTTATGAAGGTCCCCCCTGAATCTGAGAAGCATCATAGCATGGGGTCGCACTGTATCTCTGCCGAATGGCACCGCGGCGCGGAGCCACAGAGGAATTCTGCCTTGTTCTTGTCTGACTGGAAACGACAGCCTCACATCTTGCACAGACCTCGCGGACAAAGCGGAACACACCGAAGAGAGTGCCGTCTCTGAAATGCCTCTCCTCGGAGCCGGGACGGCCCAAAACCACGAGAACACTTTTAAATGGGAGCTCAGTCTGTCCTGCTGATTTCACGGGCATGGGGGGAGGGGACTCAAACTGGCATTCGGCAGGGAAAATGCAAAAGTCTGTTCTGCCTGACTTCAGCTGGACGCCGAAAAGGAATCTCATTGGAAATCAATGACCTAATTAACCCTGTTCCGAGGGCTCTGGCCATGATGTCACCCTTCCTGTCTCACCCATACTGGGAAGCATACTGGGAATGCTGGGCAAATGCTGTAGTGCTTTATTCCCGATTATCAACAGTGAGATATGCAACCTAAACAAGACTGTATATGAATTTTGCTCTATATTAACTGATATACCACTCATCATATGATTATAGTATGATTTGAGACTATCATTTGAAATTAAACTGAATTTGGTTGACTGTTAAAGATGCACAAGACTGTTTTATAAACACAGAATTTATGTGACATCATATGATTATGATGTCATTTCGCAGAACTATAGCGGAGAAATGACATCATTGGTACACATCATCACGGCAGATGATGGGGGGGGGGGATGTCATAACTGGACAAACTGAGGGAAAAAGCCAGACTAACCCCAGCATTTGAACCGCCTGCTCAGCTGTGCTCTTTTATATGCAAACTTCTTGTTGTCCTTCCGTGCCATGTGTTCCGATCCAGCTGGCCCTGGTAGCCATTCATCATGCGAATGAGATGCTCAGGAACCAGGGCTGTCTTCGCCCTTTGGAGCAGAGATGTGGGCCCCGCGGCTAGGAGGTTGTGGTGGTTTTGGAGCCTGACACCGTCAGACCGTGGTTCTGGCGAGGTGCAGTCGAGGCACAGACAGACTCCGGGTGCCACCAATCACCCCAGGTGACGTGTCTGATGTGTGGTGAGACCAGACTTCTAACCAAGAAATCTTGCCAAAAAAGTTTTTCATCCAGTTTAGATCCAGGAAAGGAATTTGTTAAAAAAATTTAATCAACTGCAGCCTACAAACAAAATCGGGCAAAAAATTTACCAGTACTTACAATTTGAAAAATGTAAACAAAATTCTATTAATTAATATAATTGAATGGATCAATAGTATACTGTATATTAAACAAATGTAAAGTATTAGCTTAATTTAAATGTAGACCCACTGGAAATGAAATATTATGGAATATTAATGGTAGTGCAGACTGTTTCGAAGGCATACTGTAAGCTAAAAGTCCCACGGCTATTCAGACACAGATAAATTGCATAAATTAGAAGATTATTATGCTTCAGCGGTGTTTATTGAAACAGCTTTTCTCCGGTGCTGAATTTAGTTGGAAAGGGCCAGACAAAATATTCTGCAAAATCACTCATTCAATACTCTGATGAGAGACAAATTTAAATAATGCCGAGATGAAGTCGTTTGCACTGTTCACTTTGGCCAAACACTCGTACTCGTCGTGGTTTATCCTGGCACTAGATACTAATGGAAAAACAATATTAACAGCAACATTTCAATACTCAATGAGACCTGATGAGCCAGTAACTAGACCAGAGTACAAACAAAATGAGTTATGATCAGGATTTTTTTTATTAGTAGTTGTTTTTTACTGTATATACTACAAAGAAGATGAGTTAGAAGTAAATTTTCTTTCGGAAGACAAAATTTAAGGGCTCGTAAAAAAGGTCCAATTGTGAACTAATGACATCACAGCTGTACAACTGCACATTCAGAGCACAAGTCATGCCAAAGTTAAAATCGATGGGCCAATCAGATGAGAGGAACGTATCGTGTGTTTTTTTTTTTTTTAAGGCAATTTTCTAGCATATCCAGAGCTAATTGGGTGAAAAGCCAGCACTGGTGTCATTCATTCCCTTTAAAAAACATTAACCAATGAGATTGCATGATTTTTATTGGTTAGCCTTGGAAAAAAAATGGAGGTGCAAATGAGGAGTAGGGCTTATGTGGCTTGTTAATATTGCAAAAGGGAATAGGCTGTCCAGGTGAAAGGCTTGATTAGATCAGATATCCATTACAACTTTCTCTTATTTCAGGGCCGGAAAAAAAAAAAAAAACCTTATTCAACAGAGTGTCACAAACGATCGCTGGGACGGACGACAAAAAAAAAGTATATTAAACAGAGTAAATACCAGTCCATAAATACAGCGGCATACCGTCCCCTTTCACTCACATGACGGCGGTGGAGAACCAGGCTTATTTACAAGCGGATAGGAGAGACGCAGGTGATTAGATGGAGTTGCTGGTACAGAATAATTTAGTTGCTAACGGAGGAGAATGGGTCTCGTATACATTCCGGGCAGCCATCATCACAACACACCGCTGTTCGCGCATTTCTGATGCCCGTAAACTGCTGTGTGGCACTACCGTTCAAGCTGCGGGCGGGAGGGGCGGGGGGGGGGGGGTATTCACAGCAAGGCAGGAAAAGGGCGCTATACATCATAACCAGACACAGATTCATAAATGTATATCTTACAGCAGTTTCTCAGTTTGCTTTTTATGGCTTAGGGTATGGCGATTATATACAGGGTGTTTTTAAAAAACAAGAGTGGCATTAAATTGATCCCTTAGGTCCAATTCGTTCTAAAAAACGCGCTGAGGGGGGGAGTTGGGTCTCTCTTCTCTAGCTTTTTACCGAAAAGGTTATTTGAAGCCGAGATGCGTATTATCTGGGTCTCTGGTCTCGCACTCCTCTGCCCTTTCTATCTCTCACACATCAGCCGATCTGTTTGGGGGGGTGGGGGGGTGACCACACTGTCCATAGAGTCACGTGACCCACATTGGAGCCATCCGTCACCCCGCTCGCAGGTCCCATGGTCCTGTTGTTGTGGACAACTGTGCATCTGGGCTGCGTGCCAGGTGGTGTGTGTGTGTGTGTGTGTGTGTGAAAAGAAAGAGGAGAGGAAAATCAGCACATCCGAAGCAAACAGCTCTGAAGGTGGACCTGCGGGGAGGGGTGCAGCATCTCCATTAGGGGGCGCTCTATTCCTGTATTCCCGAGCCCTCCGGTGTGTGGAGGGGCTGTCGCGTTCCCCTGCACGGCAGAGATAAGGTCTCCGTGGCTTTGGTTTGCTTTGATATCTGAGATGCCAGGGTTAGCCAGAAGGTTCCGGAAAGTGGGGGGGGGGGGGGGACGGTACCAAAGACGGGTTATCCTTGACTCGCTGATGTAAGTTCCATCCAGAGCCGCCTCTTTTCAGCCCTCGGGTCCATTTTTTAGGCCACTCAGTAAAAAGGGAGGGTCCATTCCAGGTCACGAGTTGCGAAGCCAGCTGCCCCGTGAGTTTGGCTCGGCGCACGGCGTCCCCACGTACTGCCACGGTGTCTGCAGAAAGGAAGGAATGGGGAGGACTTGGGCCGGAGAACATGTGCAGTACAGACTCTACGAAGCTGGAAGGGTGACAGACCGCAGATAAACAAACACGCAAGGCTTTCTGGCCTAAGAACAGTAAATGTATGAGAAACAATACTTCGTCCAATTTATAAGCAAGCCCTGAAGTACTATTATGGTGAAGTGCTACAAATGTGTTAAATGATTACTAGACTGTTACACACTGAAATTTGATTTGCAAGGGCTTAGGATTGGCTCCAACATTGGAAGGGACCAAATCAGCCCTGAACCTCCCCTCAAACACACACAGTACTCCCACATGTAGGAACACATCCCTACCGTCCATACGAAAACTATATTCTTGATATACATAATTTTTTATTTTTTTTGGTGGTCACGTGTTTTAGAGAGAATGTGGTACAGAGTGCGAGACGGCGGTATCCCCCGGCAACCGGTAGGGCGGTAGTCACTCACCTCCGCAGGGGATGTCGGGAGACATCAAGGCCAAAGGATGAAGGCGAGAGAGAAGAAGAGGAACAGGAAGAGAAACTGCGGGGGCCAGGAGGGATAAACAAGCATTAGAGTCAGAGGCAGGGACTGGAGATAAAATCAGTCCTACTTGTCAGTTGGCATATGAGGCTAAACAATGGCCCACATTGTGCTTAAGTGGCTAACATTTAGCACGGTGTCAGACTCGAAACAAGAGAGAATGTTCAGGAAGTGGGAGGGGAAATCTGGGAGGGGGGGGGTGTCTGTTTTTCTGTTCAAAAAAGTAAAACCTGCAGTTCCCGACAGCTGGGCTAATGGCTAAAGCAGCCCCGTGCTAAGTGGTAGTCAGCAGGACCGGGGCCCATCAGCGGCGACTATAGCTCTCCCGACTGCGTGACTGCGGCCCGTTACCACATCCCGATGCCCGAGAACGGGGGCTCTGTGGGAGTCACGGGGGAGGTCTGCTCCCATAGGTCTCCTCCACACAGGTTGCCACCGATTGTCATCGCTGGTTCATGTGCGAGCTGGGAGACGGGGCGCTAACTTGTGCTAAATAACATCTGGGCCGCCTTACCTTTTCCTCCAGGTCTTTGATTTGTCGCTTCTGAATATCCGTTTTGTCCTCCAGGTCTCGGATTCGCTGGACGGAAAACAGGCACATAAATTTCCCCCGCTGTGTTTTAAAGCTATTTGATGGCAGCCATGAATCTGTAAGGAGTCAAAGCCGGCCCAACACTACTGGCATTGCCAAACTCTGTCCAAAAACATATTTCCTATTAGACATATGAAAATGCAACATGATATTGCATCAAGGACGTTGTTGAGGAAAACAGAGAGATGAATTATACATTCTGTCCATGTTAATTTAATGGTCAGATGGGCTTTAGAAATACAAGCCTTGAGGCCAGAACAACATTGCCCCCTGTGGTAAATGGTATAAACTGCAAAGGTTTCTTATAACAGAATTCACAAATTCACTCCCAGCTTGGACAGTTAATCATATTTAAAAATATACATGGAAACCTTAAGCTGTGATCAATGAAATTGAAATTCAAAATGAGTATCAAATCCCAAATCAAACAATCCATGCCTAATACTGTCCACTACAGGATTCCAGTACACAAATACCTCATCAGACGTCGATTCTTTGTTACGGTGAATTCGATTTAAGTCAGTTTTTTGTTAAAAAAAGACAAAATTTGTATAAAATACAAATTTGTCTTAAATCAGATTCCGTAGCCTTAAGTTGTTCAGCCGATTTACTTGGTGTTTGGTGGTGATAGCTCTAAGTTCCACCGCATTGTTGGTTGGCATTGTTGTTCGAATGCATTAGTAAAGTTTGTACATTTAAGGGAAATGCTTATTAGGTGTTTATAGAGGGTCTAAATCATTTCTTGGGGGGTTTTTGTGTCATTTTTTGACTTAAGTCGTGCCTTTTAGAACCAATTACTGACATAAGGTGAGGTATTACTGTACACGATTAAAGAATATCTCCTACATCAAACAATTTTTCCTAATACGTCATTGTATATTTACACCGTAAAGCAAGGATTGTGATGTCATTGTACTTAGATCTTGCTTTATCATAATTACTGTCAGGTGAAGTTTTCGTATTTCAATACAAGTTAGCCACAAAATGTAAGTAGGGGTTAATGCAGGACACCTGAACGTCACCTACATTAATGGGCATGATAATCAGTGTGTGAGGTTGATTGGCTAATTCCCTGATGTGCAGTTATTCTAGAGGGGAAACTGAAAGTGCCGGTCACTACATTGTAATCTTAGCTGGACAATGAATCCCTCTTTAGATGTGACATACAGATGATCTCTAGCGGTACGCTCCTGCTGTGTCAGCATACGGGGGAATATGGGCTTTGATATGAAGTGCTTACTACCAGGTCTACTGGGATCCACACTCCTATCCAATCAATACAGTAAATACTGCTAATTCACATGGGTTAACTTCAATTCAATTCAATTCAATTCAATTAATTTTTATATAAATTTGAATTAAAGTTAACTGGCACATAATATGGGACACACTTGGCAGGGGGCTCATGTGGAGTGTGTAATGTGGGACACACTTGGCAGGGGGCTCATGTGGAGTGTGTAATGTGGGACACACTTGGCAGGGGGCTCATGTGGAGTGTGTAATGTGGGACACAAATCTTCCTGATTTACACGTGTCAGTGATTACAGGTTTATACAAAGATGCCCATCCTCAGCTGCGCAGCCCGCGCCTACCTGGTGGGCCTGGTGCAGCAGCTCCATCCTCTCCTGCAGCACCTGGCAGTCGTACTCGCGGCTCTTGCGCAGCATCTGCCTGCGCAGACGCTCCACGGCAGAGCGCAGCTCGTCGCGCTGCTTGTCGCTCAGCGACTCGCCGTGCCGGATGGACGGGCCCTGCTGCAGCGCGTTGTACAGCGTCGCCTCCAGCTCCTGGATTTGCTGCGGGCGGGCAGAGCGAGAGATGCGGCGCGGCTTCAAAATAAAAGTCCTGGCTTGTGCTGCCTGGGACGGGCTACAGGTTCACAGCGACCCGCAGAAAAGGGACTGATGGACATCCTTGGATGGATGGAATACAGTCCAGCACTGTTGACTGGAAATGTGGAAAATGTATTTGCGCTTTTTTCCCTTTTTTGTGGGGCATTGGGCCTTTTTAACCGAATCCCAAGTTGAAATCCTATTTCCCATATAGAGGTGTGTAACCGTCTGTAAGAGCCAAACAGCCTTGTTCCAGAATCGGCAAGAACAGAAGGCGCGGCGGTGTGGGTCTTCACTCACCATGTAGGCCTGATCGAGGGCCTGCTTCCTGTAATCCAGCTCCTCTTCCAAGTAGCCCTTCTGCTTGCAGAACATCTCCTGCCAAGGCAGCGTTCCCGTGAGCACGACAACGGCGACCAGGAGGTTCCTCACCGCGAAAACCTCGCGCTGAGCTAGAACCGCATCCGAGCTAGGAGCTTCGGGGAGCTCAAATATTGTGCGGGGCTCAGCGGGTTGGGCCTATGTGCCTGTGATCGGAAGGTCGCTAGTTTGAATCCCATCCTCAGGAAAATAGGCACAAGTCCGCCGGGCCCCTGAACAAGGCCCTGAAATGTCCCAGGAGCACTGGGTGAATGGCCTAACCGTGTACTCGGACCCCATCCTTCGCTCTCACCTGGATATAT
>JAODKK010000047.1:3227633-3241565 GCA_026774405.1 Petrocephalus microphthalmus | reverse complement strand
TGAAATGTCCCAGGAGCACTGGGTGAATGGCCTAACCGTGTACTCGGACCCCATCCTTCGCTCTCACCTGGATATATATATGTGTGTGTGTGTGTGTGTCTCAAAGCAGAGCATGCTGGGATATGCAAAAATAAGCATTCCAGTGTACCTGTACTTGGCAAAATGTGAATAAAGCATTATCTAATTTTTGAAAAATAATGTCTTGCATATAGGAGGACTGCAGCACTTCACAAACCCCTGAGCTGTACATTAGTCCAGATTTTTTATTTTTTTTCCCATGTGTCAGGGCTGTAGTGAGTTTGTCTTCTGTCGATTGTGCACTACTTCCACGTCAAAAGCTGCTGCTTTAAAAAAAAAGAAATTGTGCAAGAATATCAGTGCGTGAAGGACCTGCTGGTGGAGCACAAAGTGCAAAACCTGTGCAAGAACTCTGATGGGAGGGGGTGATGTGGCAGTGAGCAGTGATAGTGAGTTTTATTGAATGATGGAGTCCTCTAAGCACATATGTAAATTGGCACACGTGTAAACTGGACAAGGTGTGTGTTGTTGTTACAGGGGGAAAAGTCAGAAGAGCTTAAGAATGAAACCCAAGTACGATGGGGTACAGCATTTCTGTTGTCATTACACCCTGCCTGGCATTTAAATTCGGAATACAAAAACACTTTGTTTCCTATAATTCACCATTTTCGTTCTGTGTCCCATTTGCTGTAAAACACCACGGTGAAGAAATTCACCTTATTTTCCTTAATTCATAAACCCGCTCATCAGACCAGACAGGTTCATTCCGAAATCTAGGGCACTGGTGCTGTAATTAATTATTAACCGCTACTTCTTAATTATTTATCAGCATGATTCAGATTTAATTAGTTATGGTTGCTCACTAACCATCTCAAGCTCCAAGTCCATCATCTTCTGGTGCAAGGCGGCCTCTGTGCCCTCGATCTGCTGAATCCACTAGAGGGCGACAGACACAATGGAAGATGGTGGGACGGAAGAGAATGAATAAGCTTCCTGTAAAAGTAATTCTCAGGGGTATTATGGGAATAATGCCAGGTATTAAGAGCCGAGGAAACAGAAAGCAAATATATTCCTTTCATTTTCAAAAATGAATCTGACATAAAGATATATTCTGACAAGATGGATGGTCATTTTTGGCCCATATATAGATATTTGTGTATATACGTATTACTTGAATAAGACGGATCATGACTTAATGCTCTATTTACATACCTTTTCTGCTAGTGAGAGCACAGTGCTTGCTTGAATAATGGCTACTTGCTCTTCATTGCGCAGGTTCTGCAGATGAGATGAACATTAAACGTGGTTGTTAGCCACCTGACTGTCTAGCAGCCTGCTTCAAAAAACAGCCTGACCAGGTTAAGCTGGTTGACAAATTTATGATAGCTGACCAAGGTATGTTTTTCCACATGATGGTTTGACGGTTTATCTGGTCATACCAGCTTCTGATGGTCATTCTACCTGGTTTAGCTGGTCATACCAGTATACCCAGTTTGATAGTCCGGCCACACCAGCATGACCAACCTAGTTAAACCATCAAAGAGCAGCACAAGCAGGTGTGTGACTATTCTGTCAGGGCCGGGCTCGAACCAGCAACCTTCTGATCACAGGTATAGAAACTATGGCCCAGTCAGCCACATACTACACCCCAGATAGGATTCTTAGTCATAGCATAGCATAGCATAGTCAAATGCCATTTGTCCTGTTTGCCCCTGTGTCCCATTCCATCGGTGCACTTAAACCCGCCTTCACTACAGCACGAGACTGATTTATCTTTACCTTTATTTATATTTATCTGATTTATAGTTATCTTTTTATTACAGAAGCATTCTGCAGCTGAATGTTGTACCGATATCAATCTTATCTACACCAGAGATTAGGAGGGGAAAGTGGCCTCCCAGTAAGACCACCCAGTAACCAGTAGGATAAACAACCATGAGGAACTACAAACTAGCTGAACTACAGATAAGCGTTTACAATGTGACAGGTGAGGTGTCACGCTCGGAAAGAGTCAGATTTGGAAGAACCCTCGAATGGGGAATCACGATGATGACCTTGTCAAAAAGGTATTTTCGTGTGGGTTCAACAGGATGGGAAATATATGCTCTGGGATCGGGACACAGGACAAGTGGAAGAGACATTCTCACGTCTCTGCACTGATGGACCTACCCCGTTATCGCCCAGAATGTCAAGGAGTTTGATGAGATCAGGAATGCAGACGTCCTGGCAGAGACAGAGAGAGGAGACAAAGAGTAAACTTTGTGCCAAAATCGATGGTGCTGAGGCCTGAGACACTGAGGGGAATCGAGTGGCTCCGTCGGCGTTTGGGCTGCGGCCCCTGTGATATTGATCGAAACACCCCCGTAAACACAGCTTTGATACTCATATCTCGAGAAGCCGATCATTCGTGTTAATTCTCATCTACAGTCACTGGCACTCTGACTCTGTTTTTAGCCAGAGCAGTTGGATGCCTTACTAGACTGGCTCATGGTAATCACCTTGCTCAAGGGTATAAGGACAGGGACTATCCTACTTCAGCTGTGCAATTATCCACTATTCTACAGCACCGGCTGCACTTTTCACTGACCTCCAGTGAACGTCACCATTTACAAGTCTGCAGACCCGCGGCCTTCAAATGGTGCTTGAGAAAATGCATCAGACAGTACCAGGGCCACCAACATGCACTCAGACATTCATAGCATCTTATGTGAAGGTGTTGGATACACCACATTGTCGACACACCACAGCGCACTACAACAAAATGTGTCCTCTGCATTTAACCCATATGTGACATGGTGACAGCAGTGAGCAGCTAATTCAGCGCCCAGGGAGCAGTGCTTGGAGGCAGTACCTTGCTCGTCGGGGATTTGAACCACTCTAACCATTAAGCTACCACTGCCCCATTATGGGTAACGTTCTTCAGCTGCGGGGGTATACTGAACACTGCGGGGTTGATATGGGGCTTACCTTGACCCCTTCCTTCATGCAGTATATCTGTAGGGCACTGACCCCCTCAGTGAAGGGGTGAATCTGGAGATTAAATGGGGGAGACCTTCGTTCACGCTCCTGCGAGGAGTAGAAAATAAAACTGCAGGTTAAACTGAAGCACAGCAAACTGACTGTCACGCTGTTGCTATGTGCATTCGGTCCGTATCTGAACCCAGGCGAGTGTCTCTTAAGGCTTCTGTGACGGTGGAAAGCGGGAGAGATTCTGACACGCTGGTGAAAGCTCCCGTGTAAGCCGCCGGCAATTACAACTCGACGGACCCCAGGGAACACAAGTGACTGTATTTTTTATCAATGTTTTTTTTTGCTGTGGAATTCCTAAAGAGCTTTCTTTTCCACGAAGGATTCAGAATAATAAACAAAGGAACAAAACACAGACATGCACTTCCAGTAGGACCGGCCTCCTGGTCTACGAGGATGCTAGATGTGGGTCGCTGTGTCAGGCGACATGGGGTGAGCTTGGCCATCAAATCCAAGCCTAATATCAGTGATTAAACCCTCATGCGAATGACCCTGATGAGGGAGGAAAATGGAATGAGGTCTGTATATAACAATTTCAATGTCGATCTCAAATTTCCAGCAGTAAACGCACTGTTCCTGAGGATAGAAAAATCTGCAACACTCCAGGCTACACCATATTGATATTTAGATAACAACCTGTCAAATGAATTCAGCGATCTATTGAAATACGAGTACAACATCCACTCAGATAAATCGCTAAAGGCAAGGGCCGGGATTGCTACTAGAAATTTTCGGCCCCATGAAAGCATACCATATTGGGACCCCAACCCAGGCCAATCCAATTGTGTCCTTAAAGGGCCTTTGGAATTGTCCCAACCCAGACCAATGTTTTGTTTCAACCATTCAGTTAAGCACTCTGTCATGTTCAAAGCTTTCCGCGCAACTAGCCGGTTGAAACATAACCTCGGTCTGCATTAGTACTTTCTGGACCTGAACTTGTCTGTAATGGATTACTTGTTAATGAGAGCTGAGCAGAGAATGGCCTGACCCAGTCCAGTCCAGAAGTAGTCCTGGAGGTAGAAGATGGTCCTACCCAGTCTCGCTATGTGTAACTAATTAAGCGGCCACTGAGAGTACAATAAGCAATACAGGTCGCAGAGGTTACCTCCAACTCCAGAATTCTGAACTCCAGGAGCTCGTTCTGGTCTCTGGAGTCCTGAAGTTCCTGCTGAATCCGACTGATATCCAACTCCAGCTTCTCCACCTGCGAATCGAGGTTGAGTAAACTTGAGCGTGAGCGTTCAACCGGAGCAGCCGCTTTACATTTCAACCGCCTTTCTCTGACCGCGCACCCTTTCGAGAAGCTCCTGGTTTCGTCTGAGGAACAGCTGTTTCTCCTCCACCCATTTTGAGTCCTGTGGTAACGACAAAATGCAGAACGTGGATCTCACGGAGCAGATCTTTCTGGAGAATATTTTCTTCACACATTCCCGTCCCTTTTGGGCAGTGTTCATCGCAAGTAGGCCTTACCTGTCCCTTCTGCGTGATTTCCTTCTCAAGGTCTTCAATCTTGGCTTTGTACCTGAGCACATCTGCTTGGAGCTGTTCGTGAACCTGTCAGGGTGACAGAATGCAATGTAAGAATATAAGGAGCCTGGAGGTTCTTAAAGGGGATGTAATTTGTCAGATGATCAGATTGATCAGCCGTGATTTCTGTAGCAACATCACATTACCTTCGCCTCCATCTCTGCATCCAGGACACCTCCCTTCTGCTCCTGTAGGAGGGCATATGCTCGCTGCAAGGCCTGGTACTCCCGCGTCAGTTGACGGAAGCGCAATTCTGACTCCTCATTGGCTAGGCCCTGGAGGAAGAAGGATGGTGACATCATCCCAGGAAGTCCCGCCCACCGCTAATATAGTGGATGGTCAGCCATTTTTAATGCAGACATTAAAAAAGTTTACCTCCTCCAAATCCTCGTCCGGAGTTGCCGGAGTGCGGTCCATCCGGAAGGAGGCCACTGAGGAGGTTTCAGAGTCCATGGACTCCTCGTCATACCCGAAAAAGGTATCCACCACAATATGCCTCTGTGGTAGAGAACAGGTTATGTGATCAGAATGTTACTGAAACATTTGCAGAATGGATAGGATGACACGGCTTAAATTGAACAGAAAGAAGTTGCCTGCCTTTATGGGTCTAGAGCTTCGTTTGTGTCGCCTCTTACGCAAGAGTTTTTCCCGATCCTGCACAAGAAAGTGTCAGAAGAAACGCATAAACCGACATTTGCCATTAGTAGGTCAATGTGCAAGACTTGGTCGGAGTGCTAGTAACAGATTTAGATACTGGTTCTGGTTACCAGTCAAAAACCCAAATTCCAATGGATGTATCGGCTCAACTAGTATCACTTATTGACTATTTTATTTACATTATACGCACAATATTTAAGAAGTCCAAAACATAATTACAAAGAGTTAAAAAAAAAAACAATACTCAAATAAGAATTCATCAGTTATTAAAGCCAGTTAAAGAAGAAATTCTAGTCTTGCGGGGGTTGAGTTTGACGTTATTTTCCTTCGAAGGTTGACTGAAATATCCGCTTGAGTCTCTACGTGTCCCAGATAGTGCAGACTCACTCTCGTCAAGTCGTCAATCATGTTCTGCTGCTCGAGAACTTGCAGCTTCAGGAATTCTATCTCCTGCTCGTCCTGGGCCTGGTCCAGGTCATTCAGAGACCGGAGCTTCTTCAGGGGAGGATGGGAGCTCATCTTTTCCTTCTGTGGGCAAACAACAGTCACCACTAGTAAGGGATCTTGACGGCCTTGTCTACTTAAAACCCATGTTCATATCAACCCATATGATATGGACTTACAAACTACTCCACCACCTGCTACCTAATAGGGGAACTTATTTTACCCTAGAGGTGTCATGCCTTGGCTTATTTCAATAAACACAATGTATACTGTAAGTCAGTGTACTGTAGGTGGCACGACTGCTTCATAATAGTCATATGCTGTTTGTCCATCATCAGCTAGTAGATGTCAGCCTACTGATTGCTTGAAGCATCTCACCATCTCTGTGTTCTCCTTCACTAGGGCCTTCAGCTTCTCCTCCTGGCGCTGAAGGGACTGCGTCAGCTCCTCGTTCCTCTTGTTAAGGAGCTTGTTCTTCTCCAGCATGGGCTTGCACTGCTTCTCAGACTCCCGCACGCGCTTCAGCTAAGGGGCGAGGCACGGCAGATCAGACCCACTGCAGGCAAACACGCTAACATGATGTCAATAGCTGACGATGGCTAGCAGCCAAAACTTGCTGTCACCTGCAGGTCCCTGCATGTCTAAGGCTTTCTGCCAGCTCTGTTGTTTTAGTTTTTCCTTTCTTTTGTTTAAAATAGCCACAGTAAACTGCTTGACAGGCCGGTCTGTCAAACTGTTGATTGACCGTGACGTCATGCTGGCTGTGAAGATGTGGGTGTAGGATGAGATTGGGAGGCATATCTGTGACAGGGCACAGCCAAGGTGAAAGGGCGGGGGGGTAACGGCGCACAGCAAGGAGCCAAAAATCTGCACCGTGGTACGGCATCGCTACAGTGGGGGAGAGGTGTGTGGGCTTAGATAGCCGAATGAGAAGTACATCAATATGGCATGGTGGCGATGTCACCATCGCAGCAGGAGCATCGCAGGGGTACAGGACCCTAACCCCAGAACCCGATAAGCGCTGTCCTGAATGGCAGATAAGTACCTATTCATCAGTTCCCAGGATCCGCCTGTTCTTAAGCACATGAGATACGACCTTTGACCTGATCGTTGCTACTCACAGGTAGTAATGATTTTACAAAGTGAACCCTAAGGCGTTTTGATCAAATATATCCTTCAGTCTCTTAAACCAGAGAGGGGAGTAGACTACAGGTATCTGACTGACTTTTAGGAATATTCCTGTCTATCTGAAAGGGTCAATAACCCACATATTACTACTCTGGTGTGAAAGTTTTAGATAATGTGGTTACATACTGTTCCCAAACTTACAACCTATGCAACTTACGATGACTGCCACATACGACAAATACTTAATAAATATGATAAATACGATAAATTCAGAGCAGCCATATTCCCAGCAGCGCTATGCCACCTAGTGCATCACATGCATCTCCCAGCCTCCTTCTCACACTGAAATTTTGTGTAATTATCCTGTTTATTTATTGTCCTATCGTATTTCCCATCCATTTTGACGTATGACCCTGTATTAAGCTATTTACCCATGCTGGTTTTGTAGAGTGTGATGTGTGGTTGGAAATATAGGGTAGGGTATGTTAATTAAACTCTGGTATAGGGTATGTTAATTAAACTCTGATTGGACACTCCCAGCCAATGAGATTCCAGCCTACTGATGACACTTGATACCATTGGCTAAGCCCTCGGAGGCTGTACCAGCTCATTCCGCTCCTCCACCAGAAGCGTGTTGCGGTCCTCCAGCTTGCGGATGCTGGAGCTGAGCTCGGCCAGGCGCCTCTGGTTCCTGCGCATGTCCTGGGTCACAGACAGATGGGAGCAGAGAGACGGGGCAGTTAGTGGGGAGCCAACATGCATTTTGATCAGAGGTGGGTACAGCAGACCAAGATTTAGCTTCATACCGGGCTGCCGCAGTGCTCTGAGCCGTCGGCCCCCAGGCGCCCCGCCACCTCTCGTTTCGGGCTCCCCAGGTTGCACTCGGCCTCCTTCACCAGGAAGAGCTGCTCGTCCAGCGCGTCCTTCTGCAGCTGCAGCTTCTGCAGGAAGCCCGTCGCCGACTCCAGCTCCTTCTCCAAGGAGAAGATGGTCCTGTCCTTGGCCTTGATCTCGTCCACCTGTGCATAAAGGTTCACGTGCAGTCGAAATCCAACCGAGAATCCAGTATGGAGAATCGGTCCAAAGTCTCTATTTTTGCTGCTGTTCACCTTTTATAATCAAAGACCTTGAGGTACTGAAGTAATACTAAATAAATATTGCAATGACCAAGAGGAGTTTTCAACATCTCAATTTTCTCAAATTTTAGACTCTTGGCATTTTAGATGACAGCATCGCAGACTCTTGGCATTCTTTCAGCCAGCTTCCGGATGTAGCCACCTGGGATGCTTCTTTAACAGGCCTAAAGGAGTTTCTACAAGTCCACGGACCCAACTCATCCCAAACCAGCTCTATAGGGTTCAGGTCAGAGGATTGTGGGGGCTAGGTCACCTGTCATAGTGCTGCATCTCATTCCTTGTTCACAAGATAATAGTGCTTGCATAATCTCGAGGTGTCCTTAGTCACTATCTTGTTATGCAGACGATACTTAACATCAGCATTTACCGGCTTAGATCCAAGACCAGTCACGTACATATTTACTACGGGAAGCTCTGAATGGGGAATGGAGATGATTAAGCGGATTGGCCATCTATGCAGAGTAAAAGCTCAGTGTAGAAACTCCTTAACAGTCCTTTGTAGCCTGAAAATCTGCCTAATCTCCCTCATTATAGTATCTCTGCGCAGAGATTATTCTGATCTGGCTCAGACTGGAGTGCTTGAAGGTCAGCCTCGGCACACAGTGAATTTCTAGGTCAATGTAAGACAGACCCACTGTTTACCTGTTATTCTCTACTGACACATCATGTATTGTCTGTGGCATACCTATAATTAAGCCCCACCCCCTTCCCTTTATACAATGTGCTTATTTTGGTGCAGTAAGGAAGTGTAGTCCACAGAATACCAGCACACTGAGAAATGTCGTACCGCACAACAGATGGCTTGCACATATTTGCATATTTGCAGAAAATGTACATATTTTCTTTTCCCGAAACCAGGGGCGTGGCTACGGGTGAATAGGGGGTTGGCCCAAATTAACCAATCATTAGTGATTTATTGATTAGACTATTGAATTAATTACTTTTTACCATCCCACCTACCCCTCCCTCCGGTTGACAACTTTGACCCCCTCCCCCCCCCCCGTACCCCGTTGGTACCCACCCAACAAACCCAAAAACGTCCCAACAGGACATCCTGGTAATGCCACTTCTCTAGACTGATCGCTAACACGCTAATGCTAATGGAAACGTAACGGTGCGGACAATGCCGCGAGGCGGCTGAGCGCGGTGAGTTTGGCGCCCCCTGCCTGTCGCCCTCACCAGTCTACGGATGTCCCGCTCACAGTCCCACTTGATCTTGGAGATCTGCTCCTGGTGCATCTGGTGCTCCGACCGCAGGTCCCCGGCCTTGATCTTGTCGGCCTGGATTATGGTGGTGAGCGCCTCGTCCGTCTGTTTCTTGGAGGCCTTGAGCTCAGTGATCTCCTGCACCAGCTTGACGCGCTCCTGGTCGAAGAAGCGGCGCGCCTCCTCGCGGGCCTCCAGGGCCAGCGCCGTGCGCACCTTCTCGCCGCTGCCTTCGCGCAGCGCCCCCAGCGCCGTCTTCAGCCGCTGCATCTCGCCGTCGCGGATCTTAGCGCTGCGCGCCAGCTCCTGCTCGTGCTGCCGCGCCAGCGACTCCCGCAGCGCCTGCAGCTCCTTCTGCTTCTCCTCATGCCAGCGGGCGCGCTGCTCCGTCAGCGCCGCCGTGTGTCGGTGCTGCTCCTGCTCGCGGATGCGCTTGGCCTCCTGCACCTTCTCCCGCTCCAACTTGTTCACCTGCAGGGGGCGCCAAGGTTCATAAACCCTAGGCAATATATTAATGGTCTTTGTAGTGCTTGGTGACTCAGTCAGTTTGGGTGTTGTGCTTGGGACCAGAAGTACGTTGGTTCAAATCCCATGATCTACAGAACTGATTTCATTGTCGGGCTCTTAAGCAAGGCCTGACCATGCCTTTCCAAAGTAGTGTATGTTGATCTGGATAGAAATATCTACTAAATAAACATTGTAATGTAAACTGACGGACTGATAGATCACAGTACAGCAGGGCCAGAAGGTGGAGGTGTGGTTAATACTCTTAACCTAAAGCTCGGCAGTTTGAGCCCCAAGAAAGACCCGGCTTTATAAATTAGTCAAACTGTAAGTGATGTAGCTGAAATGAATCGATGCTCTTGGCTCAATTAAGTCAGTCAGCAAGGCAGGGGTGCTCGTTAAGAGAGCACTTAATTATATTAATTGATTAAATCGGGGCAGGGGAAGCGTGCCCCCAAGTCCCAGAGAAATCATACACGCACTGACAGCGTACCTTTGACCTTTGACCTGGGGCTCACAGGTGGAGAGCCGAGACCCACCTTGCATTTCTCTTGGTGCAGCTCTATCTGAATGTCCGTCAGCTTGGACCGGAGCTCTTCGTTGGCCGCCTGTAAGGCAGATATGAGGGCCTCGGGCTTCTCGCCCTTCGAGCGTCCCTTTTTCGCCATGGGATCAAATGCTGAAGCTCTTAAAATGCTTTAATTCGGAAATGTCCATCGCCTCAGAGAAGTGAACTAAGGTCCTCCAATGCTTCCAGTCCCTCCTCTTCCTCATTGTCCTAAGAGTCAGAAGACCTGGGAGGAAAAATAACTGTCAGGAAAACCTCTCAAGGGCACCATCTTTAATTACCTCAGCAAGAGGACCAAGCCTGCTATACTGCAGGGCGAAATTCCCCTTTCCGATTCATCCCGTCATGCCAGGGACGCAAACCAAACCATCCACATCCAGCAATACCGAGCAATTATCTTCTTTCATTTCCTAACCTATGAATCTCCATCATAATCTGGACTACAGGCATTAATCTAGATGACCGTTTACACTGGTAGCTATGAATTAAAACCACTTCAGAAGACTTTATTATAAAGAGATGAGAATTTACACATTATAATACATATTTTATTGATCCCTGTGGGGAAATTCACCTCCAGGAGAGCAAGCTTGGCCGTGAAGGGCAGCCACCTCTTGCAATGCCCAGGGAGCTGAGGGTCAAGGGCCTTGCTGAAGGGCCTGCAGAGAGGCTTAACTCACTGAGCCACACGCTGGAGAAGAGAGAATTATGCTCCTGCACACTGCAGGTGAAGTGCTGAGCGCACCACTTTCCATACACTGACAAGGCAAACGGCAGCAGTGTGTGGCTCGGTAGGTTAGGATCAGAAGGCCAGAAGGTCGCTGGTTCAAATCCCATGGTCAGTAGAATGATTTCACCTCCGAGCCCCAGAGTAAAGCCCTTAACACCGAAATGTTCCGGAAACTGGCTGACCTTGCTCTCGCAAAAATGAACATCGCTTTAGATAAAAGTGTCTGCAAAATGAGTAATCGTAAATGCTGTCATTAAGATGCCACACAGATGCCAGCCATTAATTCGTGGTCTGAACATGAACAACGTGAGTTTATCCAGTATATGAAGATGACTGGGTTGGCAGATCATCCATAGGTGCGAATGTGTGTTAAAGGTGCATGAGTGTGCCCTGTGATTGGCTGGTGCCCTGTCCTGGGTTATTCCCTGCCTTGTGCCCAGGATAGGTCCTGGACCCCCGCGACACTACCTAGGACAAGCAGGTATAGAAAATGGATGGATGGAAGACGATTGGGGAGCACACTCAGAGATTGGGCTTCTCCTGTTAAATCTTGTACTTTCTTTTTATGGAGAGCATAATGTTTAATTTAATATTCCTTCCTGTTGCCTGGAGGAGCCTCATTTAGTGCCAGAGAGATGAACACAAATGTGAGCGCAGTAGGGGCACCTCGCTGCCTCCGTGGGGTGACACCGTAGCCTCCCACCCCCCCGGGTCTCAGTGTGGTCTTCCCCGTATTCCTGTGGGTTTCCTCGGGGTCTCTTCTTTCACCCGGCGACGTACGGATTTGGTAGTATTTGATTGTCGCTTTCCGTGTGAGTGGGCGTGTCCTGTGATGGACTGGCAGCCCCGCCTCCTAGCTGCACTCTCTGGGATGGGACCCAGGCTCCCCGGGGCACCGGCTGAGCAGGTATGGGAGGTGGATGGATGTGGAAGTAGAGGCATACATTTTGAGAGAGCTGCTGTATTTCACCCCACACACCCAGGGCTGCAGGCTTCCTGTTGGCGCTAGCTCTGTACCTGCCACATCAGCATGGCCGTCCCAGGTCCCATTTAGGCTCCCCGCTCTCAGCCGATCTGTCAGGTGAATCGGTGACTCTAGAATAGCACTTTTTTTCACTAAAGAGCTAATTATGGCTCGGGATTGTAGCTCGTCTCTGAGTGCGACTTTTTGTGGATCAATCCAATTAATTCTATGAAGCTAACTTGCTAAGCTACTAACCTGTGTTGCCACTACATAGCATAGGAATCGTACAATATAATCTCCCTGCAGGTGTGACTTACTCACAGGAAGCTGACACCATGGCACCATAGTTAATCGCTTCCTGTACTGGCTGGAATTCCATGTCATGTGACACACCTGTAATTATGCTCCACCCCTCTGGTGCAGTAGGGAAGCACAGTCTGCAGAATAGCTGTATATTGGGAAGTATACATATGTACAGAAAAAGTACGTACTTCCTTGTCTTTAAACTGACGCTATCATGCTACTGTTAATGGGTATATTCCTATCCCTCGTCTGCAGTTCTGTGGCCACGATCACTCCTCTACAGGAAGCTCTCCACCAGGGAGGGGGGGCTCTGTTGCAGGATGATGCAGCGGGGAGGGGGCGGAGCCTCGCCGCTGAGCGGTGCACTCGCATGAGGAGACCGGGCCCCCGGTGGCCGTGATTGGCTGGCACCGACGGCATGCCTACGCCTGCTGGTGGGATGCGGCTTTAAGGGAATCCATTGACAACATGGCCGGGCATCTCCATGGCAACGTGTCCACTGCAGCGTTACCTACATAATGCAGCTCTTCCGTGGGGGGGAGGTAGGATACCAAGGCACATAGCACTTGCCGGCCATTTCAGACTGGGAATGGGCAGAGTTAAGCCTAGGCTGTTGGCATACCTCACAAAGACATGGCAACAGAGGCTATTTTGTCATTATCTAAAAGGTACCAGACACTAATACAATTAGCTCATTAGACTCCTACAAACAAGGCAGGCTGAAACATTATAGCTTATGACTGCAGATATAAACACCTGAGACATTGGTTAAGAGGAAGCGTATCTCCAGTCTCGTGCATGACATACCAGATAGCAAAGCACCATGATTAAAAAGAGAAAACGATCAAATGGGTCAAGTCAATCCAAGGATCCTCATAAATCGTTTGTACATGACCCAAAATCCTGGAATTACACTTATTGGAACATTTACAAACCGAATACAAATATTACTCAGTTCTTGTACCTGCTCGGATAACGAAAATGTGGACAGATGCTGTTACACCAGGGTCACGGAAAGGTAACCGTGCTTCGTATTCGAAATGAAAACACTCGCTGAGAACCGTATTCACCTGGAGGAACAGTACAGTTAATCTGATCTGATTATCTCACAACGGCGTTCCAGCAACCCACACGGATAGGCTGCTGACTGCCGGCTGTCGTCTATGACGGAGGACGACGGTCGAAGCCCAAGTGATGAAACGACTTCAGTTTGCACAGGGAAACACAATTAAATTCCGAAAATTCAATCAATGATTTAAAAACAGGACTGGTGTTTTAGAATGAACCCCACCACACTGCACTGACAATGAACGGAAAACAGTGTCTAAAAACTATATGAACACACCACCCTTACATAGTAACGACATATTTTATATATGCTTGAAATATAAATACCACAAATATTAATATATGGATTGTTATTCTTAGAATTGTTGAATAGGAACAGCGCCCCCTGTCTTTCCCGCCCTCGGGGAATTCGAGAATTCCTTCACAAAATCCCTCTCGAACCTGCACTCATGCATGAAGGGTGCTGAGACGGCTGTTCTCCATTTCCCTGCCTGCTCATGCGTGACCCAATCTGCCACAAGTATGCCCCTCCCCCCGCCCTCACTTCCTGTCTGAAATGGTAATTGTAATGTAAAATCCCATCATTTTATTTCCAAACACCCCCCAGGGCCATGTTACAGAGCAACACCAATTCCCACCCACCACTCACACA
>JAODKK010000047.1:3170843-3181602 GCA_026774405.1 Petrocephalus microphthalmus | reverse complement strand
CTCAGCAATAAATTTACTGTTAAAACATTCCATTGTTTTGGAGTGAATTTAATTTACTGTTACAGGTAAAGTTATAAGTACAAAGTATTCAGTGCATTAAAATATTGGGCCGATAACTGCAATTGCCGAGTAAGCGATGAGACTCCATTTCACGGGTGACGACATGAAAGACAAAGAAGAACAAACAGCCACACGCTAAAATGACTTTTGCTTGAACGTAGCGGTGCTGATCAGTGTAAGCAAAGCTATCTCTCCCAATTTTGTTTTGCGAAGACGTGGCCGGTTCTGCAGGTCCTGCAAGGCTGTTGCCACAGGCTGTCGGTCGGAACACAGGCAGAGCTGTCGCCTTTTACAGTTTCGGCGGTGTTGAATAATATACCATCCTTCTGGCGTAAAAATACCTTTGAGTCCTTTTTGTAAACATTGACAGCTGGTTTTGAGAAAAGTATCAGGCTGCTGTATGACTGCACAGAACACACGTTACTTTTGAGCCTTCCGGCACAAAAACCGAAAAGCTGCGTGAATATTCCGCTTTAGTTTGACGTTTATGTTTTACCGTGGTAGGAGAGGTGGCATTGGGTTTAAGGCACTTGACTGCAGTTAGCAGTGTTTTGACAGAGAGATGGCAAAATTACTAGATGGCAGCCGTATTGACTACCCACTAATTTATTTGGGAAGACTTCTTCCAGATGCAGAAACGGTTCCAGACACTTGTGTTTACGTGGTTTTCGCCTTTGTTAGTCATGCAGTGGGAGAGCAAAAGGTCATAAATGCATTATAGGATGTTTTTCTTGGGGCCTCTCTGTTCGTATTAAGCCACGCTCAAAAAGCAAGCGTCACTTTCGCTCCGGCGAGCGGGGCTGAGCTAAGCGCACCGGATTGGCGTGAATAACGGCGGTGAATTGGAGCTTTCTGCTACAACAATGGGCTTGTAAATGGGGTTGGGGTGGATGGCTCAGCACGGAGGCTCGAATTTCAAACGGCATCAGTCAGCAAACATCTGGTGCCGGGGGTGATGCGAAAGAGTGACAAAGTGGTACTCGCACTTTTTTTTGGGATAGCAGCAGCCTGCCAGCACCGTGACACAGGCGCTTATGATCACACGCACGTGGTTTTTAAGTGGTCGCAGAAGCCAGATGAGGCCCCTCTTGTTGCCTGGGTCATACCCCTGGGAAAGTCCCATGTCCCCCTCTCGCGACTTTGTTTATATGGCGGGGGGGGGGGGGGGTCGCGCCTTTATGCAGCAGTGCGACCAGCAGCTGCTCCCCCAGGGAGGCGTGCGCTCATCGGGAAGGTCGCAGAGAGGATGCAGGCGCTTTTCAGCAAAGGCGGGCGAGATCTCTGAAGCGCTCTTTCATGATGGTTTCCGGATCGCTGCCAAAGGCCTGTGTGCAAGGGATCTGGAGACTGCAGCAGTTACTGGTGATGTCTCATTAAGGGAGCGCTATCAGACCCGATTAACAAGAGCAACGTTTTTTGTTCGCTTTAATTTGTTCCATACTGTAGAATCAGTACAGTTAAATAGGCCTAATATATGGGTTTATGACCTTTTAAAACTATAATATTTTTATCCTATTTGTTTTTAAAGGTTAGACTGGTTACATAACTACTTATTATTATTTAAAGGAAAACACTTATTTCT
This sequence comes from Petrocephalus microphthalmus, assembly GCA_026774405.1. NCBI lineage: Eukaryota > Metazoa > Chordata > Actinopteri > Osteoglossiformes > Mormyridae > Petrocephalus > Petrocephalus microphthalmus. Next base: position 3,179,960 of record JAODKK010000047.1, on the reverse strand, counting down.
TGATAGAAAATCAGGTTTCCTGCAACACATGTTGAACTCCTCAAGACCTACAGGAAGGTGCGGAATCTCAGAGACTCAAATACCTCCCACCCCCTTCCCCCGGGGTATATTGGACATATGTTAGTAAACTATTTCAGCTTTGACTGTAAATAAAAATCACACGCAAATTCAGATCCCAGCCGACAAATTTCACAACTCCACAAAAAAATCTGAGCAGAGCTCAGATGTAAACACTGGGATTGAGTCAACACTTACATTGGCCTACAGATCACTGTGAGATGTACAGGACCTCATGATACCTATTACCCGTGTAATATACAAAGTACCATCAGGTCGTTGATATGTTTTCAAGTCTGGTAGTGTTTCGAAGAGTAAAAGACTGAGGATGGAATTTACCATTAGGCACTCGAGTGAAAAATTACGAGTCTCTATATTTGGGAAGGTTAACGTCCAATTTCACCTGCACTTACATGTGCTTCCGTTTAAACCATTCATGCAACCAAATAAGAATTTTAGATTTGTTTCCAAGGACAATACGTTGATTTTCTGTGGCAGGGGAATGTGGAGGGAACAGACGATGGTCTGGAAGTAATTATGCAAATAGGAAGGTATTATACGCGTCTTCATTCAGGCTCACCGAAACGACCACTGCCTGGGCAGATAGAGGGTGACGTCTCCTCTCCGCCGCGCTTGAATCCAAACTCGCAGACGCTGGTCCGACTTGATGTATAGCTGCAAAAAAAACCCTTACCTCTGTCACAGAAGCATCTGCCCTTAATAAAACGACGGCCGAGGTAGGAAGTCTGCTGTTCATTATTTCTTCTCTAACAACCCCCCTGGAGATCACCCGCCTCTACAACGTTGAAAAATAAGGGGCGATATTTCATTAGTATCAGAATCTCTTTGATTCCTCGCGCTATTGTTTGCTCAGCTAGACTAGGATAAAGAACAAGGAGACATAAAATGAAACTGATGATATTGTTTTTATTTGAAATGCAGAGCATTATAACATCAAGCCAAAGCTTTCATATGCATGTCTTCTTAAAAAGGAAAATCTAACTAAATACCTTGAAATGTTTGCAATGCATATACAGTAGGAACGCAAAAAGTGACAGAAAATGCATCTCAGAGGTAACAGTAAATACGAAGCGTAACCAGACTAGACCTTTCCTGTCAGTGTGTACTCTAAGAGGCTGTTTTGTGTACACAGTTCATAGAACAGACACCAGGCATTCCGTAGAATGGGTAATGAGTACAGCAGAAATGCTGTACTTAGAATTCCTCCAGGCTGCGTGCTGGCGGCTGCACTGAGCAGAGACTCTGTGTTTATAAATAACATGCAATCTTATCTATCTGTCTATCTATCTATCTATCTATCTGTCTATCTATCTATTATAGATATTATATATCTATCTATCTATCAGTTTATATCTCAGTCTGACTTGTCTTTTGTGTGCTTTCTGCCATGAAGTACGCCCTCATTTCTTGTACTTAGGCCCATTTCTCATCCATCCATCCATCCATCCACCACATGCAAATTGGACCGGATGGACTGAGCTATTGACAGCTCCAGACAGACACAGACACACAGACAGTCTGTGTACCTGTTTCATACAAGCACTGCATGCCGCTGACTTGTATTCTATTATAAAGGATTACACTGCATTGGCTGTCTGTTAAATAAAAGGAGAGGAGCGCTAACTTCTAGGCTTAAGTCTTATATAGAATTCTGAATGACATGACTGGAACCTACTAAAAAAGGTGTCAAAACATATGCAGGAATTCAGGCATAAGTACTGGCAAAAATGCAATTAGTGCTGGCCTGAATTATTCTGTGAGCAGTGTCTCCGCTAAGCTGGCGGGAGGCGTGTTCTAAACCCATTTTTGCCGTGTCTGATGCTCTGCTAGCTCGCCAGCTGTAGCCAGATGTTACTGAATCAGCAGTAATAGAGCCACTGCACGAGTACTGCAGAAAGCAGTGCTGGCCTCCCCAGTCATTGTACATTGCACCCGCCAAAGACTGAAGACGGCACTTTCAAGGCTTGAGGGAGCCTGATCTAATAGGGATTCATACTGAGCTTTCCAATCTGTAATCACAATTGCAGTAACCGGCCCGACAGTTTGTGTTTTCTCAGCCATCATAAAGCCTGTCAGTCGTCGCTATGACAATATATAACTACCAAGTTATTAAGTCGCTTATTTTTGCAAATTTGCTTGATTAAAAATAAACAGATAAAAGTGCTGGATAAGTCGCTTAATCATAACGATTGCACAGTGGACATTTGTCATCTTAATTTTAACTTCAGTTTAACAGCCAGATTCGCTTCCTGTCTAGAATTAGAACAAACTATGTATATATTTGGGGGGGGTGAGTGTATTTTAACACTACATGTAAAAACAAATCATTAGTATTTATTCTACATCATTAACACAATTTGATTTATAGCCCGTGAGCTAAAAATGAGTCTATGAGAATCCCACTGGGAATTTTTAAATGGGCAGAATTCTGCTACCTTTTACTACTGGAGCTGGAACATTTTATAATCATGGGCAGTGTTACACTTTCACATAATTTGGTGTTTTTTTTTTTATTGGTATGGAATTTAAAACCTCTAGCCACTGCCAGTCTGTGACTTCCGTGCTGATCAGCCATACATGGGCGTGATGTTAATTAACAATTGATGGTACAGACATGCAAAGACGCTATCAAAGCTGATACCAGGCAGTAAGTTCTTCTTGCGTGTTTAAGTTGGCTCTTGTCAGATTGCGGTGCTTGCAGCTGATTGGAGCAGAACCTGAAAATACCAGCTTTAACGGAGGGGGACGACAATGATTGGCTTAGGCCATGGGACTGCTGCTTTGTCATGCCATGCATATAAGACCCCCATGAAGCTTATGTACACCTAACAGCATAAATGTCCTTTCCTGATAGGTGCAATGAAAAACACACCTCATAATGAGTCCCTTCTTAAACAAATCTCTTCAAATTCTATTGTAATTCTATATACCTTTTTATTGAGATTTATTTGCAATTTGCATTTTTATTTCTCCTCTGACAGTTTTTCTCATCTCCCTTTTATGTTAACTTTGTAATCCGAACTGGGCAAATAAAAGCCCATGAACTTCCAGCAAGGCGCTAGAGCGGTGGTTACAGTAACATATAAACTGCATCGACCACGAGACAGATTGATGGATAAACATTTAAATAACGGGGACCACAGAGTCACCTGAACGCTGAACAAAGAACACACTGTTAAGCGGTGTTTTTAATCAAATCGCCCATCGTATACGTTTGCCTATGGAAATGAACGTTAAAATTTTCATAGTCCCTGACACATCAATTTTCCACATGATTTTCCCCACACAGTTCTCATGTAATGCTCGGTGAGTGAGTGAGAAATTCTTTGTTTACGGTATGGACTCTGACCAAGCAGCCCTCGTAAATGTGTATATCCACAGGGATCTTTACACTTTAATGGGCTCATCAGCGGCATGTTAATAATAAGGCTACAAAGTGATTTTGTGAGTGAGGTAATGCAACTGTGGCCTAGTGCTACATTGGCTAGTGCTTTGGCCACCCACCTCTAGGGTTTGGAGCTTGAATGCTGCCCCTAGTGGTGTGTTTGAGAGGATCTATAGTTTCTAAACTTCAACCTACAACCCAAAAACATGCAGGTAAGCATGCCATTCAGAATTCAGAAGACAAGTGCAACTGTTACCCTGCAGGGGTAATTAATTTCTTTGTCGTGCCAAATGTGAGCTTCATGTCATGTCAAGGGGATCATTTTTAAATTTTCATTTTAATGTCCAATGGAAGCTACAATAATAATTTTCGCTATATATTTATTATTCATTCAAAGAATGATTTGTGGGGAAAAGAACTCGGTTCCTCTTCATAAACCTTTACCGATTTTTCTTTAAATAATCACAAGGGCCCATGAAATAGCCCCTAAGGCTGCCAGCTATCGTCTAGGTCAGCTCTACTTCAATACTTATGGAACATGTATAGGGTAATGCAATCGTCATTAACTAGCTGGGCCCTTTAAAGCAATTACCTTTCAGCAGACCAGCTGCTGTGCAATATGGCCCAGATTGTTAATGCAAGGGATTACAAACTGGCCACCGATGGCTGTGACATAGCCATGGCGCCAAGATGGCATTGGCTTCCAGAGTGTGCTGGAGAGCAACGTTGGTTCAGTAATTTCTCTCAGGATTTTATGCCATGTTTAATCAGAAGAATGCAGTGACAGCTTTGAATCACTCCAGCATACGAGAAATAGACCTTTGGGCTTTGTTTTTTAGCAGGTATGTGAGTCAGATGAGGAAGGGTAGGGGTCTTCAACCTCAGTTTGCGTTCTGCCGTCGTCCACTGAGAGAGAACAAGCTCTACCGTGCACCCCTGTGCTGGAATCTGACATCAAATCCTGCCAGGATGGTGGCTTTGTTTTCAAGGCTCCAGTGTTTATTAGTAACCTTTCGAATGTTTACTGCTGCGAGGTTACAGTTGAAGAGAGAATCAAGGAGCCGTTGATCTCACTGACTTTCAGGGATGGCCTGCTCCGGCCAGTATTCTTGGGAATTCCCAAATTCTGCGAAGAACATTAATCACCTACAGTGTATTTTCCCAGTTTTTTTTATTCTCATTGTGCGGAAATTGTAATACTGAGTTTTAAAGATTTCCTGAGTTGGAGATTATTACTACGGTTACATTACAGAATGATCATACCATTGACTTTATGAACTCTACTAGAATTTCCTGAAACAAACTCATTTCCCTGAAATGGATGGACCAAGTGAAACTTTGCCTATGCTGAGATAACATTCAAACATCTCCAGAGGAGCATAATTCAAACAAAACAGTTTAATTCAATGGGACACTTACTGGAGCACTAAACTAAGTGATACTGATTGCTCTTCTGATTAAAACCTTTTAAATTTAATGTCTTTTCTTTGTAACTTTGGCAGGGTAGTAAACATCCAGTTTAACATTCTGATCCCTTGCTGTTAACCTGTGCTGTATGCTTGTAAATCATTTGTTACTTTTCGTACTTTTGTGTAATTTGAAAAAAATAGCTTTTTTTATTAATTTGTCACAATGAAACAGTATATCACATGCTTTTTTGATGGTGCTGGCCATCCTTACAGGTAGGGTTTCAGAGTAATGGGTATCCAGGAACTACTGCCCTCCACTGAAGAATGTGATCATTTAGACATTTTAGTGCGATGAAATCAAATATTTATACCGCAAGTGCAGCCACCTCTTCTCCACCTGTTTCCCAGGCTTTATTTATGAACGTTAAATATTTAACAAACCATCTGGTATATATAACTGTCTAGGTTTCGGGATAAAACTCATAGAATTGTTATTCAATTTTAATGGAGGTTAACATAGTACATTTATTTTTAAAGTTAAAGATATTTCGACCCAAATAAATAAACTCTGAACTTTCAGTTTTCTCTACATTTCCTGTATTTACATCTGCTACCAATATGTAGGCAGAGAATTACTCTCCAGAAATATAATAAAATCATTTTCAGTAATGTTTTCATTTTTATTTCCATTTCAACATTTTCTCAATAAACCGAATCGGATAAATAGTTTCAGTATTTATATATGTCTCACAAGACTGGCAACTTTTATTAGGATGCACAAATCTGTCAAACTGATGTCTAAAAAAATACGATTTTACCGTGACTGTCATGAAAATGTTCCCAATTAAACATCTGCAGGCAACATGCAAAATTCTGCCTACGTATTTATGCTGATGCTGGTCTATGACCAACCAGGAACCAGCTGAAATGTGAAGAAACCAAACAAACTATCAATAAAACACTTCTCAAGAAGAGAATGATATGTAATGTACCATATCATTTATTTAAATATAGACTCTAGGGCATAGTTTTAGTTTCAGCACCTGCAAAGACTAAATCAGCGATGAACCCTCCGAAAGCAACTCGAACATGGATGAACAGTTATATAGACGCTGGTATTTGCAACTATGTCACATTCCCACATGTTAGGGTTAGGGTTAAGGTTAGGGTTAACCTACAACATACCTGACTTATCAGATTTCCTAAATAGTGCAAATGTTCATAGATGTGGCACAGAAGACCTGTTCTCAATTAAATAAAACCAATTTCGTTCATTCTGCCACATTAGTTGATATATAACACTTATAAAAGTTATGAATGTGGATGAGCCACCGGAACACGTGCAATGTGGATGTGAGTGGCGCGTAACGGGATGGGATGCGGGTCCCGCTCGGTTCGCACGGCATGCTGGGATTTGCAGTGCGGCTCCGCGCACACACCCCCGTGCCGCCCGGACCCATCGCCGGCGGCGGCGAGCCGGACCGTTGCCGCGGAGACGCGGGCCGTTGCCATGGCGCCGCGCTTCTCCCTCCCGTTCAGCCCCGCGCGCGAGCGGCCACGGAGGACAACGCCCCCTTTCTGCGACGTCACGGAGGGATCGTGTTATTTAAAGATTGTATCAAGCGAGAAGCAAAGTTCGCGCAGAGAGCGTGTGGCCTCGCAGCTGCTGCCAGCGGGACTTGGACGTTTCTTCCGCGCCGGTTTCTGGATATTGCAACCCGGCTGAGATATGCCCCAGACCATAACCCTGAATGGACCCTCACCTTGGGGTTTTCGGCTCGTGGGTGGAAGGGATTTTAGCACGCCGCTGACCATTTCGCGGGTACGTCTCACCTACAGCCGTTCCTTCTTGTGCATTGCTCCATTTTCCTTAATAGTCTGAAGTTAAATAAAAAATGAAAATCCGCAAACTTTGCGTGAAGGGGTTTTGGCAGTATTGGCTGGAATCGCACGAATTGCTTGCAAGTAGATTAATGCGAAGCAAAGATACTGCGCTGTAGCTCCACGGGGCTGAAAAGTGCTTTAAAAAGTGTTTAAAGTGTTAAAGTGGACGCTACGAGTTCAGCTTTATTAATATTACTTTAAACAACAGCAGTAATGAGTATGGAGATATGATAAGTTAAATACCATAAGGTAAGTAATGGCACTAACTACCTGCCTTCAGGTGGTATAATTTTACGGATTATTGTAGCCGGTCTGGCATAAATAAAATAAAAGTTTGCATTGTCTAGTAGGTAACGTCAATAGACATTTGCTTGATATTGCGAGAGAATTTTCTGTTTCTTGCTCAAAATTAGCTCTGCAGTCTAAAACTCCGTAGGCACCGTAAAGTAAAGCTTCCTCTCTCCGATTATGTTTGGTAATAATGTATCATATAATCTGCTGAGATCTGGGACGTAAAGCGACGTATTCAGCGAAAACTTGCGCTCGAAAGTCATTTTAAGGACGGGGCGGCGCGCATTTTCCTGCTGCTCTGGCAGTGATAGTGGAACGGCGAGCGTTAAGAAAGCGAGTAACGGTTATGGTTCAGGCTGCATGTAAGTGGGGCTCCGTGACAGGGCGCAGGGCGGCCGACGCTGACACTTTGTTTGTGGGACAGGATTGCGGGCCGGCTGACGCAGCCCAGGTGCCGCCACAGCTGTATTCTTGCGCCTCAGCGAAATAACCGTGCAAATGGTGGGCGTACGCCTGCATGATATAATACACATTAAATTATAGTTTATAGTTTTTCCATTGTGCATAATTACAAATACCCTTTATTTTTTTATTATTTATTCTTTTTAGCTTTGAAATGCACCGGTAATCATTTATATTGCATTTGTTTAATTTAGGGTAGCTAGTTGGTTTTCATTAGTCATGCAAAGCTTCACCCAGATTCCTAACCCTAGCAGAAAGGATATAGTACATTTTAGGAATGGGTTTGGTGCTTTAGGAAGGACAGTGCCCAGGCATCTAACTGCTGTATTATAGTATATTCGATAGCAGACGCCGCTGACCCCCAGTGTAAATGACGTGATTGCATTCCGGATCGGGTTGCATCATCGGTGCATTCCCCGGTGCTCCATGTGAGAGGCAGCTCTGCGCTCACACACTGATGCAATCAATGAGTTCACCATCAAACGGACGCTCCCATTCGCGATCATCTTGGTAGCCGACGCGATTAATCGCTGAGAGGCGACACGAGTTACTTGTTAACGCTTCCCCCTGTCCTGAGCGCGCATATTCAACAGGGCAAGCGATTCTAAGCGCATTTCCCCGAGTTAATGGCCTGAAACACCTGCGCTTTTAGGCAAGGGGCGATTAGCATCGTCTGCGAGACATCAGACAGCAGTATTAATCGTTTGTAGCGAGAACTCGGGCTTGTAGTAGTGGATGGATAATCAGCCGAATGAATCAAATTCGCTGTCTGAAATCGGCGATTAGAGCGGCGGAACGCGCTGATCTTTGCGGAGAAGAATGCCGCGGGGGTGTGGAGAACAGCAATACTCATCAGATAAATCATACTGTAGCAATAATAGAAATGATATGGGCAAAAATAGCCGCACTCTAGTTTGCCTCTGTTTGAAATGAGATCTAATCTACAGCGACTTTTCTGCGGTGACCTTGCCTTTACTACTTTAACCACGTAAATGCGCGCAGTCAGTTTAAATAGCTAATATGAGCAGCGCGCCTGGAAAACCTGGGAAACGTCACCGGAGTGTCATAAAGCTGGACAGACTTTGCCTGCTGAAAGAACTTTTGATTGACCCAGAAATATACTAGGCTTTTGAAAGGAAGCCCCCCCCCCAGGAACTTTCTAATGGAAGTTAATGTGACTTTTCTTAAGTGTTGTGCATTATCTGGCAGTTGATTTTCCTGCTTCTGGGTTATTTCTATGGATTAGGTGTTATAGGCAGACAGGCATAACTGGTCAAGTGTTTAATGAAATGCTTCCGATTCTTAAGAAAATGTTGTTCCTGTTTTGTTACGATAAAGAACTTTGTTTAAAATGCAGCCCTTAGACGGCAAACCGTTGTCATGACAACCTTAAGCTTTCAGTCTGAGCCGTGCTTTCATAGAATCCTCTCGGCTGCTGTTTTGGAAGGCATTAAAACTATTACTGTTTTCAGAACTTAAAACTTGTTTGTTCAGACTGTTACCTGTAACCAAGAAAAGAAGATACAACAAACAAGAAATAAAACTGTTTCAAAAGGCCAAGCTGGCTGTAACTTATCATTCAACATTGCAGCACTTTCCAAATATATA
>JAODKK010000047.1:3141752-3161737 GCA_026774405.1 Petrocephalus microphthalmus | reverse complement strand
CACCCCCCCCCCCCCCCCCCCCCCCCCCCGACAGTAATCTTGATTTGAATATTCCGTGAAAATAAATTACATGAAAAAGGCGGTGTGATAAACGACATATAGCATTTAAACCCGGATATGATGTGTGCTATCAGAGGCATTTTGTGTTCAGTCCAACCAGATGCTGAAATGTTTAGTGAGAAGCCGTGGAGGATTATATTCAGTTACCGCAAATGAAGTTTCTGCTAAATATAGAGGGGATGAAAGAGGGTGCTGTTTGCTGAGAAATGCCCTAATGCAGATGGCAGGGAGCGGCCTCTAATCTGATTGGGAAAGGCATGGGGCTGGGGGCGGGACGCTGCGGAGAGGTGGCCAGGCCGAGGCATCAGTGCAACCCAGCTCAGGATGACCACAATAACCAGGAGCTTCAGAAATGTACAAACTGATCCATCAGAAGTGAAGGCAAAGTACTGCAAGAGCAGATATAGCTGAACTCCTTATATAATAGCAGCGTTGTCATTTCTGAGTGTTTGGGAGGCTCTTTGGGCAGACCAGCGGGCTCATGCGTCTGTAGTTGTGGGTTTGAATCCCAGTCCCAAGGATTTTGTGGGTTTCCTCCCTCAGTTCAAAGAGGTACGCTTCAGGTGAATGGATGTCTCTAAACTGCGATGGACTGGCATCCCGTGCGGAGTGTCCTCGGCATTTTACCCCCTGTTTCCTGGGATAGACTCCAGGCCTGCAGTGACTCCACACTGGATAAGGATAGGTGGATGTAAAAATCTAAATCCATAAAGGGAAAAAAAAGTGTAGTTCAGAGTGACTGAAGTATAAATTCACTAAGATGAATGCGCATTACTCCAGGTACTGCTGTCTAAGAGTATGGGTACTGCCAGTACTGTTTCAGCTCGACTGATCTATCCATATGGTCATACGAGGTAGAAAGCTCGTCTGTAAATCCTGCACTGCATTCCTTCTGTCTCGGTGCTTTTCTGGAATAGACTGGCTTCCACCGAAGGTCAGAAATGTGCTCTGACTGCATATCAGTATTGCTGAAGCATCTGTCATTCACAGCGTCGATTGTAGCACTTCCAGAAACCGTGTCAGAAACCATCCCACCACTTGGCAAAGTGTTGAGTAATATGAGATGTGGTGGTAGGTAGGTCATATTCTTATTATTTATTCGTATTTGTTTACCTGTATTTGTCCTCAAGGTGTAATCAGTGCACCTTATAAGAGGAAAAAATGTCGAGTGATCTGGCCAGCATGTAACTTCCATCATGGCACTTTCCTTATCCACTAGCAGCTTTTGATACAGCCTTACCTGACCATGGTAAAGTGATAAAGTGCAGGGGAAGGGGGCGGGGTCAGCCTGGGCTACCCAATCACAAGCTTGGCCCACCCCATGGTCGGGTAAATGCCAGCCAATCACAATGTATTTTTGTTATTGTTGCAAAAGAAGTAGGAAGCAAGCCAATTTTTTTTTTCTCATAGACTTTTTGAATTACGATACCTGAATACCCCACCCAGAGATTCTTGTGGCCCACCCTGCACCCCAGCACTGGGGGCCCCTAGCGTAGTGACAGGGTTCCAAGCAGAAAAGGTTAGCATGCCCCCGAGAGGTGGCTGTCGAGGTAGCCTTTCATGAAGGGGCTGCCTACGGGCAGCTTCAGATGTTTGCTCTCCGTGGGGGAATTTGGGAGGAGCCCCGCCCGGCTAGCAGGTCGGGGGGCAGCGTGAGTCATGAGACGCGGGACCGTGAGAATATCTCCCGTCAGGTGTGAGGAGGATAGTCGTACTGAATTAGGACACGGTGCTCGTCCCGCCGTCCTGATGGGCGTGGCGGAATTTACTCTTTGTTTTACTGTCGTGGCGTAACTCCTCGCATCTAAAGTCGCCCCGCCGGACTTGCGGGAACTCGCTCCAGTGGAGCGGCATCAGACGCCTCCGCCGACCGCTTACCTTGAGCGGCGTTCCGTTATAAATCATTTTCGGTGACGTTAATAAAATATTGACTGATTTATGACTTGTGAGAAGCAGAATGGCGCTCTGCCAGAGTAAACCCACCGTGGCTTGGACCACTGCTTCGGCTATAGATGGTGATTCATCACGGGGAGAGACGTCAGGCAGGGGATAAGAAACGCTAAAGTGGCTAATGGGCTAATGGCAAATGGCGCGGCTGTCGAACCCGAGACCTTCTCCTGGCTGCCAATTACAGTATAAGCTAGGGCAAGCGGCAGTGGTTATTGGACACGACGTTGTGTAAATGATGTTGTCTCCCACACCGCGACTGAAGTGTTTTCCAGTGAATTCCCTTTGGCGAGTCTCGTTACGTATTCCTGCAGCTAGCTCCTGAGACTTTGGCCTCAGTTTCTGAAACTGTACCGCTAATGAAAAATAAACAGCATTGCTTCAGGCTGCCTGCATTTTCCTCCCAGATCTCCCCGAGTCCCTCAGATCCATTGGGCTTTAACAAAATATTGAAGGCCACTCCAGAAAAGCCTTTTGTACTGTGCCTGCTTTTTCAGTTTATATATATATATATATATATATAAATAAAATGCATATATTTTTTAGATTCTGTATGATAAGCTCTTTCTTGTTAACTGTGATCTGGTGATTTGCCCATGTTCCATTTTACGGAATGCGGGCTGTCAGATCTACATCTTCAGCAAATTCAAGCATGAATGTGTGGGCTGGTTTTGATATGAACACCTCTGTACTTGTCTCTGTAGCTTTTGAGTCACCCGCCTCCGGTTTTGCCAGGCCAGCCTGGATGATCTCATCTGAGCTTTCAGCCAATGGGGCGGTCACAGGAGGCCCTTTGTGGCTCTCCCTCAGGGTGGACCGCTGTGTAGGTGTGAGGGTCTGACCCGGGGCAGATGGATCTTTCTTCCTGAGGAACTCCCTTTGAGCCCTTGACTTGTCCCAAGTGACGTCATGGAACTGACTTTCGGAAAGCTGGTGCTGAAAGCTGGTAGCTAAATAATTTGCGACAAGATTTCCTGGAATTCAGAGTGGCCAGCCTTCAACTCATGCTCATAAATGTCCTGTAATTTCTTGGCTCAAGTAATTTGTCCTGCTTAATTTAGAGTTAGATGTAATCTTGTGGCCTGCCTGAAATTATGATTTATGGTATTCTTACAGAGAAATGCCTGGTTTTATTGATAGATTTGCTTGATATGACACCGTCATTACTTTATACCTTCCTGATGTGTTCTTTCAGGTCAGACGGAAAGGTCTGCTCCCCAGTTCTCCCTGCTGACGACAAAACAAGTCCTTTCAGGGCAAGCCCGGAAGCAGAGCTGCAGGTATGGAAGGCACCTATGCAAATATAAATCAACTCAATTGAGGTATAAATCATGCATCATGTAATGACAATTGAATACGGAAGCAAACAAAGTATTATTTTAGCTTGTCTTTAGGACAATTGTGAAATATGTGTATTCATTCTCGGCTGAAGTCTGTTCTTCATCATAAAACATTTCATCCCGGACCTTCCTAAACAAAGGCCGTTATGAAGTGGAGTTAAACAGAATAATGCGCCGTGATTTATGTCTACATGCGGATAACTCGGGTTTAACTTAATCCATCCCCGGCGAAGCTGGCATGGAAGTCGATCCTGAGATTAAAGTCTCACGGCACGTCCCACGGGGCCGCCGTGCGTGTCAGGGCCTGAGGGATGCCGTCCGACATTACACTGGGTGTGTCTGACCAGCAACAACTGCCTTTTGCTGAAACAGCCCATAAAAAAGCTTCTGTTCAAAAATAAACCTCCCGGCCTTAGTTTCCGACATTCTCAGATTCCTCTATGCTATTCTTATTTATCGTTTCATAATTTTCATGTGTTATAAATCACCACATCCACTTATTTAATTTGAGTGCTTAATTCGCCAACATTCTCAAATATTTACATACTCATATACTCATCGACAACGATAATAATATAATGTGTGCCTAGCTATTTCCGAATTAGGATCATTCATTTATTTACTTTGCCACGTGAGTAAAAGCAAGAACAATCAAATCGCTCAATGTATAAATAATATGCATAAATAACATAAAGTAATAAATGTTTGAGTTAGTAGTAATGCTTGAGTAAGTAATAATGTAAGAGTAACAAAGGCCCTAGATGTCACATGTCGCATGAGCTCTTTAGCGCTGTTTTAGTCGGGATAATTTTACCTTCACGAACAGTCGTGTTTGTACCATCTGCAGAACATCAGAGGTCTTGTACTTTTCAAACACAACCTCTGCCTTTCGTTCCTTGGTCTGCTCTGGGCCTGAAGGGGAGAGTCGTACGTCGTTTTACGAGAAGCTCTAGTCTGAAGTGAGACACTGATTTGGCAGCTCTTAAAACTCTGCGGATTTCAACAGCCATTCAGTCCCGGTTCTACACGCAGACCTGAGGTTTGGGCCGCGCTTCTGTTCCGGTGACTGTTTGCACTGGTTGTGCTGCATTTGTGCTGTCTTGGATTTCCATTTAACTTCCAGCTTTCTATAAGACGAGAGATGCACCCAGTACAAACGGGTCCATTTAAATCGAGTCCGTTGGAATTGAGCAGGCTGGTTTTTGTGGTCATAGCTCATAGCCACAAGCTTGGGAAAAAAGGCCAAATGCAGTGAATACAGCAGACACGATGTAATGAAACAGGGGTCAGTACTTCTGCTATGTAGTCTAACACTGAAGTCCCAGAGGAGGTACATTTAAGCGCTGTGTTGTAATTATCCCAAAGACCAAGTTAATCTCCTGCAGGAGGTTTGTGTTAGTGAGTTGGTGACTCCCTGCTCATTTGTGTGCTGGCCTGTGATTGATGCTATGAATGAATACATTTGGCTTCTCTGTTTACTGAGACGTGTTTAATCCCAGAAGGGATTGAGAACATTTATTTACCGCTAACAAAACTGTAAGGACAACTCGTCTAAACAGTTTATTATAATGCAAAAAGCAAAAAAATAAATAAAAAATTTAGACCAATAGCACATAATACGTGTTATGCTGGAAATTTTTTATCAGGCATAACTAATGTTGTAAAGCACTCTCTGTGCAGACATCGTGATGTAATTATAGGCACTGGGCTAATGTGGAGGGAATGTGTGGAAGGTCCTTATTTTGCAAACTCAATATATTCAACTAAGGTGTTAATACATGGGTGACGATCGCTTCAGGCAGACCCAGTCACAGGAGTCACACTTGGTTTGGCTTTGGCCGGCAGTGTGGCATCATGGGATAAAAAGTAAGTCCATACAGTACCAGCACCAACTTCCCACTAGTACGTATCAAATCACGTGTTTCTGAAATTAAACTACGGATGAGTCACAATAATCTGAAGCTTATCAGCGATAAAACTGAACTAATCGTCATCAGGTCAGAAACGGCACTTGGCAAAGCTAGACCGATACTCCTCCAATGTCCCTTTTCCTCCGGTTCGCCACCACGGCGTTACCTTTGGCGCACATACGCGCTCCATAGCGAAAGCAGCTTTCTTCCATCTCCGCGACATGGCCCCGTCTTTCTAACCCTGCTGCCAAGTCCCTCGTTCTTTATCTGTAGTCGTCTTGACTACTCCAACTCACTACTCGCAGGTAGTCCTGCCAGATCTCACTACTCGCAGGTAGTCCTGCCAGATCTCACTACTCGCAGGTAGTCCTTCCAGATCTCACTACTCGCAGGTAGTCCTGCCAGATCTCTCCAGAAACTCACATACGCTCCTACCAACACGTCACGCCCATACTTCGGAGCCTTCACTGGCTTCCTATAAAAGAACACATCCATCCACACATCCAAGTAGTTCCTCTAGCATTCAAAGCCCTTAACAGCCGCCCCATCAGATCTCTCTGATTAGCTTGCCCCCTACCCACCTCCCTGCAGTCTTGGATCCTCCGTCTCTGGCTCCCTCTATAACCCCCCGCCCCCCCCATCCAAACTCCATGGCCTTGGTGCTCATGCCTTTTCCTGTTAACCTCCATGACTTAATTCCCTCTCTACTGCCTTTCGTCAGTCAAACACATTCTCCAGTTTCAAAACCGAACTGAAACACTTTTTTGTTTGCTTGAATCTACAACCTTCCCTATCCATTAAATGTTTTTGGGTTGGTCATATCTGTTCACTTTATGTTCTTAGAGTTTTTGAAAAACAATATATAAATAAAAAAGGTTTATTATTATTATTTATTATTATTGTTGTTGTTATTATTTATTATTATTATCAAGTCACTGGCACGCCTGTATGAATAAGCAGTGAATCTGTACGGTCCTGACCTCAGGACAGAGCCTTTGGGCAGAGACGACTGTGAGGTACAAGATGCCAACAAAGGCTGACCTCACCTCATCCTGTTCATCTGATTGGCCAACCAGGAGGGCATTTGGGGTTAGATCTACCCTCTTAGATACCTCCAGTCTTTAGTGAGGAAGGTGCAAGGCTACTACTCCTAACTGCCATAAACAAACCACTTAAGCAGGGATTGATCATGGTGTTGTGGAGATGATAGAGGTTGGCCTTGAGTACAAAGTCTATACAAACAGCCATTTCTGGGCCATCTGCCCTGGGAAACCCCAGTTATTTGTCTGTGATGCAATTTTGAAAAGTCCCATAACTTGATTGGCATCCAGGCATCCCTGCCCAGCAAGCAGGAACAGACTCGGGTGACACTATAAGAGGAAGTGCTCTTTGTGGCCAGAAACACCCCAGAGGCTTTTTCCAGAGATGAGGGAGTGAATTCAGAGCCTGGGCGTTACCAAGGATACCTTTTTCAATGGAGCTTCCTGTTTAAAAAGCTCTTTGGTTGGTTAGGGACTGCCCGGAGGACAGTGTAGCCCAGAAATGAAGGCGCAGAGTCACTCCTGAGTCAGATGGTGCTGGAAAGGTGAAGCCGAGATTTTCATGGTGGTAGCAAAGTCTGCTTGTGATATACACCAACAGCCTAGGAAAAGTCAGGTGGACAAGTTTGAGAATGGGTGCCGACAGCGGAACAAGATGGAACGGATGCTTAACACCGGGAGGAGTAACAAACATCGAGTTGATTCCGGAAAATGGGGGTGTGGGATTTTGGCACTAAAATTAACGGCTTCAGAGTGCAAAATGAAAGTACGATCTCCCATATGAAATATTAAGTCCCACGCAAGGAAAGGGACGCTCTCACTTGTCGCTGTGGAAATTCCAGCTGGATATAATAGCCGGAAGGTACAATTTGGAAGTGATTTCATTTTTTCGTTCCTCCCCCCGCCAGTTTTAACCTGTATTCAGTCACCCGCTAATGAATCACAGGGGTTAATTCCCAGTGGATGCTAGTGAGTAACAGGAGTGCTTTTTTTTGTTTTGGCTCTGCCTCCTAGACTTTTGCAAATGTTCATTCAATGTGTGCTGATAATAAAAGCAGGGTATTGCATTTCCAGCTTGTGTGGAAGGAATCTCAGCTTTAATAATGATGGGGTATGTTGTGCTGAGGTTGTACTGAATTAACTGTGCTGAAGCTACGCACCAGTGGCCAACTTGTTTCTTACCGTTTGATGTGTGCTGTTAGCAAGGTAGTGTAGTCGTTCTGTAGATGTTGGGAAAACTCTGTGTACCATGCTCATAAAAACAGCTAAAAGCCAGCTTATGCTGGTAGATTTTTATTGTTGGTTTTAGTTGGTCTAAGATGATCTTAGATGGTCAAGTCCCAGTTCTTGCTGCTCTTTGGTGGTTTATATGGGTGGGTCACCAGTTGGTTATGCTGGTGTGGCTAGCTTATCAAACTGAGCATGCTGGTATGACCAGCTAAACCAGCCAGAATGACCATCGTGCAACAATATGTACCTAAAGCTGGTCAACTATCATAAGTTCGTCAACCAGCTTAACCAGTTTTAGGTGGTCAGTCTGGTTTTTTCAGCAGGGTAGAGTTTCAGTGCTGAAGTCGATGACAGTGGACAGATGCTAGACATAGTGTTAATTCTTAAGATTCTTAAGCTGGCGATACACGGGGCAACATTTTTGAGCAAAGCTGCCGGGGCAGCTGCCAGCCAGATGGGGCACAGAAGGCAACTCATCTGGGCTTGGATGATCTCGCAAAGTTGCCCACTGCTGATCTAAGTTTTCCAAACAGAAATTTGTCGCCCGATATCAATGGGAACGTGCCATGAGCGACATTGGTCAGCAACAGTAGCTGGCAACATTTAAAAACTTTAGAAACTCCTTGAAACACAAACCTCTTGAAATCTAAGACCCTCGGTGCCCTAAACAAGCTATTTGTTGACCCAAGGCTAGTGATCAGATCCCATGGAGACACCACTGACTCCAGGGCATAGGTTTGGTTTCAGCACTGGTCAGGACCAGATCAGCCCCAACCCCCCATCCCTCTAAACACATACAGCATTCCAACAGTATTGGTAGGGACATGTCCCTATCATCCATACCCAAATCTACACCTTTACACTGTCCAATTCAATCCAAGCTAGCTGGAACCAGATAGCTTAGGATGATCAAAACGTTTAAGCAACCTTACGTTGCCCTTTCCGCAATAGAATACAAGCTAGCTAGAAGTAGCTTCAAAGTGTCGCTAGGCAAATGCAGTTGCAGATTCCTCAGTCGTATTGTAATATCATTTTACCTTAAGATGACACGAGTAAGGTCTGTGATATGCCCGCTGGCGAGAGATTATTTGATACTGCGTGCTGAAGTGTCTGGCAGCAAAATGCGGCCGGGGTGGCGGTAAACCCTCGCATGCCCCAACTGCGCCAAATGGAAACTTGTTCTTGTGATGGCAGCGGCCTGTGAAAAGGCGGGGATCGGGAATGCGCGCGGGGCTATCCGCGGGATGCGCGGCCAAGCTGGCGGGAGCAGTGGAATTCGCTCATCAAGCATTTATTACTTCTGACAGTCGGGGTTAATACATGACTTCACATGGTAACGTTTTTTTCCCCCTGCTTCAAAAGACAAGACAGAACCCCTTTATGAATGGAACAAGTAGCCTTTATTTTGATCCTGTCAAATATACCAGGCAGTTATTTTTAATAAGCCTTAGATCATCCACTTGAAATTTAGATTTTATATTTTATGGTTATTTCTAGGTTACTTGTGAATTTAATGATTCAGCTTCCTTAATGTAGGTAACCACAGCTCCTTTGGTGGACCGCAGTGGAACATGACATCTTTCATGCTTTTGCAAACTGTTTAACCAGCGCATGAGCTACGGAGAGGTCAATCCTGCTATCTCGTAATCTCGGGCCCCGCTGTGTTTGCTTTCCCACAAGGGCTAGCAATGGGTAAAGTGACAATTAATCAAATGGCATTCCCTGAGAAAAGGTTCTGGTCCGTACCGTTTATTGGATGGAAGAGAGAATTCTTTGCAAATTATGGGGAGGAGAAGCCATGACCTCTCCGTGCAACCTCCATGAAACTCTCTTTGCGGGCTCCCAGGATGCACTGCAGCGCCGGTAATTTAAGCAAGGAACAATAAAGGGTTTTTTAATGCGTTTAGCGATGCGGGACACCATGTGAAATGCTTTCTCAGGCCCAGAGATTGCTGCGAGGCATGCAGAGATGGTCAAGGAACTGGAAGTCAATCAAGATCCAACGGCGCAGATGATCTTCATTTGCTCTCCCTGCCGCATTGACATTTACAAAAAGAGCTCCATACTTTCCCTGTTCAGACAACAGCTGGCCAACCTGGAGGTGTTCCTGGGTGAATGCTTAGAAATGTTTATAGCCTTTCGTCATAGAGCGAGCCCTGATACACTGGAACCGCTCAGCTGGACGCTCTATAGAGTCGTTTCGAATGACCGTCCGCCCATCGCGAGCGCCCGAGGGCCACGTTTAGCTGTCGTGGTGAAACGGGTTCACGAAGCCCTAAATTTACAGCCAATAATAACCCCCTACTATAAATACCAGACACGTCTCTTTGTGAGTTTTCTACACATCGACCAGGCCTTTTTAAATATGTGTAGGAAAGACGAGTATTATAAAATATATTCAGCATTTTATGCCAGGACTATTAAAGTCGCACTTTCCCAGAGATACAATACGCGTGAAGCATCGAGTGAGCGAGCTACTCCTAGCAACAGGAACTATTCGAAGCATATTGACAGAATAACAAGAGATGGTTGCCAAGTTGTTAATGTTACTGTAGCAGATAACAGGGCTGCGTCCGGACCAAACACATATTGTCAAGCTGCCTTGCTCTCTGCCATTTTTGGAAGAGGACCGATAAATCAGTTTAATGAGACACCGAGCTTGACCGCATTTATGTAAAGAAAATAGCGTTCAGCTATAATATCTTAAGAGCAACTTAAAGGATGGAGGAGGAGGGGTGGGTTTAGCCCGAAACGTTACTGACGGCGCACTTTCATAAGCTGTCTACCAGATGTGCGGAATTGTAAATCTGCCGTCCGATTTAAAAAAATATATAAAAATTTTATTAACGGCACACGTGAGACCACTGAAATACAAATTATAAACAAAGACTGCTGTTCTTTGTTTACATCAGGAAAGCGGCACGCGGTTTAATCTGCACTTGGAGACGGATACTATGAATATGTGTCACATATGTATCTTATGGCATAATTGTGTTTCAAATGGGCTACTTTTAAACCGTTTGTATTTATTTATTTTCTCCTGCTGGCTGAGCGTGTGGAAGTAACAGTTATTGTACGAGTACATTCTTGCTGGTGAGTAGCAATCGTGCCGGACTCCCTCGGGAGCTGAAATGTTGTTGTAACACGACATGTGACTTGATACGGCAGCGTGGAAAGGACGCGCAGTACCATCCTTGGCAGAAATCTCCCCCCGGGGATGAAATGGTATGAACGGTGGGACTGGCCTGCACTAAGGTCCCATTCCAGAATGTACCATTGTTGGGGAGGGTGTCCAAAGGGGATCCTGCATGTGTGTGGTCCAGACGTTGCAGGGATGAGCCAGCATCTGCAAGCCAAGGGAAGCGGGGGCCACTGGACCCTAGTGGGGGGGCCGCATGAACCTTTGCTTCCTGGAGCCAGGCGCCCAGACGAACAGCCCCCTCTCGGCAACATGAAATCACTCTAATTCAGACAAAATATTTACCTTAGATCACAATGTGCTCATTACCTCCCACAATGTCTACCTGACACAGATAAGACCTTTTTTAAACACCATTCTTTGCCTTATCTAAATACGTGCTGAAGAAATGGGGGCAGTAAATGATTGAAATAATTTGTGTGATATATGGAAGGCAGTGAATGCATTAATCATATTAAAACCTCACTTTTTTAATAATTCTGTGTTTTCTGCTAGTGTCGCAATATTCCATGTGGGGTTTTTATTGTAATGTAACTATGCAGTTTGAATTTTAAAATGACATAAAAACATATAATAAACAAAAAAAATAATTCTTTGATATTAAGGATGTTGGGAAAGAGGAATCGTGCTGCCAGACCCAAACTGAGGAATCACCCTGCTTTTGTAAATCACTGTTGTTGTTATACGTGGCACTTATACCCCGGAGTAACGCATTTTAATTGAGCGTTATTTAGAACTGTTTGGGATGAAGGTGTTGGCTAGGTCACAGCATTCAGTCAGATGCGTGACGGCCTGAAGTCACGGATATGTGTGGAAACGCCGTCCCACAATGCCGCTGGTCAAGCTGGGCTCTGATCTGAACGCCTCAGACCATTAGGCTGCTCCTGTCCAATCAGGAACCCCTGATTTCATTTCCTTCGTTTTGTGATTTGCATTAAATCTCCTCACAGCTAGCTGTAGAACATGTATTACCCTCCGTGGGGGGGGGGGGTATGCGGTTCAGTGGGTTAGGATGCTGTTCCTCAAGTCAGAAGGTTGCTGATTCGAGTCCCACAATGAGTAGAGTGGTTTTATCATCGAGACTAAATGACCAACGCTGCCTTCCATATTCTATGCCGCTTTGGATAAAGGTCCCGTAAATAAAATAAAAGTCAATAAATGAAACAAATTTTGGTTTGCAAGCAGTGCTAGCCTGTATAGTCTCATAGAACGCTACAAAAGGTGCGGGGGCAGGGTGATTGAAGGCCGCCAGGTAAATGCGTCTTTCCCACCCTGCCCTCTTTTCTTCCAGGATTTCCGGCCCATTGGGAGCGTTAACAACAGAAAGCCAGCACAATATCCCGGCGAGCCCCCCCTGAATAACGGCAGCTGGAAGCTGAGCCCCCAGTACAATAACCCGGCCAGCCTGTACGCCAACAACAACGGGGAGCGCAGCCTGGCGAAGCAGATGAGCGGCCTGTCATTCAGCCCCCGCCAGAGGTAATGTGACAGGGGGTGTGACCTCGCCTCCGATCGGGGCTGATTTATATCCTGTCGACACGCCCGTCGAGGCGCGTTATCAGTGAGCGAGGTCTTTATCGGGCAAAAGGGCGTATGCATGCACAGCCCAGGTGTAACGCACTGGCGGTGCGCGCCATCTCCGGACGGCCGGCGAGGGCAGCTGCGGACTGCCTCCTGATGCGCGATTCTGCACACCCGCGGCCGTTTAGAGAAGGTCGCGCGATGAGCCGCCGGCGGGCCTCCGGGGTTAGGGTTAGGCTCCCCGCCGGCCCTGGATCTCACGGCCCGCCCCGTCTCGTCCCCGCAGCCCCGAGCCGCCCGTGCTCTCCCCGGTCGGCCGCAACGGCTTCGACACAGAGTCCGAGGTCTATAAGATGCTGCAGGAGCCCGGCGAGCCCGCCTCCCAGCCCAAGCAGTCCGGCTCCTTCCGGTACCTCCAGGAGATCCTGCAGGCTGAAGACGGGGGTAAGACTCTGCACACAGACTATTGGCATTTTTATATGTTCTTTTGCAAGAAAGTGTCACGGAATGTGTCAGAAAGTGTCACGTACCATACCTCTTGTGTGCTGTCGGTCAAATTTGCGAGCGACAGAAGAGGGTATGGACAGTAAAATTTTTCAACCTATGGGAGGGGGCAACGGGGGTAAAATTTGTTGACTGCGTGCAGGAGGTAGCACTAGTAAAGTTTGTCAACCTGGGGTGAAAGGGGGAGTGCGCTGGTAAAATTTGTTGACTGGGGAGGGTTATCGGTGGTGAAATTCTCCAAGCCTGGTGCCAGCAAATTTTACTGATGCCGATTATAGTTTTTATTGTCTATGGAAACCAATCAATCAATTGGTGGGCTGGATTTGATAATTATTATTACAAGAACACATCGCAGGCCAGAGAATAGTCTTGCAAGTCTGATCTGGCCCACAGCCTGGTACTGAGTCCCCAGATGCATAGTGTTCAAAACTGTTGTTCAAAACTGCCAATACATCAGTAAACCTAAAGAATGAAAGATTTGTGCCTATAGTATAAGCAGTATCTAAGTCAGATGGAAAACGTAACATCTGAAACTTTCTTCTTGTCTTATTTTATTATATGTATAAGTTCCACAAAAATAAAGTTCAGCTCCTAAGCAAATGCAGCACATCCGCAGTGCAGTTGTTCAGACCGAAGGGTGCTGGTTCAAGTCCCAGGACCCGTTGTGAGCATTCAGCTTGGATTTGCCTTGTGTTCCCCCGCTAAGCGTACGCAGCTGTGTAAATCGGTAAAACGTCCAGCTTGCAGAAAAAGCTGGGTACAGAACAAAGCGTACTGTCATTTGGCATGCAACAGCAAAAACGACTTCAACGAGCAGAATTGCGGGCGACCTTTTCCACAGGACTCCCGTTATCAGGGTGTCCTGGACGTAGCTTGGATTGGTGCCAGTCCCTGTTATTAATATAAATATGACTGTAAATATTAACAGGTGCTAAAAGAGGTTTTTCACAAGGCCATGTTTGACTATACAGGATGTGTACGGTCCTTTGGACTTAGCATTTTATGAAGCTAGTGCTTCTAATCCCATTTGGTGTGAAAGCGATGTTCTTACATGGAAGTAAACACTCATCTGACAGCGAAATCGGTATTTTACTAGAAACAAATACGTCTACCTTCCTGTTATGAGAATCAGAGGTTGTCCAAACTGAAGCGGTTGGAGCAAAACAAAACACTTGAAACTGTGAACAGAGCCAGTTTTTTTTTTGTTTGTTTAATTGAATCAGCAGTGCCTTAGTCTGCCTGGGTCTAGCCGGCGGTGCGAAATGTTCTGTACAAGGTCACAGGACGGAAACAGGCTAGATGGAAGATTCAATTAAGCTGAAGTTGTTTCATTTCTTCAGTGATCTGTCTTCCTTTTTCCCGGCCGGAAAAGGAATCCACTTCTGTAGACCCGCTGGTACATCGTCATGGAATTTCCTTCGCCTCCGAATTTCCGAGCATTTGATCCGGGGTGTTGGAGCGGGGTGTGATGCCTTCCGGTCTCTTTTCCCAGGGCCTCTGTAAATATCCCACGTGGCCGTCACATACGGCGGCACTCGCCGTGAAACTGCGCCTCCAGAGCTCTGGCGTTGTTAAAGGGGAGACCTCTACTTGTGGGAATGAATGTGGGGGGTCGGGGGGGGAGCTCTTCCTATAGGCAGGTGCACTGTAAGCCCCCCCCCCACATTAAAGGTGATGTAGTGCAGTAAGTGCTGAGCTAATTGCTCTGTTTGGCACAGCTGCCCCCCGCCCACCCCCAGCAGGGTGCGATACTAACACTGGTGTGCAAGCATTAGCGCCTTTGTGAGGAATGTGCCCACTCCCCCCGGGATCCAGGGCTGAGTAATGTAACAAACGTCCTGGCAGAGGAGTGAAGCCCCCCCCCCCCTTGCCAGTGAGAGATCCAACCTTGCCCCCACCCACTCCACACGGAAATACGCCATGTTTCTCAACTGCGGGTGGCGCCGTTGAGACGACGCCTCCTTCACACGCAGGCTTGTGTGTGTCTGTTTTTTTTTTTTCTAACTTCTACGGCTTGATTTGCAGGCACCTCCCCGATAGACCGACCCAGCAGGACCCTGAGGTCCCCAGTCCGGTCACCGGTGCCCCCACTGTCCAGTCCCATAAATACCCCCCTGCCCGGCCTGCAGAAACTGCCCCAGTGCACTCGCTGCGGAAACGGCATCGTGTGAGTGAATCGCCGTGGTTACGCCATGAGGGACTCGCATCAGCCTCACGGCCCACAAGGCCCTTCCACAGTTAGGGTTTATGTTAGACTCTTCAGATCTCTGGTTTATAATCTGCCACATCACCAAAGATGAACAGTGACTGCGTTTAACGGGAGGAGGAGAGGTTTAATAAAAGCAAACACCACCGGTGCCGCCATTGAAATTGGTCATGTTGACACAACATGCAGAGGAGGACAGTTCAGGTCCAGAGAGTTAAAGTCCAGACCATGATTTTGTTTCAGCCAGCCAGTTGAGCCCTCTGTGACTGAGACTTTTTATGCTTAACTGGTTGGTTGAAACAAAATCCTGTTCTGGACTTGCACTCCCTGGACCTAAACTACCCAACAATTACCCAACCGTGACGACAAGACGCACTTTACTGCAGTTCCTCCATCAGCTCTTCTCAAATCTTCTGCAGTGATTGTCATTCTTATGGTTCCTCCCAGCGACTGTCGTTAAGGTTCCTCCGTCGAAAGATCTTTTCGTTCACTCTCGGGCCCTACAAGGCAATGGTGTAGATTTGGGTATGGGTGCTAGGGGCATGTCCCTACCATTATTTTGGATGTTTGGGGAGCATTGACTTCGGGGTGGATTTGGTCCATACCAGTGTTGAAACCAAACTTGCGTCCTTGCTACAGGGGTACCATAGTGAAGGCGCGGGACAAGCTCTATCACCCTGACTGCTTCATGTGCGACGACTGCGGCCTCAACCTAAAGAAGAGGGGTTACTTCTTCATCGAGGAGAACCTGTACTGTGAGAACTGCGCCAAAGCGCGCGTGCAGCCGCCCGAGGGCTACGACGTCGTCGCCGTCTACCCCAACTCCAAAGTGGAGCTGGTCTGAGTGGGCGTCCCTCCAACTCACCCCCCCACCCCGTTAATTTTTGTTTTTAACTCGCAACGTTTCACTATGCACTGCATGTCCTAATGGCCGGACAGACGGCGATACGGTTTAACAAAAGTAACCAATAAAACCTTCTGAGCTCCTTCTCCTCTCCTAGTCTGTTGCACTTAAAGCACACTATCCTTGCTAAGACGGTATGAATCGCCGTGGACGTCGTTTGGTTCCGAAAACTGCTGAGGTCGTTCGGATTGGTCGTTTCAACTCGAAGTACTAAAGTAGGAACGTAATTTTCCATAGCATTGGCACTTCTCTGGTGGTACCTTTTTTTTTATACTAGTTTTAATATGTCGTGTATGGCTCGTAAAATATGAAGGCCATTTCTTTCCTTGGAGGCGATGAGTGAATCGTAAAGGACACAGAACGCCAGAGGAGGAGAGTCTGATGGGAACGGAGAGGAAGTTTGGTTTTTCGCAGCTTAAACGCAGTCTCAGAGTAGCCATCCCAGTGTCACGCGTTGAAATACATTCCACTGCTACGCAAACTTTGTAGAACTGTGGGGAATTAAGACAAGACACAAGCCGGGGGAAGACAGTCTTTCGAGCGTCTGTCCGCAGACCAATAAACGTGGAAACAATATTAATTAGTTTTGGTTCCGGCAATGTTATCATCGCTGGCAAAACGACGGGCTCGTTTTGAAACATCATTTTACGTCTAATGTAAAACGTCCAGGGTCAGTTCCTCTAAGAATATTAGATTCCGCCGCAAGCGATTTGGAGTAACCTGCTAAATTTCATTGCAGAATTGGTTTACTTTGGATTTTGTCCATAACACCAGCTGCGTTAAATTGAATTTTAGTGGTCTGGTAGGTGAAGTTTGTAAAATATTTTGAATGTATTTTAATATAGAAAAGAAAAGGTATTTTGCTATTGGCAAGCAGGTTGATGAAAAAATACTGTATTATCGCAAAATCTGTGTTTGTGGTAATGGCTCATTGGATTAACCCCTGCCCCTGCACCAATATCAGGAGATGCCAAGAGTTCTGTAAATTGTATGGAATGATGTGTTTTCTAACATGTTGAGTATTGTATATATTTGTTTAATTGTGGGCTGCGAGTTTGTATTTTCTTTTTGCAAAAAAAAAAAAATAACCTGTCATTAATAGCTTCACACACCTTTCCTAATGAAATGCTTACTGGTCATGGCTGGAGTTGTTTCAGATTTTTAACTTATTGTTTTATCCACGTATCCTGTTTGAATTTCCAGTCCAGTTTGAGTTTAATTAAAAGAAAAATGTGCAAAACCTCCACCGAATTATGTTTTTGTTTTCATCCCAGGAAAGGATCAGTCCTTGAAATTATATTGCCCTTATTGAAATTATATCTTATTTGTAGACCTCTTATAATTATAGACCTATGTGTAAATATGCTCTAAAAGTACTTTTTAATGTACGCCACAAGTGACTTCTGTGTTTCAAAAAAATGACAAGTAGATTAGGTTAGGAATCTGTGCCTGAAATCGGAAGGCTGTGGGTTCGACTCCCGGGGTGGAGAGCACAATCCCATTGCTGTTCGGGCCTTGAGTTTGGCTCTTAGGCCTAATCGCTCCAGGATCGCTGGGTGACCCCTGTTCTTTGCACCCAGGCTTTATTCACTTTGGACAAAGTGTCTGGTAAATAAATAAATGCACATTTTGTTTTTTCATAGGATGATGTGAACCTATAAGGAATTGTAGGAATTTTGTACAAATTTTTTTTTTTTTTAATTGTACATAAAGTGTAACCAAAGGAATTGCCATGGACTCCAGGAAAGCAGTCAGGCAGCCTGGGGCTCAGACTGATTCCCCGCGTTCTGCTTCCTCATAATCAGAAACAGAATGTGGACATTTTCATACTCCATTAAATTTACATCTATTATATTTCCCCGGCGGAGCCATAATCCCCAGAGACCGGCATGCCCCATCTGAGGAGTTCCGTAGCGTGGCAGACTTTTCAAAAAGCCAGAAGGCGTGCGACTAAGAGGCAGATTTACCATGTTCGGGTTTTCCGGGCTGACAGGCTGGTCATGATCGATGCCGTGAGGCTCCGGGTTACTGGAGGAGCGATCGAGACGGACGGGAGCGAAACGCCCCGCGTGCAACTCCCACTGGCGGCTCTGTTTCAGCTGGACGGTTACTTTCCCGAGCAATCCGAGTCTTTTCCTCCTGACGCGGGGAACTGGTCCAGACAATGAAGTGGAAAAGGTGATTGCGGTCCGCTGCAATGTGTAATTATCTGTACTCAGCGCTGGACTCACAGCAGCAAGGGCCCGGGAAGCAGGAGCCGTGGCAGAAATATCACCGTGAAGTTTCCAGTACACAGCGCCTCTTAAATAACGTTTGACATCTTAAATAGTCACTGAGTCCCTCAAACTGAGTCTTAACTTATTGACTCAAATTGCACTGGAAAGAGACCTTGTAGGAGTCCCTAGCATTTCAACACGTCTCATTTTCCCCCGGCAACATCCAGACCGGCGGTTAAACATTTCACTTCTCATTACAACAACCTGTGTTCTCTAGTGTCTGACTAAAGTCGGTACAGAGACATCGAATACTGCAGATTGGGTACAACAGAATAAAATAACGCAGATCTAAGTAAATCCAGTAATGTAGTTGAAATAAAAACCAATCAATGAACTGATTGAATTATTCCAAATGTAACCCAACATACCCATGTAAAGTTGTTGTGAAAGGGTGCTACATAAAAATTAATTGAATTTAATTGTTTTAAAGATATGTCTTTAGACAGATTATCACTAACATTAAACATGTTACCATATAAGCTGTACTTTATCTCTCCAACAAAAGTTTTCAGTTTCATCTCTCACAATAATTCCGAGGTTGGGTACACAAATCCTACGCCACGCCCCGGGAAAGGTCCTGACAGATTGATGGATGGACAATAGAAGGTTGAGCTTTTTTACTCTTTCGAGACACCTACATACCGAACCGTAGGTGGACATTAACTACGTCTGTATATTATTACGTTTTGCAAAATAGTAATTTACTTCCAGGATGCTGCACAGTTAAACAAATAAACCAATGCTTGTGAACATAACAACCATCTCGATGTAACAAATAACACCTGAACAAAAATGTAACCTGTCACTACCCCAAACACCATACTTTTTTTAAAATGAAAAGGTAAGCAACACAATATATATTTCAAATATATCAGAGGCTTGTAGGAGCATTATTTCCAGTTACTTTTAGTCCTAAGTAAAAGCTGAAAGAAAACTAAAAAAGCTAAAAATCTATTTCTCTGCCACCTTTTCAAAGTTTAGAGAGTGCTGGTGACACATAGAATCATGGGATTTGCCAACTTCATCTTCTGTCTTTTTTTTTTTTTACAAAATCCATTTTATATTATCCATCAATGGAATCATAAGATACGCAATGAACCTAAAAAAAATTACTTCCTGATGATGTCATATTTCTTGGCCAATTCCATTCTTATTAGTTATCAGCCTAGAAAAGATACCTCAAACTAGAAAAGCCCGGAAGATGAACAGGTATATTATGCTACATGCAATATGTTTCGGGCATTTCTGTTATTCCTCTAGGTATCTCCAATCTGGATTACTCCAGACTGTTAATAAATTTAAAATGTAATCAATTTTAATGATAAAATCTCTTCAGTTAGTTCTACACTAAATGGACCTTTGAGGAGTGGATTTTATCTAGTAGCCACACCTGAACATTGGGCTTGTTACGTTAATTACTCTCAGGTGTGCACAGTTAAACCTAGAGGATTATCCAGCCGAGGAGGAGGAGGATAGGAATTATACTGGTCTGACTGGAGGCCCTCGTGTTTGACGGCCTTGTGGGATTATTGTTATTATTACAAATACAGCAGCAAGAAAATATATGGTTAAGGGCCTGGGTGTCGCCAGGGAAAGCCACGTTCCTAAAAGCGTGCGTGTACAGATCGTGAGAGAGTGGCCCATGGTTAGGATGAGGTGGGAAGTCAGACCTCCAGGCTGGCGACCGAAGGCGATGTTGTGTGCAGAGCCGGCCGTATATAGAGAGATAAGGCTTTGTGGTTACCCCCTACGTGCCCTGACCTTCACCAGGGCCTACGTCTTCAAATGCCAGCGGATAGAGGCGAGGCAAAGCTGAAGGGCAGCTGGCACTGGATGGGGGAACAGTCG
>JAODKK010000047.1:3046353-3070401 GCA_026774405.1 Petrocephalus microphthalmus | reverse complement strand
TATATGATTCTAGACTGAACATTTCACTGTACCACTTTAGCAAGATGACATGATGCAAGGCCCTGAAGTAAGATGTCATTGTTTGTTTCTAGGAAACGAAAGACCAATAACTACGTCTGAAAGGAAACTCCAACCTGGGAAAAATGCCGACGTTTTTGCGCCAATTGCAGAGCCACAAAAGGTAACCGCTTATGCAGGAAGCATTACGCTCCTACAGGGCACATAAACATGTCCATTATTTAAGGGTCGTGTTATGCATTTCTGTCTTTTATAACCATTGTATAAGACACTGGAATGTGACCGTTTCAGGACTCAAGCCTGGATATTGAAGCATTAAAATGATAGATAGCTGATGGATAGCATGCGCACTGAAGTGACATAGCTGCCTTGCAACAGATACGACCTTAGATCCTATAATTAGGTTAAATTTGTCTAGAAACCACAAATTTAAAATCCTATCAAGAGGGCAGGTCAGATTCCTGCGGCGTCCTAACTAAACGCTATGAATTAATGTTGCCTTGAAACTGCCAAGCTAGAGAGGTTCGGTAGATCTCCCAGTGTTGCGTTAAATGTGCAGCAGTTGAGAATCAGCAAGGGCACAGTTAATGGTGTTTCACACGCCTAGAAATGAAGCAAGCAGTTCTTTGATTTATCGGAAAGTTTCGTTTGTTTTCTTGGCTTCCGTTAACTTGTACGTGTCTAGGCCGTGATATTAGGAATGTCTTGGAACATTCTCTCCCAATCCAAAGCTTTTTCTCTTGTAGATGGGCAGGGTTAGGCCCATAAAGTGCAGAAAGAAGGGCAACTTTCAGTCTGCAGTCGGGAAGGGACCAGAAGGGCTGAACGTGGCCCAGATGGCACCAAACTATGCTTTGGGCGCACAGACCAGGCCAAATTCTTCAGCCGTGGCCCAGCCTGGGGATGGGGAGCAGGCTGGCGATCGGAAGGTAAATCTGGACAGAGATGAAGGCGGGAGGAGTCCAGCAGAGGGCACAGAAGCTGTCCCAGGCATCTCGGCCCAGAGCAGGGCCAGGGTCTTCCATGTCGCGGATGAAGAAACAAAGAATGCTGTCCTGAAACCGCAAGAGAGACCCCCCATTGTCTTTCCTTCAAGACCGGTAAATATTCAGTGTTTGCGGGCCGTGAATTGGAAGCATCATTGCTGAGGATTTAACTGCAATTGTGTATATTTTTTTAAACAGCTAATTTCGAGCACCTCCCCCTCATCTGGTGAAATCCATCCAGTTTATATTAAGGTTAGAAAATATTCTCAGTTATGGAAATTGTTCTATTTTTGCCCAATCACGAAGCGGCTGCTCTGTGACTGTCCAGTAGAGGGCGATATCTTCCATACGAATATGTTTGCGGCTAGTCAAATTGCAGTACCGGATTCAAAGTGTGTGTGTGTGTGTATGTGTAATATGTGAGAAATAAAAATTCCCTCTGGATATTTCTCATTTTGGTGGTATTTCATGCTGTAGTTCAAGAACTCAGAAATTCACGATCCTGAAAAGCTGTATGAAGTGTGTTGGATGCAATTGCTTCATGATGGAGAAGATGGCTTCAACAGCTCAACGTGTAAAAGGGTCGTCACAAATGAGGGTAAGGGCATTATTGCAGATTTTCTGTGGTCACCTTAAATCTGTGCCTCAGAGCTAATGTTCTTGCTGGAAATTTTATCATGAACTTAAGCAAGACTGTACCGTTTCTGGATTGGGCCGGGAGATATCCTTGGTGACGATACTGTGGGCAATTTTTTGAGCAGTGTTGCTGACCAATGTTGCTTAGGCACTTTCCCGTTGATATTGGCCAACAAATTTCTGATTAAACATTACTTTAATCAACAGTGGGCAACTTATCAATCATCTAGACTAGTTGCCCTTCGTTTCACCTGGTCAGCAATTATCTCAGTATTGCTCAAAATGTTGCCCAGTATATCATGACCTTTGGAGTTTTTGAACACTGAGAAATATTTTAATGACTGATATTGTTCATTTTATAATGCTAGAATGCCAAACTCACTTATTAGTCTATTTTGTAGGTGTAGTCATCTATGAAGATCATGGAAAAATCAGACGATATGAAGGACCTATGATTTCAATGAAATAATTTGTTAGTATGTTTTAAGCCTTATGTTAAAAGAGTTTAAGATTGCTTACATTTTGTCACGTTTGACTTTAATATTGTATTAATAAAGAACTGAACTGGATCTGTTTCAGACTGCATGTGTGTACTTAAAAGAGCGTGGGTGGGTTATATCGGGGGACAAAGGTCTGTGTTTTGTGGGATGAATCAATCCAAATTAAATATTGTGGGGTACAGGTCCTGCCCGCCCCCGGTCCCTACGCCCCTGTGTACCTGGAAAGACGCCAGGCGTGATGCGTTCGCTTGGCCGTGCGGCAGCGGATGGGAAAAGCCCAGCTTTCTGCTACCTATCTGACCACAGGAATGGCCCTCCGTCCGGGTGCAAGCGTGCGCTCCCGGTACGTAAGGGCGCGCGTCAAAACATCAACACGCCAATTTCGCTGAACACGTGGGGGCCTGGCCAAAAATACCAGCCAATCAGATAATCCGGAGCAGGAGCTCCGGACTGGGCCGCCGTCCAATCAGAAAGCCGACGCCTGTTTCCATGCAGCTGTGTGACTAATGCTTGTCATATGACTCTGACACAAATGGAGTGAGTTTCGAGGAACTAGGTGTGCGTGTGGATTGATAAGAAAGAAGACATTTTTTTTTGGTTTCCTAAATGTGGGAGCCCCTGGCGCAGAATGCCTCCGACGCTGTTTAATAAACTTTTTAATAAAAAGAGTGCTTTTCCGGCGGCGCCGAAGTGCGTGACAGAGGAGCATTCGTTCAGGTATGCGGCCACGCTCGCGAGCCCCTGCGCGTGGACGGGGGAACGTGGCACCCGTTTGAATCTCGTTCAGATGCTGTAACGGCCGCCGGTCTCGCGCTGCGCATTCCTCCTTTATTACGTCTTTCGCGTTCGTTCGCCGCGGCGCGTCGGTATGCGCAGGGATAGCGTCGCCGCCTCTCGTACCCCGAAAGTGTGCCAAGTTTTATTTTATTTTATTTTCTGCTCGGTAGCTGCTTCTCGTTCAGATGGAGCAGCGGCGACTCGGGAAGCTGGCCCGGGGCCGCGGGGGGGGAGTGGGTGGGGGTTTGCGGGCATGTTGCGGGGAAGCGACGCTTTCTTTTGCCCATCGTTAGCTGCTAGCCGGCTAACGGCGAGCCGCCTTCAGGTCCCACGAGTTATGGGGAGGGGGGGGGGTATTTTATACTGCGCGGCAAAAGCCGAGAAGGCGCTTTGCTCTTGTTTGTGCAGACCGGTGGAAGCGGAGATGTTCTACCTTCAGCACGAAGACGCAGGACGGCGCGTACCGTCGCTTCGCGGCCACCTCGGGGCTCAGAAGTGCGCCGCGCATGGCAGCCGACCAAGGCAAACGACGCGTGTTTCTCACGTCCGCACGGGCCCCTATTAATATTAATCATTAATATTGCGTTAATATGGAGCCTGCGTTACAGCGCTCACTGCGGTGTCAGGCGTACAGCGCAGTAAGTGGGGCTGGGGGTGGGGGGGACGCAGAACATCATAAAGCCGAACTTGCCATACAATGCAGGCGAGTAGTGCAAGGAACCTGTGACTTAAACTTGCAGAACCTGTTACCGGTGGGTTGACATTGTAACAGGCGGTAACATTATTTTGGGGAGGTGTCGGTTATTGAGTTTGGGATTAATGCACTGAATAGCCTTTAAACGGCCCGTACTGAGTAGAATTTTATTTTGTATTTATATTCTCTATTTGATGCGCGTTTTCACGTTGAAAGTGTTAAGCACGTGCACGAGCCAGAATAACGCATCACTCAATGATTTGACAGTTACACAAATCAATGGACAATGAGTTTTGTTATGCAATATACTCGGTCATCTGCTTAAATTACAGCAGCAAGTCGTTATGTGTTTTGGTTTATAACATCTTAAGCTGATATATTCTTGATTGACCGTGATTCGGCCTGATGTGTATTGTCACAATAAAACAGTAGCAGTTTGTGCACTTGTTTTTACTTACTCGTCATTGATTCGTGTTATTCTAATTGCTTTGCTTGTTAATGCATTTATGCATAATTTTAGCAGAAAATTAACTAGCTTTGAATTGGCCCATCCACACAGTGAGTGTAGGAAATATGAAAGGGACATTGAAATCTTTTTCTTTTTTTTTCCCCCTGGTTCTTCCTTTTACCACAATGAGTTGGTTGTGACACATCCAGTGTGTAGGGACTTCAGCCGTTATTTGCACAGCTCTTTTTTGAGTGTAAGTCAGTGATGTGTTGGCACGAAGGGTCCTAGACACCAGAGACACATCCTGTGTGGGACTTTGTACGTGTCTGCATGCTTCAATCCTCTCAAAGTTCCATGGTTCAAGCTTATCCCTGGAGGAGTCGCAGTGCTCTCCTACGGTACCAAGTTTTAATTGTGTGGTTTTTTTTGTTAGTTTTTAACTTGTTAGTTGTTTAAAATGATTTTCAAAGTGATTCTGGTCACATCCATATTTTCTAGACATAGACATTTTATTTAATCTTAGTAGTGGAATTACTAATATAGCCAAAGTGTAAATGGGAGGTTTGTGAAAAGGGACAGTCCCTCAATTGTCAGTTGAAAAATTTCCAGTAAAACGTTTTCCAGCAGTTAAAAGTGATATTTTCATTTTTATTTTTATTTTTTTAAATATGTGCTCATTTTCAGTAAAAGCCAAAACTGCAGTTAAAAAATCATCTCATTTTCTGTAGATCATTTCTCAAGTACATTAAGTTGCAAGGAAGTTCCTCTGACTTTCACATAAGTTTGGAGGGGGTTGTTTCCCCCCCTTTGTGGTTTTGGATTGTGCTGCAATATGTTCCTTTAGGTTTTGTAAAAGGATCATTTGAAAGTTAACATATCCAGATGGAAATGGCCTAACATTATGACTGCACCACACTTTATGATGCACGCAGACATGCATCATTTC
Source organism: Petrocephalus microphthalmus (assembly GCA_026774405.1). Classification (NCBI taxonomy): domain Eukaryota; kingdom Metazoa; phylum Chordata; class Actinopteri; order Osteoglossiformes; family Mormyridae; genus Petrocephalus; species Petrocephalus microphthalmus. Next base: position 3,065,396 of record JAODKK010000047.1, on the reverse strand, counting down.
CTGTTCGAGTACTGAAATTTTGTTCATTTTTTGTCATCAGGTATTTCTGTCAGTATTTTTGTGTATCTTTTTAGGAGTCCCAGAAGATTTATTTTATTCTTATTTTATTATTTTTATTATTTAATTTTTTTTCCGGGTGAAAATAGTTTATATTGACACATGGTTAAGGGAAACTTGGATGGACTTATAAAGATCTGATTATGTAGCCGGTCATTGTCACTTAAGATAGCAGAAATGCCTCCCGATGTCTTATCCTTCAAAAGCAACTTCACTTGTGTTAAGAGTAACTTATAATGGATAATGCAATTTTCATTTTCTTCTTTTCATTAAAAGCAGCCCATGAAATATTTTGCCCCACTCTGTGAGTGTTGCTGTATGGGGTATAGGACAATACCTTGGAATTATTAGTAAGTCTTGTAGAGAAAAAACAGCTTTGGTGTATTGTCTGGCCATTGTTGGCATGCTCATTTTGGTGCTTCATGGGTGATGGCCACAGGTGAAATGTGGCTCTGGCCTGTGGTCTGCTAAGAGAGGCTGTCGTCGTGTTCCGTTCTGAGCTATTTTAGGCGTCTTGTAGAGTTCTCAGAAGTGCAGGGTCATGGTAAAGGTATATTTGTGCGGACATAGCCTTAATAATCTGCCCTCTTACCTGTGTTTTCTGCTAGCTTGCATACGGTTTAAAATAAAAAAAATTGGTACATTCAGTTCAATTAGACGGAAAATTTTGGATGCTATTAAATCCAAGTCATTAGCTTTAATGGTTATTGAGAAATGGCTGTGGGGTACCCCCTGACCTGATGAGTAGGAACCTAGTTTGAAGCTTTATTATGATTCCTAGTTTAGTATATTTTTTGTTTATTTCATTTATTTTTCGCAGGCTTCTTTGAGAAAACTTAAGGGTGAAATTGACCCAAATTTTTGGTCAAACGGTTGAAAAATTGTATTTCAATGGGTATTTTGGTTAGTTTTTGAAAGACCTAAGACATCACTATTTTGTGAGAAATATTAAAATATGACATTTCTGGACTGAGAGATGGCAAGTTGAATCAGAAGCATTTTGGCCAAATTTTAACACTTTCTTCTAGTCAATGTATTTGCCTGCCAGTACCTATTTTATTTAATCTTTTTGGGCAAAGTGATGGACATCAATTTGGTTTATACAGCCCATTCTAATATTGCTTATTGTCTTAACACAGAGCCACAGAATTATCTGAATTCTGTATTAAGATCACCTGTATGAATTGAAATGCTTAAGCTTGCATCATGTCAACACAAAATTTAAAGAGGAGACGCATGTCTTGTCTCTTGGATTGGTAGTTTCCACGTCTGGCATTTAGTTAGTGCTATCAGTCATGTTGGAATTTATCCATGCCTGTACACAAGACTAAATTAGATATCCTTAAATGAACTCCTGCAGTGTTCCATGTGATGCAGGACAAGGTCTCCCATCATATGTGGCTTGATTTCAGGGCAGATTACAGTTTACACTGAAAGCAGACATTGTGTGACTTATGCCTTAAGCCGTCTAGTAATTTTTGATTCATATTCTCTTGGTTGTGTAATGATTTTAAAGTGTTTATGGTTTTTTGAGCACTTCTGAACTAATACTTTTTCACAGCAGTAATATAGACCTTAGCACCTTGGGTGTATGGAAGCTTATTAAACTACATTAGTTGCTGCTGACTGTTGATTTGTATTCTGTTGCCTCACATGTGTGTGCCAGAAGGAAAGGTCTTATCCTTACACCTATGTAACTATCAACAGCAGTGTGGATTGCGTGTGACTGAGCCAGGTAACAAAGCATATTGAGGCACACCTGGTCCTGTCCCAAGGTACATAGGTGTGCTGCAGCTAAGTGATTAAGAACTGCTGCTCTTTGCCCTTGTTACTGATACAGGTAAAATAAGTACTGATGAGATTCTTAGCAGGAAAACCAATATTTGCTTATTTAGATTTTTGCCTTGTGGTAGGTTCAGTGATTACAATTTCATGGAATTTTAGGCTTGTTTATAATAAGGTAGAGTTATTTGAACACATTTATTTTCCTTGATAACACTTCTGTCCAGACTCAATAGCAAATGGTTAATCTGTTGTGTTCTATTAATGTTGGTGTTGCTTTGGCTGTGCGGCAATTGTTTCAGTTGAGGGAACCAGAAAGCCCAGCGAAGTATTTTCCAACACAGGAACTCTGCTAGCAACATTCATGCCAAGATCCATAGCAGTGGTCTGATTAGTACAGCAACATGATCCAAGGCCTCATGAGAACAAAATGCTCAAATTTGTTTGTGAATCCAGGAGGCTTTCACAGGGCAGGTTAGAACATGCCACATGGGTAGGGTCATTAGCCATTGCTCTCCTGATTTTTGTATAGAGGTAACAAGAGACTGATACTGTTTGATGCCTCCATTATTTTCTGTCTTTGCAAGCGGGGTCCTGTTTGTGAGAAGTTCCCCTTCTGACTTACATCCTTTTTGGACCATGACTGCCCCTTTCGCTGATGACTATGATTCACACACGTTCCTGATTTGTCTGCTATGGGAAGACAGGCCATTGTTTGCAATCTGGAGATTCTGGCTGTGATGTAATCCCCACAGTCATGAGGCATGTGAGTGTGGAATGCGTGTGTGTCAGCCTGAAACCAAGGAAATGGCACAGACAGGAAGCAGGGTGATCCTGTTTGTGGCTTTAGCTCATTTAAGGGGTAGCTCTGGAATATTTTTATATTATTTTTTTAAGGGAGTTTATACTAAAGTAGCCTGCTAGTTTTGCATGTGTCTATTGAAGGGTTAACCAGTCTCGGGGTTGAAGTGCCCTTCTGTCTGGTGTCAGGTTTTAGTCTGCACTGCTGGCCTGTGTAAATATTTGATGTATTATCTAACTGAAAACATAAAATGGTGCTCTTTACCATTGACCTTAGAGACATGGTCAAGTGTTATCCTTCTCACAGATTGTTAAGCAAATAAAAAGCAATAATGGAAGTAAGATTTGTTTCATTGTTAATTTTTTCTGCCTTTAGAGAAGTGGGTGCCATGAAGTATGATAAAGCCGCCTAGTGCTGTCCTGAAAAATATAGAAACTGGCTAAATATATAGTGTTTTTTTAATATTTGGATGTCTTGACCGATGTGTGCTCTTTAGCATCCATTTAGCTTAAGTGCTAACCTATAGCAGCGTCTCGTTTCATTCATGTGCTGAAGTTTTTGTTGGATGTGACTAGTAATGCTTGTGGGAATGTGGAGCTGTAAAGGTAAGACAAATGAACTTGTCGTGAGTGTCCAGCTGCTCTAGTGTGACGTTTTACCCGCACCTGTTCTCCTGTCGAGAAATGAGCTTCTCTGTGCCGTCACTACTCTTGGTTCCAGCTCTGTATGTGTTTGTCTCTGCAGCCCCTTTTTGGAAAGGGGGAGCATGGTGGCTGGTATGGGGGCTGTAAGGAGTGGGCTGGTGTCAGTTTTCACCCACAAGAAAGCATGATTAGACTATTCTGGTGCCTGGAGTACTGGCAGGTTTTAGTTTTCAGGCAAGAATTAGGTGGCAGGGCGACTTTGCGATCCAGGAATGCCGACCTGGATAAAAGTACCTGCTGCTGAGTTCTAAAATAAACCCTCAAAAAGGCTTACATACGTCACAGGCTGTACATATTGTGCCCTTCCAGCCTTCTGGTCTGCAAAGGGTGGGCTGCAGTCCTTGTGGGTGGGGGCAGAGCTGGCTGTGGGGGTAGGTCAGTCCCGGTGAAAGACTTCCTCTGCGGTGGCCTTACCGTCAGTCTAATCCATTTTGGGGGGTGGGGGGGATAGGACTACTGCCTGGCAGATGGGGGGAGAGATGCCTTCGTCGGTGAGGGGTCCAATTCTGCCTGGAGGTCACCTGACAGTCTTGTGTTGTTGTGTGAATTTGGTGTGGCGCTATTCTTAGCCAGCCCTGGTGCAAGGGTGAGGAGAGGGCAGAGGAGACCTTGGAAAGAGATGAAGAATGATGCCCAGGTACCAGTAATATTTTAACCCATGTCATGGTATACCGGTCCGTAAGTACTGCTTTTGGTAACCTGCAATGGAAAGTATACTTGCTAACACAAGGGTAGAGTATGTAAGATGCCTTTGATTGTAGGGTGTGTCAATTAGCATATTTAATGTGTAACATTTGTGTAAATGCTGTGCTTCATGCCTATGTAATGATCTAATACAGTTGATTTTCAGTATAAAGACTGAGCAGTGTCTGTAAGACCGTTTTCTGTTTGCTGTGATAAAGAGCCGTTATGAGCCAGGTGAATCTCATGCCATGTGTTTACATAAACTTAAAATGGTTGGGTTAGGTTCAGTACCGAAAGCCTGGCAGTCAGTGTATAGTTAACCAAATTCTAAGAATGCAGTAGTGTTCCGCTAGCTGCTTTGGAAACCTGAGAAAGGTGGTCAACCCATGTACTGCCTTTTGGTGATTATTTCCCCTTTTCTGCCCATCTGTTCCCCAACTTATGGTTAGTCCACTACATTAGATGTACTAGTCTGGTCATGTGATCTCCTATTTTGACACCGCTACATTTTTATCAAGGGACACTATAGAAATGTCTCTATTTACTTTGTTTACTCCATTCTTTGGTGAATGATTAACCAGTTTCTGTGGATGGTTTTCTTTGTCTAGTCTTAATTATTTGCATTTTATTTTACAAGTTATTGCCCTCGTAGTCACAGTACTGGGCAAGTTGAATAACTGATATTAACTGAGATTGGTAGTACTGTAGCTTGGAAGATTTCTTTTATAATTGTCAGAGCACTCCTTGACAAGTAAAAGTGATAGCGTGGTATTATTCTATATTACTCTGCAGAATTGAGTTAAAAGCACAGATTCTAATTCTAGAATTATACTTAAATATCTAGATCAATCTTTGAGTCTGGTCAATAATACTTAAATTTTTGAATGAAACTGCTACAAGTATGCTGTTTAAAATATCCAGGATGTATCTGTTTGGACAGTTATATTTGCGAGGGTATTTCAGAACCACCCTTGAAATCTATAAAGAATATAGTTTCTTTGCTCTTAATTGCTCTTTCATTAGAACAGAAACTCGAAGTGTTACCATGGTTCAGTTATTCAGTAATTTTATTCAAATATGCCCTAAGGTGGGGAAAGCACAGTAGTGTTTATATAAAGTTAACCGGTGCTTCTAAAGGTATTTAAAAATGGGTTCATGGTTTCAACATGTAAGAAATAAATGAGGGAGCCATTCTGTTCATCCAGTATAGATCTCTCTGTCAGGATAAAAGGATTGGGGAATACCTGTGAGATCTTCTGTCCTGTTTGTTTCCCAAGAAGAATTTCACTCGCTCCCTTAAGTGTTCATTGGTGGGTGGTGGTCGCAGTGCACAGTCACTGCCTAAAATAACCACGGGTGACACCGAAAACTGAAGCAGCAGTGAAAGGGGACTTAGCTGTTCTCCCTTCCTATCTCCAGTCCTAATCTCCCCCCTGGAAACGAGGCCCAAAGGCCGGCTGTGCTTGGCCCCGCTGCAGTAAACCTCTATAAATAGACCTTTTGCTCCAGTCTGCAGACATCAGAAAAATCCCATCCTTCAGGGCACTTGTCACCTTTTCTAGTTTATCAGGGTGCAGCACACATTCTGGGATGGGGAGTAGGGGTTGTCGTATTCATGCTCAAATTATTTGGAGCCCTCGTCACACCGCTGGCGTTCGGGTGCTACAAGCAACTATTTGGGAGTGTAGTTTGGCACAGGGGCAAACCGCACACACTGGCAAGAACTGCGCAGGGATGTGCGCAGCAGCCCAGGGCCGTAACGGTGACCGCGCCCTCTCCTTGTGTGTATGCGTGTGTTTTCCAGCTGGCCGTTGCCTGAGCTGGAATCGAGCCAGATCAGACTGATCGTGTATCAAGACTGCGAGCGGCGGGGAAGAAATGTCCTCTTCGATTCCAATGCCAAAAAGAGGAGTGCAGAAGAAACCCTGGTCACGGTGAGAGGCTCTCTAAGCACGTCTGCGCGTGCATCCACCCACCCTGCCACCTGTAATCTCTGCTGTTACTAGAACATAGGTGATGTTGTTTAAAATCTCCTAGAGCTGTATTAGAGGGCCTGACCGGTTTAAACTGGAGCCCTTATCTCCAGTAATAATAGAATCAGCTGACGCTTCGTGTGTAAGCATTCTTTCACACTCACATGACACAAGTTTGTTCTTGCACGTCTTCCCTCTGCTTATCAATGCATTGTCATAGTTTGCCGTTGGCTCTGTTTGTCATCAGTGACTACTGTCTGTGTGTATCATATTCGTAATATATTGTTTTCTTAAACTCATTACTAGCTCATTGCTGTTTTTCTTTTTGCTTTCCTAATAAGGTGAATTTATTTTATGGAGTTAAAATAAAATTCTGCTTTTAACAAGACATTTGAAAGTATAGTGGTGTGCGATATAGCTGTTGTAGAATTCAGTAATTGGTATACTGTATGTGATATGAGGTATTGAAGCAGAACGTCGCCGGCCAGTAGAGTCTGTGTGGCTTCATCACATGATGATTTTTGGCACAGGATAATGTTTGTCCTGTGTGTGTGTGTGTGTGTGTGTGTGTGAGAGAGAGAGAGAGAGAGAGAGGGGAGGGGTTGAGCATGTGTGCAGTTCCAGCTCACGAGTTCCTCAGGAAGTCATATGACAGGAGTTCAAATGGTCCAGCCCTTTGTGTCCTCTGTCAGGGCACGACTCCACACTTGAAACTGTTTTTTTTTTTTTTTTTTAAATGGTGAGCCATTACCAAGCAGACGGAATGCACGCATTCCACGGCTCCTTTGTGCCATTTCAACGACAGGAAATTTTTGGCATTGCAGTGCACTGTGCTTATTTTTTAAAATGTGCTCAGAAGTGTTTCGATTAAAACATTGAAATATGTTTTCAATATTGTAGTAGCATTTTATTTTCAGAATACATATTGTACATTGGTGTCTGTATAATTTTAGCATTTGTAGTAGTTCTTTGATATTTTAAAGTAATGTGTTAAATGATATTTTTTTTGTTTTAATTAAGCAGTTTCCAAGTTCCTCCTTGAATGAACACGAACTGTTTCTCAACCTCCTGTTTAGCACTGTGCCGTGTTTGGAAACGGTACACAGTTACTCCATCGAGTGTGTTTGTGCAGTGTGCCCAGCCTCCCCCCCCCCCCACTACATACCCATGAAGATGCGACTTGTCTGTCTGTGCAGAAGTCGGGCAGTGAGCCGCAGGGCAGAGGGCCGGGGCGCTGCTGCCGGCTTCGACCCAACGGGGGCAGCTCTAGCTCCTTGGACAGTACTTCTTCCACAGCCTCGGAGCCACGGGAACAGGGCCCTCGCTTCCAGGTGAGCCAGGGCATCCTGTGATTCCCTCTACTAAGTGTTTGTTCACATGGCGCCACACATTGGCATAGTGACATAGCCGGCTCATTTCCCAGCATCCCTGACCTTAAGCTACTGTTGTGTGTGTGTGTGTGTGTGTGTGTGTGTGTGTCTGTGTGTGTGTGAGAGAAAGAGACATATATACACACACACACACACACACATATATCCAGCTTGACCATCCTCTCTCCCCATCATGCTCAGGGATCCCGCTGCTCTTCTGACGCCAACATGCTGGGGGAGATGATGTTTGGCTCGGTGGCAATGAGCTACAAGGGCTCCACGCTGAAAATCCATCAGATTCGGTGAGCGAGCAGGCGCCGCTGTGGGGACCGCCCCGCGCCAGGGGGTCTGCAGCTGCCCACTTCCTATCCCCGTAGGCTGCTGCCAGAAACATTCGTTTGGTTATTGTGTCTCTTCCTCAGGTCTCCTGCTCAGTTGATGCTGAGCAAAGTGTTTACAGCCCGGACGGGGAGCAGCGTTTACGGAAGCCTGAACACGTGAGCAGTCCTCGCTGACTGGCCTTTATGGGCATCTTAATCTCCCTACCGGGCTTATTTAGGACTGCTATAAAACCCAATGCATTTTGTGTTTTTTCCCTGCTGCTTATTTACAGCAGCAGTCACATGGCTATAATGTTGCATTGATCTTTAACTGCTCCATTTGGCAAAAGTTGGGGATTGAAGTTGTTTTTCTTTTTTGGCAGATTGCAGGATAGCCTCGAGTTCATCAACCAAGACTCAGTCACACTTAAACCGGATCAAAACACTGTGGTCAACAGCTTCCTGGGGAACATAGGTAATGAGTGGGTTACATGGCATAGGGCAGCCAACTGTTTCAGTATGCCAGCCCTTGCTCTGCTGTGTGCAGCTCAGCGTGATGGCTGCATCTTGCCTCTAGTGGAAAAAGGGGTGTTACCTGTTATGTTTGGTTATTACCTTGCTTACCATGACTTGGCTTCATGTGAGCTGGGTGTGGGTGCAGTAATTTTCTTGACAGTATTATGAAAACTACCCCCCCCCCACCCCCCCCGCCACATTGTTTATGATGTTTTTCTTTTCCCCTATAAAGTTCTGGCAATGTACAGATTCTTGTAACATCTCCATTCTATGTTTATAGTTGATACTTATGGGATTTATGGCTGCATGGAAATATGTTCTTTGAGTACATATAAACAAGACCGTCTATGGAGTGCGTGCTCGCCTGTGTGTGTGTGTGTGTGTGTGTGTTCTAACCATCATGCCAGAACTGGTAATTTTGGCATTTTCACCTTTACCCAAATCCATGACTTTTACGAAGGATGCATTAAGAATTGAAGCGCAGTTGGCTTCCATGCTCGTACAGTTGTGCACGTATTGACATCTACGTACAGTCTGGCTGTCCCTCAGTACGGTGTATTTAAGGAGCACTTGACTAGAGGGTTCTAGTCAGTATGTCTGTCAGCAGACCAATAGGCCTTCTGCTTTCTGCCTTGTCTGTCTCAAACTTGTGATGTGGAAGCGGCGCGCTTCACTAACCCGCTTCGTGTCTTTGTTCTCTCTCTCCTCTCGTCGTTTTCCGCGTGTGCAGGTTTCTCTCAGCTCTGCAGTTCCCGTCGGGCCTTCTCTGAACAGGGCCCCCTCCGTCTCATCAAGAGTGCCTCTTTCTTTGCAGGTTTGCCATGTGCTCTGTGTGCTGCATGCTCTCGTGTGTAACTGCATGTGGCATGTGTGCAGTGCCCCCCCCCCCCAACCAAAATTTGATCTTGGTGTTCTTTTCCCTCACCTCCTCCTGATTTTGTCACACTGTTCACACTTTGACCCCCCACCACGAATCCCTATAGCGCCCCCCGCATGACAAATAGAAGTGGAACCTTCTCCCTTGTTACGGTCCGTGCACTAAGGGTGGCGATTTCCTTAAAAATAGCCTCCACTCGGCTCCTTCAGCCGTATCCGGGCCAGCGAATCACGGGGCTCCTCAGTTATGTAACCGCAGAAAGTCCAGCGCGGGTCAGCATGGATACATTACAGCGAAGCTTGTGTGGATTTTGCCCGTAACTCATGTCGGCGTCGCAAAAGGAAAATATTCCTTGGCTACAGCTTGACTTCTAGATGCTGGATTCGCACATTTTCTGAAACGTCTAGGAGAGGCTCCGGGCACGTGTGTGTAGGAGAGGAGTAAAAGTAACCGGTTGCTGTGTGCCCCTCCCCCGCCGTGCTGCACTGGCCTGTGCGTGGGCTCAGGCTTAGGCAGCCAGGGGGAGGCAACATGGAGTAAGAAAGCGCCTGTGTCTGCACGCCTCGCTGTAGCACCGTGTTGGCGTCCTGCTGCGAGCTGCGCGGGGGTGGGGGAGGAGACGCCGTGGGACCTCCTGGCCAGGGCGACACTCTCGCACCCTGTTCTCATTCCCTGTTCCCTCTTTCTCAAAGGGCCCACCACACCGATGGACATGCCCGGCCGGGGCCAGTATGACGAGCGGGACAGCGGGATTGCCAGATCAGGTAAAATGAGTGCCAGTGTCCCCCTCTCTAAAGCACTCCCCCTGCTGGTGATTTTGGAGTCACGCGGCTGATTCATCTCCACCTCCTGCAGCCTTGATTGTCTATCAGGTTACCTTAGTTTCTCTACCTGCCACTCATAATGCTTCAACAGGTTTTCCTAACCAGGCTAATGGAGACGACCAGGTTAAGTAATTATGGTTTTGAATTATCCACGGCCCCCAACGCTCTCGGGTTCACACTCACGTGAGGCTAGATTTGATTCCCAGAGCTTGTGTGGGATCAGATTGCTCTCTGTGTCAGAGGACAGTAAAAATGAGACGCGGTAGCTGTAGCTCCAGGTGAGCGTTGGGGTCACACCGGGGCCGGCGGCTTGTTTCCACGCCGCAGCCGCCTAAATGGCCGGCTGGCCGGCGCTCCGCCACACTGTACTGTGGGGCAGCCACTTCTCTCATACTGTCTTCTGTGCCTGGAAAATGTTGTGCAATGGAAACCGGACTCAGTCCCACAAGCACGATGGGAATCTCATTTTTGGTCTAATGCATCACATGCAGGTGCTTAAATTTAGCTGCCGCTAAATGGAGGTCTAATTCAGTCGCCGTCTGTCCCCTTCGGCGGTTCTCGCTGAGCTCACGTGAGCATCAGCGTGCCGCCTTTTATCTGCATCTACCAGCAAATGTGCCGCCATAACGTGCTCGCGTCGGATGTCTGATCCGGCCAGGCGGGACACTCTCCTATCCCTCTATCCATCTTCTGACAGTACAGATGGTCCCCTAATTAAACGGGGGAAAAAGTGGCTTGTGATTCGAGTGGCTGTTGTTGCATATCACAAACGCGCAGTGGTACAGTGGTAGTGAGCTGAGCCAATTCTTTCTGTAGGCGGGGCTCCACTGAATGAGTGTGGCCCCCTTTTCATGCCCTCCCTCTCTCTACTTCCCCTTCCCTCCTCCTTCCCTCTCTCTCTCTCCTTTCACTCACTTTCTTTCCTGTCCTCACGCCACCTCTTGTGATGCCTCTCTCTCTCTCTCTCTCGCTCACTCACTCTCTGTACCTCCCCCATCTCCTCCCCCGCAGTAAGCCTACCTCTCTGTCTCCGCAGCCTCCCTGAGCAGCCTGCTAATAACCCCCTTCCCCTCGCCGGGCTCCTCGCTCACCAGCAGCTGCGCCAGCAGTTACCAGCGCCGCTGGCTCCGCAGCCAGACCACCAGCCTGGAGAACGGGGTCTTCCCTAGATGGTGCGCATCCACACTACCCGAGTCGAACGCGGCACTTCACTCTGTTACCATGGCATTTTACCATTCTTCAAATAAAATTAATGAATGTCGGACTGGGTCAAGCAGCTAAATATAAACGAGTGACCTGGTTTGTGTGTAACGTGTGGCCTACAGTCAGCCTTTACAGATTTACACTTTTCTTTGAAACTTATTTTGGTGTCATTGACAATAGGAATAAGATGGTTTATTTGCATTTTTGCATGTGATTTGCATATACTTAGGAGCTGAGCCAAGGGCACACTCAACCCACTGTGTGTATGGGTCATATATATTAAAAATAAACTGTTTTAACATGGTGGGGACCACCTTTTCAGTCCCCACGAGAGGCAGCTCAGTTTTATAAAAATCTGTGAATGCAATCACAAAACTAGAAATGGTAAAAAGTCTTGTATTTTTTTGGTTCCTTATGGTTAAGTATAGGGTTGAGTAGGGATTTAGGTTGTCATTGTGGGGATTAGGGTTTTTCAGGTCTCCACAAGGATATAGATACAAACGTGTGTGTGTGTGTGTGTGTGTCTCTAATACAGGTTAGCGGAGGAGAGCTTCAATATGTCTGATGACAGCAGCGGCCCCGGCCTCGGGGTGGCCAGGAAGAAGAAGATCGCCATCGGCATCATCTTTCAGTTGTCGGAAGACGAGGACCAGAGCAGCAAGTTCCAGGGCTTCTTCTTCTCTCACTTCCCTCTCTTTGAGAGTCACATGAACAAGCTGAAGAGTGCGATCGAGCAGGTGTGCAGCCGTGTGTGTTCACGTCTAAGTATTTGTGGGAATGGTTAGGGGCCTAATTCATCTGTAGAGATTAAATTACAGATCTGTGATTTACTGCTGCTTACCTGTATGCGTGAGATCTGATCTTTTCTCTTACAAGGCCATGAAAATGAGTCGAAGGTCAACTGATGCAAGCCAAAGAGCGCTGGCTTACAACCGCATAGTGGATGGGCTCAATGAATTCAGGTGCGTCTTTTGGTTCACAGTCTTGAGGCATGAGTTTGTTTCTGTCTGGAGATTCAGATGTTGTTTTTAATGTGAAAAACGGGCATCTCGGCACATCACAGGGTACAGGGTAGTTATGGAAGTGGTCATAATTAGGGTTTTGCCTTGGCTTGGGTGAGAATTTTTTGTTTATGACTTAGTTGAGGATTAGCATTGGGGTTATGGCTAGTTGGTAGGCTGGCTTAAGGCATGTATTTGTGATAAGGTTAAGGGTTGGAATAGCATTAGCATTAGGGTTTCTGGAGTGTGTACCTCTACCTGGCCTTGGTGATGTGCCCCGAGAGAGAGGTACATGCTTGGTTCCCTCCCCCTCCCTTGCCAGAGGGTATATGGAGCGGTATGTGTCTCTGCAGTACTGTCCACATGCTCACAAAAAAGCTTCACGTTGCTGCAGTCATATGCCTGCTGGCTGGCTGCCGCGGCAACCCAATTCCCCTGAGAGGAAACACTATCTCCTTTAAACAGGGCTACCAGAATAGTAAATAATATTTTTGTGCCATCGGCAGGAATGTGATTAGATGGCAAGCTAATTATTTTTTTTTAATTTATTTTTATATAACTAAATAACTGAATAAATATAATTCAGTTGGTTGTATTCAGTAGAGCTTTTGAGATCTTTAACTATTCTAGAATGTGCTAGACTAGTCCCTTATGATTGTGCTGTCGCATGTGTCAGGTGAGGGCTGGATGAGGTGACATTTAGTGAGATACACAGGGTTTCTGAGGTGAATTCAGAAGATTTCTGTAAAGACCACCAGGTATCACGATAGACAGCAATACACATCCTGCTTGTATGGAAGCATTAGTTTGTTGCTCATAGAACTTTTTATAGCATAATCCAGATTACCCAAATATTGATCATGTTAGTAGCCACGTAAATGGTTTGTTTTTCTGAGAGGAATTTTAGGGGCGTTTTGAGGCAAGAGTGTATTTCTCAAAGACACGCACTCCATGGCAGTATGTTATATCAGTGTACTGTATTCTGAGAAGGCCTCATTGACATACCTTGAGGTACTTAACCAGAAATCTTTGGCTATATGCTCCCCTTCTAAAAATGTCACGTAAAATGATCACCAAATTTGTTCTCAAAGTGTATATGTAACTATGCAGGTTCTGCAAATGTTTTTTTTTTAATTTAAACTAAAAATGGGCACAACTGCATAATTATTCAACAAGCATGTAAAATCAGTATGGAAGTTGTGAAAAGGTTGAGTGTCTAATACCAGAAATGGAACTGAAAGCAGTGGGTATAACATGAAAGGAACATTAACACATTAGCTTACGTGTAGTGTGAGCTGTCAGACTGCAGCAGTGAATGACTAAGATGTTGGGATATCACTCAAGTGGACTGTACATGGGGTGAGGGGGGCGTATTCATACTTCACACTCTGCTACTCAGGGTCCAAGCGATGATGTCTGAAGAACTGACATTGCTCGCAAATGGTGGCTGACTTTCCTGGCTGAATTTCTCTAGCTGGGGTACTGATTGCTTTTGCTTCGAAAAAGGAGAAATGTTTCTTTCTGCGTGTGTGGAGTGAGTGAAATTGGGAGAATACGCAGAGGAATAGTGTGAATATTTACAGGGTATTTCTTTTTTAGCCTTAGCTATTTCATTTGGTTATTACGATTCGACCAGTACCATGCTTCTGTGTTTTAATGAACAGAATTCAAGATGGCTTTAATATTAGGTCTTTGTTTACATGTGCTGAAGTTTCCCTGTCATCACTTTTTTACTTTTGCTGAGATGAGTCAGACAGGTGTGAGTCCTGTGGTCATGCTGGACCTCCCTTCTGGCCGACTAAGCGGGAAGGCTGAGCGCCTTGCATGGTACTGCCTGCTTGTGAGTCACCGGAGTACACGCGTCTGAAGGTCCTCCTGAATCGCTGCCGGACATCAGTGTCATTTACTGGTCTCATGGTTTGGCTCAAATGAAGACGGAGCATTAGATCATCGGCAGTTGGCGTCCTTGTAGTTTCTTTGTTTATGGGGGATTGCGTTGCACAGCCATGTATGGCATGTACCAGGTCTGCTTAAATGTCACTGTCTACTGTCAAGTCAACCAGTAGTAACCCGCTCATCTGTGTGCATGTGGACTTCTGAATAAGATGGTATTCCCTGCTTCAGGCAGCCATTTACTCCCGAATTTTAATGTTTAATCTCTTCTTATACTTTCGTCTACTTAGTCTGTTTTTCTGCATGTATGTATGTTTTACTGTATTTTTGTCTAGTTTTGTCTGCTCTTACGTCTACACCTTTCATACCAAGTCATATTCTGTGACGAGTTAACTTTTTGATTCTGATTTGGAAGGAGAATTGGGAGATTAATGACCTATCTAACTGAAGGTCTTTGTATGTGACACAGTCCCCCCCCACTCGGTTTGATCTCTAATTCAGTGGACAGTTGTGGCTCCTGTTATCTAGTGTTTGTCTGAGGCCTACATAGCCTGAAGTTCCACGCAGCATATGGAGCGCGCCAGTTCAGAGGTGTCCCCCGCTGCACCACTGTGGAGTGCAAAGGGCTGGATTTTGGCCCATCATGAGGTCCGGATGGAATTTCCAGACATCGAAATGTCACGGAGGGTGTCCCCCTCCTGATCCCGGGGAGACTGTGTCCTCCTTGTTCGACACGAGACAATGACAATGCTGTTCTCATGCAGGACGACCATCTGCAACCTTTACACCATGCCTCGCGTGGGCGAGCCAGTGTGGCTGACCATGATGTCGAGCGTGTCGGAGAAGAACCAGCTCTGCAGCCAGTTCATGAGGGAGCTTTCCCTGCTCGTGGAGCAGGCCTCCAAGAACCAGTTGAGTGAGATGGAGGCAGGCCTTGAAGCACTCACCATATGTAATGAAATATGTACAGCTTTACTCCTTTTATATCACAAAAACAATCACCCAAATGTCATGGGGGAATGAATGTCTAGGGTCTCCATGTTGAGGAGCAAGGAATCTCATCGAAGGATTATACTGATACTGATGCCCAACCTCTTTGCTATTTATAAAGAAGTCACGTAAGCATGATGACCATACGCAAAATGTCAGCGTGACAGTAGTAATCCGGAACCTTCCCACATGCAGGTTTCTTCCAGCTCTTCTCACTGCGGTCCTCACTAATCACCTGGCATGGGTCCCTACGGTGATGCCCAACGGCCAGCCGCCCATCAAGATCTTCCTGGAGAAGCATTCCTCTCAGAGTGTGGACATGCTGGCGAAAACGCACCCCTACAACCCACTGTGGGCGCAGCTTGGTAAGACCCATATCATCTGAGATGTTTCGGACTGATCTGGATTGTGCTGCTGCCTTGACCAACCCATGGGAGTTTTACTTGCATAAAAATGTTCTGTGGGCAGAATGAAAAGTGATTGGTTGAGAGATAATGAAATCTCGTCAGATGTCAGACCAACCAATCGGATGTCTTAGATCCACCTCTTATGCAGTCTGATTGATTGGTACCAATAATTTTTCATTTTTGTGTAAGTAAAACTCCCACAAGCCCTTGAGCATTATCTTGGCAAGCATGATGACCACCACTCATAGTGGTCTTGTATTATAATCTGGGTGACCTCTGTTTGAGCTTTCCCTTTTATTTGAAATTCACTGAAATCAATGTGTATTGCCCTCTGTTGGTCATACTGTACAGAACAATTACAGTATTTTAGGTAACGGCAACAAAAATGTAACCAATGTAAATAATAGCATAGGGGATATTGAATGTGCTCATAGTTGATGGCAAATGTAAGAGGATTTCCATAACTAATGGGTTTTTAATTTATTATAACTGAAAGTTGCTGACAGAAGGCAGGGTTGTATAAGAAACTGCTGCTGGGAGAGACACTTTTAAAAATGCTAAAGCTGTTCCACCAGCACTGTTTTATTGATTTGCCTTTTAAGTAAAACAGTGTTTTGATTGTTCAACCAGCCCGGATATGTTGTGGCATAAATCTGAGGCCTGGCAGGTGGCCAGGTATAAAAAATGGAGGAAGTCCTTCTTAAGAGTGTGATCTGTGTGTGTGTACATGCAGGCGATCTGTACGGCGCCATCGGCTCCCCCGTGCGTCTCTCCCGGACCGTGGTGGTCGGGAAGCGGCAAGAGCTGGTGCAGAGGCTGCTCTACTTCCTCACCTACTTCATCCGCTGCTCGGAGCTGCTGGAGACGCACCTGCTGGAGAGCGCCGAGGACGAAGCCATCGTGCTGCCCGGCTCTCTCATCACCACATCGCTGCGGCGCGGGGAGGTGGAGGAGTCCGACTACGTGCTGGTCACCATGCACAAACCTCACGGCGACTACCCGGCTTCCACCGAGCAGGAAGGCGAGGGCCCCGCCGACAGCGACGAGGGGGGCTGCAGGCTGGCCTCGGCTCCCACGGCTTGCCAAGAGGATGCCGTCCACCCGCTCCCTTGCAAAGAGAAGCTGAGCCACTGCCCAGAAACCAAGGTGGAGATGGTGGTGTGTGTGGGCTCCGTGTCGGCC
This sequence comes from Petrocephalus microphthalmus, assembly GCA_026774405.1. NCBI lineage: Eukaryota > Metazoa > Chordata > Actinopteri > Osteoglossiformes > Mormyridae > Petrocephalus > Petrocephalus microphthalmus. The sequence continues at coordinate 3,048,811 of JAODKK010000047.1, read as the reverse complement.
AGGGAGCCGCTCACCGTACCGGCGGTGGAAGTGGAGGCCGGCGGCAGCGAGGCCCCAGACACCGACAGGCTGCCCATCGAATACTTCTGTTCGTCTGGGATACCGCTGGAGAAGAAACCCCCCGATAAGAGCGCGGCGGACCACTTCCTGCCCGGCGACCTGCAACCCGCCCCCAAAGTGACTTTCCTTATTGGAGACTCCATGTCCCCAGACTCGGACACAGAAATCCGGAGGCAGAAAGTCGAAGATCAAATCAAGAAGCACAAGAGGCACCTGAAGCAACAGCAGCAGAGGCTGCAGAGCTCCACTGAGCCAAAGTGTGAGTCAAAGCCAACATCAGAGGACCAAACTAAGAGCACAGAGGGTAAGAATCCGCTCCTGCATGTCTCTAGCAAAATGCCCCAGTGGAGCTCCTCCCATGAAGAGTGCATGGAGCTGAGTATTTTAGCGATGATAACCCCGTGGAAACTCGGACTATTGACGATGTGTCCGGAACGCAGGAGTCAAGCAGCGCAGACAAAACAAAGAGCCAGCTTCTGGACCCATTGGGAGACTTGGCAGAAAAAGAGTATAGGATTGTGGGACAGAGGGACTCGGGCCACAGCGGGTGTAGCTGTAATTCAGCGGGCGTAGTAGACAAAGGCTTTTGTGAGACTTGTTCTGCAGCTCAGGCCAAAGCCATTGTGATCTCTGTTACTGTCCCCCAAGGGGACATGGGGGACCTGAAGAAGGTCGGCCCCCTGAATGAGTGGGAAATACCGCGGAATGAGAGTTCAGACAGCGCGCTGGGCGACAGCGAGAGCGAGGACACGGCCCAGGAGCTGCAGCGTCACGAAGGAACGTACTACGGCGACGAGCAAGAGGAGTGGCTGGAGGAGACTGAGGTCCCCTTCCCGGGGTGCGTGCCGTCCGCGCTGCTGTCGCTGACTCGCTCGGTTATGGTATCCTGTTCCAAATTTCCAGAGGTTTAGCACTTTGTAAATGCTATTTTGTTTCATTAGGTCTAAACTGGTAGAGAATTACTCCAAGCCCACCATTGCCAACTTTGGGAGATCCCTTTTTGGAGGCTACTGTCAAACCTACGTCCCCGACTTTGTTCTGCACGGGACACCAAATGACGAGAGGCTGAAGCAGTGCCTGATGTCGGACTTGGCTCACGCTGTGCAGGTACCTGGGAGATCTCTCCTTCCTGCTATGTTTTACTACAGGTATAATGCCAAGGACTTGTTTGTTTATTGATGATTTTTTTTAAATGCAGCATCCAGTTCTGGATGAGCCCATTGCAGAGGCTGTCTGCATCATAGCCGACACAGACAAGTGGACCGTGCAGGTGGCCAGCAGCCAGAGAAGGCCCACTGACAACAAGCTTGGCAAGGAAGTTCTGGTGTCCAACTTGGTGTCCAGTCTCCTTCATTCAACCCACCAGCTGTACAAACTCAACATGTCCCCAAACTTTGTACGTTTGCAAGTATCTAGTTTGCAGGGTGTATAATGAAAATGCCAGAATTCATTTTAAGTGGTTTATGCATTGCATACCAAAGGAGACTGAAGATGAGTGTGTCTCCCCCTAGTGTTTAAATGCAGAAGAGCAGCAGGGTTGCTTATTGGCCAGTGAAAGTCTATTTATTTATTTATTTATTTGCTGCTGTTTGCACAGTGTATATCTGGTAATTTTCTCCACAGTGCATCATGCACCTTGAAGACAGACTGCAGGAGCTCTACTTCAAAAGCAGAATGCTGGCAGAGTACCTTAAGGGTCAGACAAGGGTTCATGTCAAAGAGCTGGGAATGGTTTTGGGGTAAGAATAAAGCTTTCTTTGACTATTTGGAAGCTGAATCTGTTATTTTGCCAAGCTGTTATGCAAAAATTATTTAACTAGTTTTCCGACATAATCCAGTAAAAATGTGAGGAAAAATAAAACAAACACAAAACCTTATAATGGTGGTATGGTGGAACCATTTAAGAATCTCAAATGTTTTATAGATCGTCAGTAAGTCTAGGGGCATACTGTAGTCGATTTTCAGAGGTTGACTGAAAAGGGTTTTGTTGGCCATCTTGTAGAAAGGTGATGCAGTCATGAGTAAAGTCCTGCTGGAGAGGCGCTTATGCTGATGTGATGTTAACTAGGGGTGCAGGCCATCCACAAATCACTCTAGTTTTCAGTAAAATCTGGAACCACATAAGCAGAACCCTTGGGTGCTTCACACTGAAGTTCCAGAATCTGGTATTGGCCTGGGAATTCTATAGTTCCTGGCCACTTCACACTTCAAATATCACACATAATTTCATATGAAAGTACACCGCCACACCAAAACTATGGAAGATAAATGTCATTTAGATTTTCTTTGCTAAACTATAAATAAAGATGTAAATGGTATCTTTAGTTTTGAGTATCAGTGGACGTAATATTCCGGATTTAGAATTGAACACTGGTGATGGTAGTGTGGTTTCTAATGT
>JAODKK010000047.1:3031401-3043690 GCA_026774405.1 Petrocephalus microphthalmus | reverse complement strand
TTTTTAACATTGTTGTTTGCTGTTAAGTAGTGAGCAATTGTACTGATCCGACTAACTTCTTTGCCAGCAGGAACATGTACTGGAATTTTCCTAATGCATTCTCAGTCTTTTTAAAAAAATATATAAAAAAATTCATCCTGAATTTCCTGCCAAGAAACAGCATCCAGTCATACAAGTACTGTTGGCTTGTGAATTGCCTAATAGACATTCTCAGGAAAATGAGTCTTCACTCGTCCTGCCTGATTTATGTAAATGCATTTGTTACAATGGCAATTGGCACAATTTCACTGGAAATGGACTATCTGCCCCTTCCTGGTATCAAGAAAGTTATTTGCCTTTTATAAGAATGACCCAATAATACATCTTGAGAATCTCACTTGACTTAACAGTTGTACCAAAGCATTCCCCCACAGAGACGTTTGTAGAAATTTCTGATGTCCAGGAACACTAGATCATTATTAGAGACTGTTAACGAGATGGACTGTCCAGTTCTGATACTTTAAATCTCCCTGAAACAAGTTCACAAAGTTCCTGTGATACTCCCACATGTTACTTGTGTCATCCTGGTTTGGGAAGCCATCTGCTCGAATATCCAGCACTGTGTGTGGAAATGACGATGGCGTGGGGATTGTGGTGGTCACCTCCCTCTCCAATGACCGACAGGCTTGCCGACTACAACACCAAAATCATCTCACACATGATGATGTCTTCAGTTGACCCTTTGGCCTTTCCGGGCGCCTGTTCCTAAGTGTGGATGAACTCTCTTCCTTGGCCAATCCAAGATTGTTTAAAAGTGGATCTGGGGGTGTTGAACTAGCATATTTCTGCTAAGTGTGTAGTTCCGGTAGTTTGTAATTTTCAATGCTTGATCTTTGTATTGTACTATATATAGAGTTCTTTTGGTCCTAAGTGTTTTTAAAATCGCTCTAAATAGCACAAAATTTTCCTGCACAGAATTGGTGGCTATGTCATGAGAACGTACTGAGGCCTTTAAAAGTTCCCAATCTGATTTTAATAGTCTTGAAAGCCTCTTAATCTAATTATTATATGCCACGCTCAAGGTATAGGTATAGGCTATTCGAACCTGATTCTTCACTTTTTTTATCGTCATTTTCTGCTTCATGCAGATGGTACAGGAACCACTAAACCGACACCTACTAAATTACTGTGATATTTTCTATTATGGTTCCTACTTACTGCACTTAACAAATTTAACTTATTCTTATTAATCGAATTTTCGTTTTACTGGGGAGTTTAGGAAAACTAATTTATATTCATGAGACGTGCTACCCCGTTGATCAATGAATGCCTTAGACATAATGCCGAAGAAACCATGCTGTATGCTTACTACACTATTGGCCCTAGATCAAGAAAACATACAGTACTGTGACTAGGTGCTTAAAATTTATACAGTCATACTTTGGATTTATATAGTTATACTTTGGATGAGCATCTTACAGCAGACGGAGTCCCTTTTGAAAAATGACTTTTCACACTTTAATTCATGGATGAAATTGAATTTCTTAGAAAAAGAGTGGAAATGCACTATGAAGTTTAATGTAGACTGAGATCCCATTGACTTAAGGGAGTTCAGTTAAGGACTTTTGTGTTGACAATGTCAGTGGTTGTTTATGAAAGGTTGCATAAATGTATCAAGTTATTTGCTTGGATTCTGTAACGAGTGCTGGGTGTGGAAACAGGAAGGACATGTCGATGGAAGCACGTTCACCGGCCAATCAGGAAGCGCTTCTCATGAATATTAATGGTTTCCCAAACCCATCCTGTAAAACGCAAATTCGCACCCGGGCCACCGTTCCGCCCATTTAAAAGTAATTCCGGTAATCTTTACATAGCTAGCAAACGCGGAATCGCTTCACATAGATTGCATCAACCTCTCGCGAGATCATAGAAAAACGTGGTTTTATTATAAGTAGCGCCTTGGGCGTACGTCCAAGCACTGCTGGTTTAGTTTTCCTAAACTAGTGTCAACGCGCCATACAGAAAAAGGGAAAAAATGCTGCCCCTGCTCCGCAATAACTCGGGTATTCCCATATTAAGTCATATACAAATGATTTACACGTTTCCTTAAGAGCAGGTACATTTAGTAAAAGGGGGTCGGGGAGTTTGCTGGGTGCAGAACCAGACGCTATAATAAGGGTGTGGGAACAATTTGTGCCGGTTGGTTCTGCAGAGGAAAGCGCCACTGGAGCCAAAGCGCGGCTCTTCGGCCATGTGATCCAAAGAACATATGAAAAGCAGATAAGTTCTGAGTATCCGCAAACTCCGCCGACGTGAAGTCAGGGGGAGCGGCGTCGCGGCGTGCTGCGGGTGGAGAAGGGGAGGGGGGGGAGACCGGCGATGCTCCCGCCTCTGATTGGACGCCGCGCCCCCCGCCTCCCCGCCCCATCCCTCCCGGACCGGAGCGCGCGCGTGCCGCACAGCTGGCGTCGGTTCCTCGCGTCGACTCGGGACGGCGGCGCGTCTCGCGGACTCGCTGAAAAAGGAGGGAAAAAAACAACAAACAAACAAACGAGCAGGAACCCGGAGAGAGAAACGGCAAGAGAAGGAGGCGGAGAGTAAAGTTCTTCCCGGGATGAGCTGCTGCTCGCCTGACGGCGGTCTGTGGCGCCGGCGGCCGCGGCGCTCCCGCTTTCAGTTTCCGTAGCCAGTTCCAGCTGTGTCGTCGCCGGATCCGTCTAGCTAGGAAGTTTGGCGGCGGCGGGCGGAGCTGGAAGTTCGGCCCGGACCCATGCCCGGCCGAGGGGGCCCCTCCGCATGGGAGCTCGGCGCTGTCCGGCGGAGCTTCGGCTGACGGAGTGAGGCGACTTCGGTGGGGAAAACACACACACACACACACACACACAGGTCGCCGGCCGTGGGAAGTGAGGACGATGACGGCCCCGGTGGACGGCTCCTTCCGACGCGCCCTGAGGAGGCCGCCGGCGCTGCGGACCGATGAGGTACTGCCCGCTGCCCGGCGTAAGGAAGCGAGCCGCGGATGGCAAATCAAAGTATCTGGGGCTGGGGGGCTTCCCTGTGGGGTGGGGGGGTGACCTGTGGATCACCCGGCGGAGTGTCACTAGAGTCGGCGGCCGGTCGTCGGTTCCGTCCGGGTCCCCGTGAGCCGCTCGAACCCGGCAGGTGAACCCGCGTGTGCCGGGGCACTTTGACAGATGCCGGACGGTGGACCTTCGGCACGGAAGCTGGCGGAGGTGGCTTGTGGAGGCCGGGTTATTATCGCCGTTACTGCCGCATCCGCCCGGGCGCTTCGCCTCACCTGAAGTGTCATGTCGTCTTTTATGTTTATCTACCTGTGCTTTTTTTAATCAAAGCTTTCCGTAAGGAAATGCCGACGTAGCCGATGGCTCTGATAAACGCCCCCCCCGCCCGCCGTGGTCAATTAAAAGTTGCTTGGTGGCGTTACACTGTTACACGGGCGGGGATTGAAAACAAATGATTTAAACAGTATAACACGTGTTTTGCCAGCGTGCTCCTGCTGTTTTTCAGAAGTGAATCACTGCCTAATTTTAGCTCTCGTTTCCCCCTCCGCTTTGAGAGGGTGCTGTTGAGACGCCTTGGACGCTTTTAGAAGTTGTGCCACTCGTACAGTGAGGTTTTTTTGTATGTTGGCCGCTGTTCTGGAGCGGTTGGGGTATCGGTGAAGTTGTAATGTTCCACGCACCATATGGCATCACTTTAGCAGCTCGGGACGACTTCTCGCTGCTCAAATGTCTTTTTTTTTCTCTCTTTTCTTTTGGGGAGGGTTTACAGGGGCTTGTTACTTAGACTCATGGAATCATTTTAAGTAGCAATTTGTAATGAACAACAAGTCTCTTAAAAGGCTTTTAGTGCTGAAGATACATGGTTTTCTTACGGTGGGAGTGGAATATCTGCATTCTGATCACTTCCCATTCAAATGACTTTCAGCACAGTGTAACGCAGGCTGTGGGACTCCACCGACATGCCCCAATCCTGTGTGGTATTCTGGTAGTGGATGTTTTGGAGGTAAAATATGCTGTACTGTTGCTTGTATGTTGCTGCAGCTCCTGCAGTAAATGCTTCACTGAGCCCCTAGATTATTCACAGAATCCTGACAGCAAAGCCTCCACTGTTACCGCGCTATAGAATGCTGAAAATAAAGTTTGTGTCTATATATGTGAAATGTTGTACGTAGTGCAGCTAAGTATTAAATTGGTGCTGTGAGTGAGCAAGCGAAGCAGTTGCAGTGTTTTCCTTGGTGTCCTGATCACTTAGAGCAAAAAGATTAAATCCGACTGAGTAATAGAGTCCTAAAATTGGAGCACATTTAGCAGTGGTACTCGACTCCTCTTCTTGTTATCTGTAAACACTTAAGGGTTGTGGTGTAAACATTATGTGTAATAGGCCAACCTTCCATGGTATGGCTTAAAAGCCCGAATGAACCTTCAATTACAAAATCTTATTGGAAAGTATAGAATGAATCATTTGATGAAGTTTGAAGTTTATTTAGCACTAATTAACATACTTTGCATGATTTAGTTCAGTTTTTTTCTTTTTACCTCAATGAATCATTGCTGGCATACCTGTGTTTAGGTTTTAATGTAATTTAACATTTTTTTTATATTATTGAGACCAGAGGTTTTCCCTTTCAATAATTTAGTGGTTGACTAGGTAATACTACATGACAGGGATTTTTGTTTGTTTGAGTTTAGAGTTGTTTTGCACTTAGTTTGTGGCAGAAGAACTTATTAAATCTACTTAAATGGGGATGCTTGTGAATTTTGACTCATCATTTCTGAGCTGTACAATTCAGGGATATTGCATTGTTACTCTTCCAAATAGTTATTTCCGTGAAATATTCCTTTCCTGAGGGAACTGCAGTTTGTGAATGCAGTCTTAAGCTGAACATTTTTTTTGCTCAGATTTATGTACCTGGGTGTAATTTAACTAAATTTAACCAAATTTATTTGGTTCCTTATCCAGTATTATTTGCCAGCATTATACTTCTTCCATTCTAGTGTGCAAGACTAATCATTTGAAATGATAGTTGTTAATGTATTTTTTAAATTGTGAAGCATTGCCAACACAGAGTATGCACACAGTTTCCTTCGATATGTGACTCTCAAAAGGATGGCCTCATGACTGTATTGGTGTTGGTATTGATGTGGTTTCTCCTTTTACAAAACTCATTTTTCTTCAAGCAATATGGAGAGCTTTGTAACATGGTTTAAATTATTGCACAGCAGACGTCTAGTAACAGGGATTTGTCACACATTGTTGTAGGAACCAGTTAGCTTGTCCCAAGGAGGCAGTATTATAACAGGAGGCAGTGTTATAAGTTGTTCTCAGAATAATGTAATGAGACACTAGAGGGATGTTAGAATGGATTTAGCAGTTGCCTTGTTTCGATTAAAGTATTGATTCCACTGACTTGCCAAGATGGCTAGCATGTGTCCCTATTTAGGCCTGACAATAGATGTATCCAAATCTAGCTGTACCACTGTTTAAATCTGTCGCTAATAGCTGGAAATGCATCAGAATGGCACAGCATTAGATTTTTCTTTACCGCAACTGCATAGCACACACTTAATCTAGCTGTGAGCCAATGTGGGAGTGTGCTGTACAGTCAGTGATGGTGTTTCCATAGTCTGGTGATTTTTTTTTTATATACATGTATGTGTATATATATATTTTTTGGCTATTCACGGTGTTGTAGTATTCTGTCTTGGCTGTAGTATGTTCTGTGTGTAGTCAATAAAAGCATATATAGTATCATTATCATAAGTATCATCAGAATTTTTATTTGGCAGACTGTCTGTTTTGAAGAATAATCTGGCCATACTCACAGTTCTAGTAAATCTTGAGTCCAAGATTTCTACCGAAAACCAGAGAAATATGGTAGCAATAACACTGAAACCTAAAAATAGTTATTCCTTGCTTTATTATTTAGTGGTTTGAAATTGTATGCCTTACTCATTCTGTGAACATGCTTTCTGACACCACGTGAGAGCACAACAGAGCCTTGCTTGTCTTCTTTCCGAACATTCTAAAATGGAGCAAGCAGTATCAGTAGGTAACAGTCCAAAAACTAACTGCCTGCATTATTATTCCAGCTGTAACTTATTGGTGGGTCAGTGTATTGCTTATGGCAGTAACTTTATTATTTTCAGAATATGTGTATAAATACAGTAATAACAGGCCTGGAAACAGAGTATTCTTCCTCTGGGCATCCTTATGTTAAATTGGCTTTTTAGCATTTGCATCGTAAGATTGGTTCTCTTTGTGCACCTGTGGCTTGGGATAATAGTGAACGTGTAACCAGCTAGGATCATTTGTCTGTTAAGACCATCCAAATTCCCTCTGGTAGGTTCCTGTTTGATTGCAACATGACAAATTAGCTTAGGAATTGAGCCACAAGCAAAGGTTGGGCGTGTGGCGGTGTTTGAGATGTGATATGGTCGACTTGACCTTTAGGTCAGAAACCGCTTGTAGTTGGAACTTAGCAAACAGTATTATCTGATATCCACAAACATTCAAGCATTTTCCCCAGCCTCTCTTACATCTTGGCTTGGGTTAACATTGAGTGGCACTCCGGCCCATCTACGTCTTCTTAAGAAGAGATAAATAAATGAATCCGTGGAATGCGAAGAGAACGCTTCAAGTAAACACGACCTCTTGCTGACCTGCTATTTGAAAGTGCTCACTTGTAGCTCTAATAAAGTTCCTACAGCCTCCGTGAAGGAAAACCAGTTAGTTCAGTAGTTTAGCCTGGATAATGGGCATGAAATTGCAGTGAGGCTCCCCCTCGTGTCCTGCAGCCTGTCTGAACCTCAAGCGCCGGGTGCTTGCTGACGTTGCAGACATGGCTACAGTGCCCACAGTTTTCCGGGCTGCAGCTGGCATGGGTTACCTATCACGTATTGATTTTCTTTTTGTATCTTTTGTAATTGAACTACTGAGGCACCCATGCAAGATAACAGATCACTTTGCGGGTGGATCTCAAGTACTCCCCAATTGACATACTTTTAAAGTTAATGCCAGAGATTAGCTGGAGTGTATACGTTCAGTGGCCTCTGGTTAGGTACTCTTATATAGTACCAGGTATAATGTGTTTTTGTCACCAGAACTGCTTTAAGGGTTGAAAAGGCATCTCTGATTGTACTTCCATGCACTACTGCTGTACTGTGCTGTTTTTTGCCCTTGTGACTTTCCTATTACCTTTAACAAGTCTGGCTGTTCTGTTCTCACTTCCCTCATTAGCAAGGTGCTTTTTGGCAGTAGAACTGCCAATGACTGATTTTTGTTTATCCCATGATTCTCTGTTAACCCTAGACACCGTGTGAAAATTTGAAGATTTTTGAGATGCTGGAACCACCTTGCCTGCCACTGAATATCGCACCACATTTATAAATTGCCTCGGCAATTGAGTATTAGTCATTGGATGGCTTAACCACACAATACCTCTCGACCCAGTCAGCATGCTATATATATTTTCACTTTCGGTCATGTGATTTTATGTTAATGAACCGGTGCACCTAATAAAGTGACCACTGCGTTTTTCGTACAAATGGTACTGGATGTATGAAAAAGATGCGAAAATGTTATTCAAGGGTCAGACTTGGCTTCCAGTAGCATTTATTAGAGTCATTACTAGGTAGCAGCTGGTGCATTTAAGGAGTAAAGGGCACGCCATATCATTCTATATTAACCACTGTTGAAAATGGAGTCAAATTGCTGCAAATATTTACAAGGAAGTGTTTGCATTGCATTCATGCTGGTAGCTCATGAAAAATGATGGCGCTGAGTTTATTTATATAATATCCATCCATCTTCAAAGTTCTGACCCTGGTCAGGGGGCCTGTAGACTATCCTGGACAGCACAGGGCACAGAGCTGTGCTACGCACTGGATAGGACGCTAGTTCATCGCAGGGCACATGTACACTTTACCACGCGATTGTATACTAGGGGGAGTTTAGAGCTGCCAGTTAGATTGATAGCATGTCTTTGGACAGCAGGAATTTAGAGTGCCGGGAGGAAACCCACGTGATACAGGGTGAACATGTGAGCTGCACGCCCGCACGCACCGTGGAGGCGGGATTCAAACCCCCATCCTGGCAGGTGTGAGAAAACAATGCTACCCACTGAACCGTTGTGCTGTCTGCACTTCATTTAATTTTTGCTACTTGCTCCTGGCTTGGAGTGATGTTTCCTGAACAAATGAATTTGCCTAGAGGCATGCAGATAGACTGCTGGCTCTTGCTGAAATGAGGGTCATGGTTTATTCAGATAGTTTTAATTACCCTTCAGAATTAGCCGGGGGGCTGCCGTCCTGTTTCAGGCCAGCTTCTTCCTATAGATACAAAAGAGACAGGAAACTGTGTCTTGAACCTTTTTACTCATTCTTTTATTCATCCAAAATATCTAGGGTACAAACTATCCCCAAAAGATGCTTTTGTTTCGCTGAGGGAACAGCTGTTGTGCTTTCTGTAATTGTTTGATTACCTTGTGTGAATCCACTGGGGAAAAGCTGACTCACACGCTATGGCACACAATGGGTGACTTACTGCAGTTACTTGTGGCGTTTCCTCTAATTCTTGTGCCACAAAGCCAACCATTTGGCAGATGAATGAACAGACATTCCTTGCACATTCCGTCCATCGTAATTTTGGGGGTAGAAAAAGCTAGTTTCTCTCTCTCTCTCTCTCTTTTTTTAAATAGGTTTTTCAATACTTAAAGGGAACCCGTTTGTCAAAGGCTGGGCAGTGCTATATCATATACCAGCAAAAATACAAGAGATGTTTTTTGAGAGAATTGCTGTTTGACACAAAGAGGGTTCTGCCGCATGCCTCTGCCAGCATCGTATCGCAGTTCCAGAGACCCGTTCAAACACAAAAGAATGACGCTTGACCTGAACAGACAGCGGACAGGCCCACACCTCTGATCTGCACAGCAGGAATGCCGTGCGTAGGCCCCGGGCTTGTGAGGAATTCCAGACGGCTCCCTGAGCCCCCCCACCCCCCTAGCGATGTCCATTCATAGCGCCTGCCGAGAACATTCTCGGGGGTGTGGGACGATGGTGGCCTCTCGTGTGGTCATGCTTATGTTTTAATACAGTACACTGTTATGCATTGACCTCTAAATTATGCAGGAGACTTAATTTCATTCCTGTTTTTATGACTTGTTGCACTTATTTTTTCATAGATGTGGCAACGCTTCATCTGACCTTTTTGCCAAACTGCCAGAAAACCTCCTTACCAATATATTTGTCTTTTTTTTTCCCTGTTTGCATTCTCTCCTCAAGGGGAACCTTATCACACAAGGCCTCGTACAATGGTTTTTGAGTTGCACTCCTACTCGGAGGCCTCTGACCCTGCTAGGACATCGAGCGTACGAATGGCTTGAACAAGTCGGCGATGTGCGTTGTTTGGCTTGTGAAGGCGTATGGTTTCAATGCACAACTAGCATGGTTGGTTAAATGCTTACAAAAAGGGAAATCCTATTTTTGTGATGCTCACTTTGGACTTCTCAAGTAGCCAGCTTTATACTAATATTATATACAACCCATGGACACATGAACACTGTCTCCTGATGAATGGAGATAATTGAGTATATCTTACATTCATCTTGAAGGTCATGTCGGCTTGTGATTATGGTGGTGCTGGTGGTGGTGTTTCCATCTCACCAGATTCCATGATCAAACCGGTTTAGCCCTACAAATTCTTTAAGCTTGCACTACATGCATCACTATGGACAAAAGTGACTGCTAAGTTATAAAATTATAAAATTTCTGACAGTGCAACATGCTCCTCTGGTTTCTCAAAGTCTGGCATGATACTTATTCTACATCCTCATCAAAGTGCACCACTCATGGCTAGTCAGGAGAGGTAAAGAGCATTGTGCAACTTGTAAAGGTGTGCCTGCTACCAGCGTCTTGTCATGGCCAAATACTTTATAGCTCAGCCTAAAGAGCAGTGTTTCCCAGTCCAGTCCTTAGCCACCTGCAGACAGTCTGTTTTTGCTATATAGGAGCAGAAAAGTAGACTGCCAGAGAAGTCAGTGGCAGCAAAAACGTGGATCACCCTTGGGCCCTTGAGGACCGGGTTGGGAAACACCGCTTTATAGGCTGAGCGTGAGAAGTGTTACCTCACCTCACGCGCTGAGGCCTGTGTCTGCCTAGCAGACAGACCTTGCTGTAGAGTAGAGATTCATCAGACTAATAAACAACACTGCTTGTGTTCTGTGGTCCCAGTGGTGCCTGAACTTGGGTCACACGCTTAGATTGGTAATTTTTTTTTGGCCAATTGTGTATATCCCTGCAAAAAACCCATTGTAAATGTGGCCTTCTTTCTTGTGTGTTTAAAACCATTTGTTGAACATGCTTTTTTGAACATTGTTAATGAAATATTTATTCCTTTTTTTTTTTTTTTAATATAAACTGTGCTGTATAGGCCGCCCCCACCCACACAGAATATAGAGATCTATGTGGCTTTTCTTCTGTCGTGTAATTAGTGTTTCAATGCTTTTTTTAAGTGAACATTAATAAAGTGGAAGTGCTCAAGCACTGTTAGGGACAATAAGGGTGTTTAATGTGAAAGCAGTGTAATGTAAATTTGGCAGAAGGTTTGCAGTTGCTATTGGTACATGTGTCTTGCTGCTAGTGCCTGTTCAGAAACCGTGGCGATGGAAACATGTGAAAACATGAATGTACTAGCCCAGTCAAAAGCACTGGATGTTTGTTTTCACCTTATGCTACATAGTGAGCCCCTCACTCCCCAGAATGAACTTTAAGTACACTGCATCTCTTGTTTTCCACTGCAGGCTAAACACCCAGCATGTTAAAATTACCCCCACTTTGGGGTAGTGTGAATGAGTGAGTCCTAGCATTCACTTCATGTCTTGCAGGGAGGTAAACTTAACCATTTCCTCTCAGGTACATCTGTAACTCTTTGTAACTAATAGAGGTTACTGTACTTCCATCATCATAATTATTTTATTACTGAGGTCTGCTACTAATTTTCTGGTGCTGTTGTGCAATGCGGTAGCAATTTAGGCCTAGTAATAAAAGCTTAACTCTTTGGTTGATTATTTAGCTAGATGAGGTTATATGAATAATATTTCTGAATTTGAATTCCATAGCCTGTGAACTTCTGCTTTTAATTAACCGCTGATTATGAAACTCTTCACATGACACGAACACTTGTGTGCAGTGTCAGCAGATCATATGGTTGAAAGTCATTTTGTAAGTTCTTTGAAAACCTTGTTTTACATTAAGTTCTATCATTTTACTTATTTTCTTAAAATCCTTGTTTTATTTTCTGGCTTGTAGAGTACAGTGAAAGTATTTGCCCTTTCTTTTTTGACGATCTGTCGTTAGATTTAAAAAAAGGAACCAGGGTGACCAAATACCAATTCATGCAAATTATTTAGTAAAGATAAACAGCTTGCACTCCCAGCCAGTGTATAAGAATACTAATCACCCACGGTTACAGTATGTTACCTTTTTCATCAATGACCGTGACTTGCTGTAATTATTGGTCGCTCTCCTGTATTACCGTCAGGAATTTTGGGTCGCATGTTAAAGCAGGGTTGCTTTAATTCAGTGGCATTTCAGCATTTATGGATATGAACTGCTTCTTTTGGGCTTTGCCACCTTGTTTCATTGGGGTTAGCCCCAGACATACCATTTTTAATATGGGGTTGTTACTGTGGAAGGCGAGGTTTTGTCACCCATCCTAACATTGCCCTCACCTGCCCGAAAGTTCCAGCTTTTGACTTCCTATAGAATAGTGTTCTGGAGGGTCACGCACCTGTGGTTATCGGCAAACCCAGCATACGTGTTCTTTCTCCCCCTTGCAACTCTTGAAGGGTAGAGTCATGAACACTTACCTCCCTCCACGCAAGAGAGACCGACGGGTCCCTGGATGTTTTTGCATGGTTCTTTGGAAATTCCTGGGTATTTTATACCTTACTTTTAGAGGGATGGTGTTAGGAAGGGCGCTTCCTGAAAGATTTGCTACCGTCTTAAACTCTTGCAAGCACATGAGTGGAGCACCAGCGGACTCCCTCCGTGCTTTTGCAGCCCTCTGGAAGGCCAAACTGCATTCTTAAATGCTAAAAATTTGCAAGAAATTGTGACGTATACATTGTGAATCATGAGTAGCTGACCATAAAGGGCCAGTGTGCATGCAGGGTTTTGGGATAACCTTTCAATCAGCTGTTCAAACCCAGGTGTGAGGAGTCTTCAGCCAATCAGTGCTCTAATTAGTAACCTAAGTAGGCAATTCCAGTGAACCCACGTCCACAACGGCC
>JAODKK010000047.1:2965055-2977896 GCA_026774405.1 Petrocephalus microphthalmus | reverse complement strand
CAGGTGCTGAAGAAAGCAACCAGCTTGGCCGAGGACTGGACCACAAGGAGAGCCGGTGCTGCTGAGGATGCGGTGTCCATGGCGTCCTCCCTGCACTCGACCCCCACAGTGTCCCCTCAGGGCTCCCCCCGCAAAGGTCAGCCCCGCGACACGCGCTGTCGCTGACGGCTCCCTGGGTCACGATGCTGTGCCTGCGACCGGGAGGTCGCCGGCTCAGATCTCAGGGTTGGCATGGTGATTTCGCCAGTGGGTCCTATGGGATGAAAGAGTCTGCTCAATGTAAAGTGTATGAAGGCAGCACCATAGCGGCTGATTTGTGATGTTTATACTGCATTAGCAATTAGGCGATGGGGCATCTCACTCGTCTCAGGGGTATTGCATAGTCACGGTGCGCCTCCCTCTCTGTGCTCCCAGCAGGCGGTGGCCCCAAGTTGCACAGCTCCAGCCCGGTGAACCTGTCGGGCTCGTCCTCGTCCCTGACCAGCGAGGTCAGCGCCCGGGGGACCGCCGGTCAGCGCAGCTACGGAATAGGTGGGGCTCTGCTGCAGAGGCGCGTCTGGCAGATCACGGGCCGCGGCGATGGGAGAGCCGAGGACGGGGGACCCGGGGAGCAGCCGGCATCTGCCCACTCGGCAGGGGGACACACCCCCAGGCGTCGGGTGCTGAGGAGACTGAGCTTGCCCTACAGAGCAGTCAGGGAGCAGAGCATGTCCAGAGGCAGGGAGGAGGCGCAGAGCTCCGGAGGCAGGGAGGAGGCGGGGCGCTCCGGAGGCAGGGAGGAGGCGGGGCGCTCCGGAGGCAGGGAGGAGGGTCAGAGCTTTGGAGGCAGCAAGGAGGGACAGAGCTGCAGCGTAAGACAGGAAGTTGGCACCGACCAGGAAGTGTTGTGTAGAAGCCGCTCCCCTTTTAAATGGCTGAACTCTAAAGCCAGGGCCTGGAGAAGGAAAACACTCTGAGAAACTGATGGACCAACAGACCCCATTGTGACTGAACTGTACTTGCTGATTTACGCCTTGATGTTTTGTCAGTTTTTAAGTGTCATTATCGTGTGACGGCATTCTGTAAGGATCAGAGCCCTGAAACTCAGTTCCTTCAGTAATGGAAGGAAAGTGCGACTGTGCTTGTATGTGAAACTCGTGTATGAACAGTAAGTTGTACATAGGGGAAGACGTCACACGCAGTTGTTTCATTTTTATTATTTTATTGAAATAAAGTCTTTATATTGCAGGTTTATTGAATGTTCTGTACTTTGAGAGTCTGTAGTACGCAGAGAGCAGTTGTTGGTATCGACTACAGTTTGCAGAGGGTGTTGCTTTCAGATCCCGCCCATCCCTTTAATATTCCGGCGTCCCTTTTAGACAGCCGATCCCTTTAATATTCAGGCTTCCCTTTAAGACAGGCCATTCCTTTTGTCCCGCAGTGTACGCTCTGATGCCGGCGGGAAAGTCGGACACGCTGTCCGACTCCAGCCACAGCGAGATCTCCTCTCGCTCCAGCATCATCAGCAACGGCTCCGTGGACTCGGTGGCAGCGGCTGTGGCTGAGGAGCGTTGCCCGCGCGCCCCTGCCGTGGCGGACGCCCCCCCTACTCCCACCCCGCAGCCCGCGGCCCCGCAGCCCGCCACCGGGGGCGTCCCGCCTCCCGCCAGGTACGCCCGCCCCGGGCAGGAGCCTCGCTGCAGTTTTCCTGTTATACCCGCCATGAAACGTGTCACCGCTGCTAGCCTGATCGGGGCTTTTAATCCCCCCATTTACATGCCACAGTCACAGGACCCCATGCTGACTATACTTTTCATATTAGTAGTTATTACCTCGATTTCTCATTAAGTTATTGCATTTGTATTTATTTTTATTTTTTTTTTATATTCTTGGTTGATTTTGATTACATGGATATTGGCGCAGTCTGTAAAATCCTCCCGCCGAATCTCTGTGTTTATTGCACCGCAGTAACACAGCACAGTAAACCCCCCCCAGGGCTCATGCTTGATGGCTGTGTATAGCTGTGGAGTTTTAATTAAATTAAAACCCCTCGGCTGACCGTGTCCCTTCTCAGCTGCCTGTGTGTGTTCCTTTGCAGCTCTCCGGCGCCGCGGGCCTGCGTGACCCGTGCCTCCACCTTCCCCTTCTCCGCCGGCGGTGACGAGCTCACACCCGAGCCCGCGGGCGCCGACCCAGCCGACAGCGGCCGGGGGAGCTGGACCTCCTGTTCCAGCAGCTCCCACGACAACTTCCAGAACCTCTCAAACCAACGGGCCTGGGACGTGGGCGGCCTGCGGAGCCAGGCCCTGGGGGCGGCCCCCGTCGAGGCCTGCGAGGCGGGCCCCGGGGTCGTCACGGAGGCCAGCCGGTCCCGGCAGAGCTGGGCCTCCTCCAGCTCACTCTCAGAGTCGTGCGACGGGGGCTACAGCACGGTCAAGCGCCGGGTCCCGGAGAAACTCGTGATACCGGCGCCGTGTTCTGACGGGCCCCTAGGCACAGACACCGCCTACAAAACGGTGACCTCCAGTACGGAAAAGGGCCTCATAGGTGAGCCGCCTGGGTTTTTGTGGTGTAGGGGCCCATATGCACCTGTCTGTCTTTTATTCGAGAAATGCGCACATATAGTTGAGAACGAAGCTTGGGGTCTGGCTGTTTATTTAGCAATTTGCTCAAGGGCTCAACAGAGATATTACCGACACTGGGCCTCGAACCCATGACCTTCCGGTCTCAGGTATACAGGCTTAACCTCTCGAGCCATGCACCACCCTTACTGCTTCCATTTGTACCTGGTATTTGCCTCACTTCACTTTGGACAAAAACATCCGATAAGCAAATAAATGTAAATATATAAAAATTTGCCACCCACTAGGTGGCGCCAAACTCAGATATTTTTGTGCGGATGTGCTGCTCCAGCTTTTCTGTGTATTTTTATTTAGTTTAATCTGCTCTGATGCTTCCTCTGCCCCCCAGTGTACTGCATCACCTCGCCCAGCAGGGGTCCGCCACCCACCCCCCCGGGGTACCAGGGCATCTCCCTCCCCGAAGAAGCCCCTCGGAATCTCCACCTAAAGCCCCCTGACTATAGTGTGGCCCTGCAGAGGTCAAAGCTGCTCCACAGTCCAGGAGGTACCATGCCGCATGAGCACAAGGGGCGCACCAGCCCGGCCCCCGCGCCCCCTGAGGAAGATGGTACGTGCCATGAGGCGGACAGCCGTCAATGAATCAGGGAGCCTGTGCTGAGAGGGTGTGGCTTTGGCCTCCCCTCTGCAAACATGCTTCCTGTCCACTCTGTGGTGGGGGTGGGGGGGGGGATGCGGTTAGGGAATCCCGCAGATGTGGGACATGCCATCTGTAGTGACGCCCCCACCCCCCTGGTCTCTCCCCTCTCGCCTTTCAGAGGAGCAGGTCTCGGCCGTGTAGCTAGCAGACGCCGGACGCACACGACAGGCCGGGCCCTTGGGCCGCCCCGCGCTGCCAGCCCACCCCTCGCTATCTTTCGCCGGGCTCCCCCAGGGGCTGCTCTGGACCGCGTGGCCTCAAGAGCTCCACCACATGGCGAGCAGAATATCACACCACCGGCCGTCGTCGCCATGGCGCCCCGCGATCTTGGATGTAAGAGTGAGTGGGACTCCGGGTGCCTTTCGGTATTCGACTTGAGCTGCGTTCCGTTGCCGTGCTGGAGGGATGTACGAGCCCGACTCTCGTCGTACCTCTCTGCGACTTCTCTGACGAGGAGCTTCTGAACGAAAGGAGTCTCTCTGCAGTTTAATTTCTGTTGTGAGTCCAAGTCTTCACGTGGGCATGCTTTGATGTGTGCTTTAGAATCATATAATCAAGGTATTAAACAAACAGTGGGAGGTGGCCAATTTTTTTTATGTCTTTACGCTGAATTATGGCAGTTTACGTAAAAATCTTGGATTAAGGGCGCAGGACCCCCCGTGTACAGGGACCTGCTCGTGTCGTCCTGCGCGGCAGAATCTGCAGATGTTGGCCGGATGTACAATTCTCAAGCTTTAAGAGTCGTCACGCAGCGAACACCTGAGGAAACGTTTACAGCAGTTATTCCAGTTTACAGTGTCAGGGTTCACACGCCACTTACTGTGCTGTAAAGTAACGACTCAACTGGTAAATGTGCATTAACAGGCTTGTGTGCAGCCTCAGACACAGTGTGTGTGTGTGTGTGTGTGTGTGTGTGTGTGTCTCAGCTCTTCGGTGGACCTCACTTACCGCATTGCCTATCATTTTAAAAGCCTGCTTTATTTTGTTGATGTACACGGGTGAAGAAATGTTAGACAACAGGAAAATAAAAATATACTCCAGGTTTTTATTTTTCATCTCCAGTCCATGTTTCATGTACACCTCGAAGACATTTTGTAAAATATTTTACTTTTTTTAAAACGCAACCTAATGCTATTAATATTGCATACATTATTTGTATATTTTTGCCAAACTATCCCCAAACTGTTTGTGGATATAACTGGATTGTCTTCTACTTTTATGTTTGGACCCATTGTTAATATTGTATCTTTTGGTATACAAAACTTGAAGATGTTAATGGTAATATATACATATACAAATATATACATATATTTTTGGTTTGGTTATAAATTAATGTTACAGAACGTGTATAGTTGGAACTAGAGCTTTCTATAAAGACTAGTTTTGATATTTTTTGTTAGAATGAAAGGTTATGAGTGCCCTTTTCTGCTATAAGAGCAGGCTTTAAGTGTTCTGTCTGTTTAGATGTGATTATGTGCTGTGCAGTCTAACAGACTGGTGCATTCTGGGTTCACCTGGGTGATATTGTATCCCTCTGGCCCATTTCTGCTGCCCCCTAGTGCTGTGGAGGATCAAATGACCAGAAACTGATGGATGCCCTTTTATAGGCATGAGCAAAATTTGGCTGGCAGTGAGACCGAGTTTGTGGCTCCCCTGATCATACTGTGGTCTTTGAATTTGCTGTTTCTAACACCTCCGATGCCTACTTGTGACTGACCCCAGAAAACTTGGCTTTCCTTACTAACCTATTTCTTTCCGCATTGGAAAAACTTGGCCCTGCTGTGTCATGGGGACCAGGTCAATCTTTGCACATTCCCCAGTCAAACAAAACAGTATTCAGTAAGAACCATATAATCCAGCTGTAAACTCCGAAGAGAATCGTAAAATATATAAGCGGACATATTCCTGATGGCTATATTTTCTTATTTAAAGTAGTGTAAATCTGTAAATATTCGAAGGAACTGTACACAGAGCTGACGGCGATGGCGCCCTTCGTTCTATATGTGCTCAGCTAGCAGTGTGTTCAGGCTCGCGGCTGCATGACCCTGCTGTGTTTCGTAATCGGGTGAGCTGATCATATTGATCAGGCATGTCTCCTGCTTTCCAGTGGAGCTCACGGGAAAACGGCCTGTGTGCCGGCGTGTGACGGGTCCCCCTGTCATTTTAAGCCCCCCTTATATCGATTTTATGACCACCCTGCCCTCCGTTCTCTTATAACATCCATAGAGATATGGCTTCCAGCATTCAGTGACGATGGTTTATATTTCACCATGCATGCTAATGCGACAGAGAGATTTACTGGAGTTAATCCTCAGATGAGTTTACTGCTGGCAGCCTCAGCAGAGGCAGTTTGGGTTCTTCCCCATATGCATAAAGCCAGCGCAGAGGCCGTTTTCACCCGACGCGGCTCCTGCCGAACACTGGACGGCTGTTTAGGCATTCCGCAGTACCTCCTGTGCTTCACTGCTCGCTAAAGCGCTAATCTCAAGTCTCTGGTCCTCTCCTGTGTTACCTGGAATGCAATAAGTGAGATGTGAAGTTTTACGTAACGCAGTGTATTCGTGAGGCAGATCTGCACAATTGTAAACCCCTGCCAGAAGCAATTGTACTGCATACGTCTGTCACAGAAGTATTATCCGCTCTGTCGCGTTTGTGTCCTGAAATTTTGATAGCTGTCGTAACTTATGTCTTTCAGAAAGACAGTTTGCTTGTATGCCTTTTTTTTTTTGTATTTTTACCAGTGGATGTAAATATTTGTTATATTTTTGTTTAAAACAATGTTTTAAACAGTACTGTTAAGTCTACTGATATGATTTTGGACAATAAAATGTTAAATGTTGTGCATTTCTTGTGCTTTTTTTTTTTTTTTTGGAATCCGAATTTTTTCCCTTTTAATATCGCAGGATACTACATGTGCCCTTGAAGGGAAAGAGTCACTTGGACCTAAAAGCAAATGATTCAAAAAGTGCAAGTATTTCGGACTCTGTTGTTCAACTGAGCACAGTAAGGGCAACCTCGAGATTTAATAATAAATGAATCCAATTCATTTTCCTATATGCAACATACTAGCATTTTTATATAATATTGTATATAAAACATATTGTGGGAATGTATCTACTCTTTATTAAAAAGCCCTTTCAGATAAAAATAAAGTATCTTATTTCATTTTAGGTATGTATATATATCCTCATTGTTGACCTGTCTGAGTATAATATTATTATAATAATAATAATAATTAGTCCTGGAAGAATAAAACGGGGGCATGCCTTAGAATCTGGGCTTATGGTCAGAAGCGTTCCCTGAAGGCCCTGCTGTTGTACCCTTGAGCGAGGTACTTAACCTGACCCCCTTGAATAAACGCCCACAAAAAGTAGAATTAGGTTTTGTTGTTTTTTTTTATTTTTATGAAGTCCCTTAGCTAAGCTCCTAAAATAATTTAACAAATTAGCCCGTACCTTGGGAATCGTTATTAGAAATATCCTGGGGGCAATGATGTTGCGCGGAATTAAATGTGGATCTGGTTAATTGGAGCATCCTGACAAGAAAAGGGCGGCGTGTCTCGCAAGAGTGCCGTCCTGAGTGTGGTAAGTGACTCGCATTCCAGCCCCTATCGTTTGGACGTGATTTCAAGCACTTTATGTTAAGCGGCATAATAAAAAAATACGAAGTTCACAGAGAATTTTGGAGGCACTGCTCCTATTCTCAGGAGTTGGCACCTCCCAGTTGCCAGTCCTCTTGAAACGATAGACCGCAATCACGCATATTACACATAGCTTACATTTTTTTAAGTGCCAGAAAAAGCTGATGTGTTTTTAATAGGTAACTTAGAAATTCTCTAAGAATGAATAATAATATCTGCAGTGGGGTTTCCTGCAAATTCACGAGTTTTACGGCAGTAAGGGAAAGCGGTCTTCCACACAGTCGGCAAAACTAACATTCACTCTGGGGCGATTTAATTAGACGATGTTTCCCACATCATTATAAGCTGAATGTATCCATCCATCCATTTTCTGAAACCGCTTATCCTGTTCAGGGTCACGGGGGGTCCGGAGCCTGTCCTGGAAAATACAGGCATGAGGCGGGGAACAACCCAGAATGGGGGGCCAGCCCATCGCAGGGCACACTCACACCTATGGGCAATTTGGTAAGGCCAAAAGCCTCGGCATGTTTTTGGGCTATGGGGGGAAACCGGAGTACCCGGAGCAAACCCCAAGACAACACGGGGAGAACATGCACATTCCACACTCATGGAACCTGGGCAGAGACTGGAACCTGGTCCCAGAGGGGTGAGGCAGTAACCACGGCACCACCATGCCACCCGAAGCCAATTACAGTATATCTTAAACATCAACGAAATGCACAAAACATGCTGGTTAAAAACTCCAGGTTCAGCAGAGTTGGTCGCCTGGAAAAGACTAACAACAAATCATCTTCCCTTAGGACACCTTTTTTGGCCTGTTGCTCTTGTAGGTGACATGGATCTGATTATTTTTATACCCTGGCTGAGGGGGAAAGTTGACCCCAAACAGTCAATGGCCTGCCTGGCCCACACAGGGCACAAGGCGTACTTCTGAAAGTTATGGGTAAACCAGGAGTCTGCAGAGTGGCTGTGGATTCAGCTCAGTACCGTACAGTCACCTTACAGAGAGAATAAAGCTCTTTGCTTATGCCTTACACATCACAACTCTCTCTCTCTCTCAAATTACGGAAGAGCTGTTTGCTGACGAATTATAAAGTAGCGGAGTTTAGTCTTATCAGATACTGTTTCCGTTTACCCAAGACTTCAAGGTTTAACATTCTGCATGCAGAAACTATCTTTTGAGGCGACTTTGGAGCATGTGGCTACTCGATATACACGTGGGAATGCGATTCATACCGAAATATTTTAGTTTGCGGTAATTGCAGTTCATAATCACATGCATCATACTATCGCGGCCCATTCTGCCCGCCTTACTGTCCCTCTTGGGTCCACATACCCGGTACGGTTAACACACGTCTTGGCGAGGTGTCACCAGTTGAAATATAAGTATGCATTAAAGCTTTGGGATTTTCGTCATGGAATATTTTTGTTGTGACGTGACGGAGTAATTAGGATCCCAGCTGTTAATTAGTAGCCACCATACCCGTTTTATTAGTTTCTCATCCTCAGTTTGCTGCGCTTATAATGCGTGCTCTACTTTGCAAAAAATAAATAAAGATAATCAGATAATCGGCAATGCTCGTTTGTCGCTACAATAAACTCTTACTGTAAGGAAAGGTCCATTTATTTTGCTACCTTTATAAAAAGCATGTTCCGTGCGTGTCGAGACCTTGAGAAATTAATAGACCCACCACATTAAACTAAGTGCGCGCAACACAATCCCCCCAAGTTCAGTTCGCCAGTCTAGTTACCAGTCGGGCGTTTCTATTACTCCCCTGCGGCACCGCGGAAATCGGCCAGCAGATGGCGGTATGTATCCGGCTACATAAATCCATCCAGCCGTCGCCCCGGTCGCGGCCGCTGCATTATCAGCACAGAAAAGGAGATGGTGACGGAGGACCGTCAGTATTTCAAAGCAGATTGAGTCCGATTGCGTGACCTGGGTTTTTTTTATGTTATTTTATTTTATTTTATTACACCTCGTTCACACATTCTTTCTGGGTGAACGGCTTTTTAATGCTTTGAGTTTTCACAGTTTAATACTTTGGCTATAAACATTGACTGCCGCTCCCTCAAAGTCGCCAGAAATCTGGATATAGACCCTATAAATTCAATGTTTAACCTCCAAGACCATAAAAGACGAATAACTTCATAAATACCGATTTGGCTTTGAATTAGGGATTGACTCCCGGTGTTGTTTTTTAATGTTTGTTCTTGGGTGCTGCGGGCTGCCGTGTTTATGCTCCTGTCGGCTGCTCGCGTTACTTCGGCCAGTAAACGGCTTTGCGGCTTTTCACCTCTTCTTTGGTCACTAATTACTCTTTATCCTGCTGTTTTCCGTGGACTGTTGACTACAGCACTAGTTAACGTTTACTTATGCGGGGAGGATAAGACAAAATTGGGGTAGTGCTTCAGACTACCGTGTTTGATATTGATTTAGGAAACGCCGCACCCCACGTCCGGGCTTTTAAACGCATTTGTGAATAATTTCACTTATGTTTGCAAATAACAGGTCCACAGAATATTGCACATAACTATCGTTAATAGGGATTAAATGCACGCCTTTGTGTGAGCCGGTGAATTGGGTGAATATGGAAAAATATGCGAACTTTGGTTGTCCTTGGTAATGGAATCAAGCCAGTGTGAAAAACAGGATGAATGTAGGACAGGGAACACGCACCATTAATGTCCCCCCCCCCCCCCCCAAACTAACACTGATCCTGGGGTTCATTGTGCTTGGGAGTCACAAGTTTGAATTATAAAATTATATTATTAGCCTGGTGTCCTTTAGGCTTTGGCTTTGTGATAAACCTTCCCGGAGTGTGTGCCTGTGTGCGATTTGGGGCCCCTGTTGGTGGTCAAGTAATGGCATAATTGTGGGTTAATGGAATACATGCGTCAAAGGTTTTCTTGGTTGTTTTTTTTAACCCGTGTTCATATCACCAGCGACATTAACTGGAAACCTGCACCGTTGCCCCTCAGTCCCAGTTTCACAGTCTGAGAGACAGTATTCAGAGGACGGAGCCTTAAACTCTCACAGAGGAGGGCGGGTTCAGATCTCCGTGGACATTTCAAAACAGGTGACGGTAAAAACGCCTCGTCCTTGAACACTCCGGGCCCTAGGAACCCCGCCGCCATTCGTTTAACAGTAATGTTGATTTGCTTACTTGACTCCATCCTAAGAGACTTATCGCGCCGGCCGAGTACAGCTGCTTAACTGAATCAAGTGAAAGATCTCACTTACTCGGCGTCTATAGGCCCCATGCTCTGTGTATCGTGCCACGAATCCCAGAGAAGAACTTCAGAACATTATGGCTGTGTTCATGAGGACGTGCACTACATCACGGGGGTGTCAGTTTCACAAGTGGGACGGGTGTCCATTGAGCAGATGTAAGCTTTCTACCTGCTGTGGCCGAGGTGGGGGGCACGCCCTGTGAAAGGGGGGGCAGGGAAATATTAAAGGTTATTGTTACTGACCTTGTGGAGGAGGAGTGTGGCCTCACTTTGCTGAAAGTCAGCTGTAAATGGGGGGTGGTTGTCATACCAGGTGAGGCGCATGGCCAAGGTCGAGGGGCAGATCGAGACAAATGGATAGCCGGCTCCCAGCATGCCTTGCTCTCGCGGCCTGCCCCATCGTGCCCTTGCCTCACTCTGCATCCCCCCCCCCCCGCCAGGGCACCAGGAGGCCTTTTATGAGCCCTGGGGGGCAATGCTGCTTTATAATCTTCCTTTAGCCTCGTCCTTCACACCCAGAGCGGGTCTGTCCTGCTCTGGATGCGGATTCACTCAGGCTAGTGCTCAGGTCAGGCCTGTTACCGCCAAGCCTGTAACAGCCAGCCTCCCGCCTCCTGCGAAAGTGGTCTGCTCGCTAATGGCCCTCGGATCTACGTAGGGCAGCTGCGAGTGGCATTCGGAGCAGCTCCAGCATTCCTGTGAGAGTTATTTAGCGGCCAGGGGTACGGTCATGTTTCTGCTTCGGGGCATGGACCGTCTCTCCTAGGGAGACCTATGGATGGGGGGTCTTCCTTGGAGCCTTATTCTGAAGAGTCTCCTGGTCACATGACTGCTGGAGTACATAGCTAGGGCCTGATCCTTTAAAAAAGTAATATGTCAGAATATTATTTTCATACTCGACGGCAGGATATGCGTTTTCATATCTATGTTTGTTATATATTGACATGTTATTAGATTCGCATCTGCCTGTCCATCTTCTGTAAGGCTTTGGGGTACAAGTCAGGGAACTCTCTGCATGGGGGGCGTCCTATTTACATGTTTTATACATTTTGGAATAAGTTGCCTCTTACTCCTATATACTATGATTTTTATAAGTGCATGCATTATAAATGAGCTCGGCCATTGTTATTTGCACATCGGCCATCCAGACCCTTGGGAGTCTCCGGAGACCCGAAGGCAGGCAAAGCGGGATGGCGGCAAATCCAGTTAATTCTGCCGACGCGGGACGATGGCATCAGCAGAGCGGCAGACAGGTGCCAGAGCGGCCCGACCCGCTGCGTCCCTAATCGCAGACCCGTTTCCCATCTCCCGGCCCGGACGTGTCAGGCGAGGCTGAAATATTTATTAGATGGCGTTTAATAGCTTTTCATTTAAACACATCGGCACATTGTGATATGTAGATATGTCTTATATATATATTTACACTTTTGGAAATCTCACTCCCGCGGTTTGGTTTACTTTTATTTTACTGCTGTTCCTGCTCTTTTTGTTGTGGTGGTGGTAGTAGTTGTAGTAGCTATTGATTCATATTTATTATTAACATTATTAATATAATTTACGATTGATATAATGATTATTATTATTGCTAATAATTATAGTCCCCTCGGTTAGCGTCTGGTGCAGAGGCAGCGGCTGGCTGCCCAGGTCTCTCCTCATGCCCCCGGCATGCTGCCCGTCACTCGCGGCCCCCACTCGACCCCCCCCCCCCGGGTGCAGGGGGGGGGGGGGGGATTCTCAGTTATATTTGAAAATGATCAGAACTATAAAGCAGGAAATGTATTTTGTTCACAGTTGTTTTTATACCAGGTTGTCTTTGTGCACCATCGGCATGAATGAATAAATGTTTGAAAATGTTACTACATGTACGTGCCATTTGGGGGATCATGGATTCTTCAATTTTCGTTGTTTTCCAGAGAAACAACTTTCAGTACGTGTAATTTTAAACCTCTCCAAAAGTCTCTAAAAGCTGAGTATTTCGCGGCGAGCCATTAAAGGATGGAGAGGCTTTATGTAGGGAGTCGGTAGACGACGGCACCAGAATCACTCACGTGCTCAGTCTTTGTGAACTGATGCTTGTACCATAATGGCTTTTTACTTCAAAAGCAGAAAAAATCAGCCTTTTAAAATTCAGGGATGTTTTTCCAACTAAAGCTGGGTGCTGTGTCCTGGCTTGAGAAGTATTAAAATCGATATGGTTTCTGATAAACATCTGCAGATGGGCGGTGTGCTGTGTGTGTGTGTGGGGGGGGGGGTGTTACTCCTCTCAGCATCGCCACCAGGCCACAGGACCCGGTCCTTTGTGTCGCCCCTTAAAGGCGCATCCACAGTGGATCGGCAGGCTGTCTGACTCCTGCTAAATGGAGATGGGAAAAGTTTAAAAAATAATAATAGAAAATCACATCGCCGGCCGCTCATGTCGGAGCCACACGGATACGGAGATGAAAGTCCGCTCTGCCTGGCCGCTACATTATAACCAGCCAGCTACAATAGGACTGATAACCAGACTGTCATCCGCAGGTTACAAAACCCGAGTTAATATTGGTTCATCTTTCCGTTTATTTTGTAAACAGACGTTGTTTCCCCGAGGTGATATACAGGATCCCTGAAATACGCTTCAGCTCGTAAGTGTGCACCTCAGTGGACCCGACTGAAGGGTTGCGGGTTCGAATCTTACGATCTGCACCAATGGGCCCTTGAGCAAGGCCCTTA